>CM042408.1:7849676-8072176 GCA_023634145.1 Thymallus thymallus
ACACAGACATATAGACATACAGACTGACATACAGACTGACACAGACTGACACACAGACACAGACATATAGACATACAGACAGACACAGACTGACACACAGACAGACATAGACTGACAGACACAGACTGACACACAGACACAGACTGACACACAGACACAGACTGACACACAGACACAGACTGACACACAGACACAGACATATAGACATACAGACTGACATACAGACTGACACAGACTGACACACAGACACAGACATATAGACATACAGACAGACACAGACTGACACACAGACAGACATAGACTGACAGACACAGACTGACACACAGACACAGACTGACACACAGACACAGACTGACACACAGACACAGACTGACACACAGACACAGACTGACACACAGACACAGACTGACACACAGACACAGACTGACACACAGACACAGACTGACACACAGACACAGACTGACACACAGACACAGACTGACACACAGACACAGACATACAGACAGACATAGACATACAGACAGACATAGACATACAGACACACACACAGACAGAGAGAGAAACAGACACAGACAAAGACACACACAGACAAAGACAGACAGACACACACAGACAAAGACAGACAGACACACACAGACAAAGACAGACAGACACACACAGACAAAGACAGACAGACACACACAGACAAAGACAGACAGACACACACAGACAGAGACAGACAGACACACAGACACAGACAGAGACAGACACACACACAGACACACACACACACACAGACACACACAGCAGATAAACAGACACACACAGCAGATAAACAGACACACAGAGCAGGCAGGCAGGCAGACACACAGAGCAGGCAGACAGACAGACACACAGAGCAGGCAGACAGACACGCAGAGCAGGCAGACAGACAGACACACAGAGCAGGCAGACAGACACGCAGAGCAGGCAGACAGACAGACAGAGAGAGAAACAGACACAGACAAAGACACACACAGACAAAGACAGACAGACACACACAGACACACACAGACAAAGACAGACAGACACACACAGACAGACAAAGACAGACAGACACACACAGACACACACAGACACACACAGACACACACAGACACACACAGACACACACAGACACACACAGACAGACACACACACACAGACAGACACACACAGACAGACACAGACAGACAGACACAGACAGACACAGACAGACAGACACAGACACAGACAGACACAGACACAGACACAGACAGACACAGACACACACACAGAGCAGGCAGACAGACACGCAGAGCAGGCAGACAGACACGCAGAGCAGGCAGACAGACACGCAGAGCAGGCAGACAGACAGACACGCAGAGCAGGCAGACAGACAGACACGCAGAGCAGGCAGACAGACAGACACACAGAGCAGGCAGACAGACAGACACACAGAGCAGGCAGACAGACAGACACACAGAGCAGGCAGACAGACAGACACACAGAGCAGGCAGACAGACAGACACACAGAGCAGGCAGACAGACAGACACACAGAGCAGGCAGACAGACAGACACACAGAGCAGGCAGACAGACAGACACACAGAGCAGGCAGACAGACAGACACACAGAGCAGGCAGACAGACAGACACACAGAGCAGGCAGACAGACAGACACACAGAGCAGGCAGACAGACAGACACACAGAGCAGGCAGACAGACACACAGAGCAGGCAGACAGACACACAGAGCAGGCAGACAGACACACAGAGCAGGCAGACAGACACACAGAGCAGGCAGACAGGCAGACAGACAGACAGACAGATAGAAGGCAGACAGACAGATAGACACACAGAAGGCAGGCAGACACACAGAAGGCAGGCAGACACACAGAAGGCAGGCAGACACACAGAAGGCAGGCAGACACACAGAAGGCAGGCAGACACACAGACAGACGGACAGACGGACGGACGGACGGACGGACGGACGGACGGGCGGGCGGGCGGGCGGGCAGACACACAGAGCAGGCAGACAGACACACAGAGCAGGCAGACAGAAGGCAGACAGACAGACAGACAGATAGAAGGCAGACAGACAGACAGACAGACAGATAGAAGGCAGACAGATAGAAGGCAGACAGACAGACAGACAGATAGAAGGCAGACAGACAGACAGACACACAGAAGGCAGGCAGACAGACAGAAGGCAGGCAGACACACAGAAGGCAGGCAGACACACAGAAGGCAGGCGGACACACAGAAGGCAGGCGGACACACAGACGGACGGACGGACGGACGGACGGGCAGACACACACACAGACGGACACACGGACAGGCAGACACACACACAGACGGACACACACACAGACGGACACACAGACAGGCAGACACACACACAGACGGACACACAGACAGGCAGACACACACACAGACGGACACACAGACAGGCAGACACACACACAGACGGACACACAGACAGGCAGACACACACACAGACGGACACACAGACAGGCAGACACACACACAGACGGACACACAGACAGGCAGACACACACACAGACGGACACACAGACAGGCAGACACACACACAGACGGACACACAGACAGGCAGACACACACACAGACGGACACACAGACAGGCAGACACACACACAGACGGACACACAGACAGGCAGACACACACACAGACGGACACACAGACAGGCAGACACACAGACGGACACACAGACAGGCAGACACACAGACGGACACACAGACAGGCAGACACACAGACGGACACACAGACAGGCAGACACACAGACGGACACACAGACAGGCAGACACACAGACGGACACACAGACAGGCAGACACACAGACGGACACACAGACAGGCAGACACACAGACGGACACACAGACAGGCAGGCAGACACACAGACGGACACACAGACAGGCAGGCAGACACACAGACTGGCAGACACACAGACAGACACAGAGCAGGCAGGCAGATAGATAGATAGACAGACACAGAGCGGGCGGGCGGACGGACGGACGGACGATCACTATCTATGGTTCTGAAATTGAAACGTCTATCAGATCATGTGGTGCTATTGCTTGTAGTAGCCTATAGCTTTGCTTTAACGGATAAATGTTTATTTGGTTGTAATTTTCTCATGTTAAGCCTAACGTATATGTTTCACGAAGCTATAGGCCTACGGTGTTGGAATGCTGCTATGTAGAATACTGGCCGGCGGCAATAATGTATTTACTTGTTCAGTAATTAAAGTGGGAAATTCAAACATTGCAGATTGTAAAATAAATACTAATCAGTAACCAATATATTGGTTTTATACAGTGCATTTGGAAATTATTCAGACCCCTTTACTTTTTCCACATTTTGTTATGTTACAGCCTTATTCTAAAATTTATTAAATATTTAATATTTCCTTTCTCATCAATCTACACACAATACTCCATAATGACAAAGCAAAAACAGTTTTTTTGAAATTTTTGCTGATGTATTACAAATAAAAAATGAAATATAACATTTACATAAGCATTCAGACCCTTTACTCAGTACTTTGTTGAAGCACCTTTGGAAGCAATTACAGCCTCGGGTATGACGCTTCAAGCTTGGCACACCTGTATTTGGGGAGTTTCTCCCATTCTTCTCTGCAGATCCTCTCAAGCTCTGTCAGGTTGGATGAGGAGCGTCGCTGCACAGTTATTTTTAGGTCTCCAGAGATGTTCGATCAGGTTAAAGTCCGGGCTCTGGCCACTCAAGGACATTCAGAGACTTTTCCCGAAGCCACTCCTGCTTCGACTTGGCTCTGTGCTTAGGGTCGTTGTACTGTTGGAAAGTGCACCTTCGCACCAGTCTGAGGTCCTGAGCGCTCTGGAGTGCTGTTCATATTTCCCTCAATCCTGACTAGTCTCCCTGTCCCTGCCACTGAAAAACATCCCCACAGCATGATGCTGCCACCACCATGCTTCACCGTAGGGATGGTGCCAGGTTTCCTCCAGACGTGTCACTTGGCATTCAGGCCAAAGAGGTCAATCTTGGTTTCATCAGACCAGAAAATCTTGTTTCTCATGCTCTGAGAGTCCTTTAGGTGCCTTTTGGCAAACTCCAAGTGGGCTGTCATGTGCCTTTTACTGAGGAGTGGCTTCCTTCTGGCCACTTTACCATAAAGGCCTGATTGGTGGAGTGCTGCAGAGATTGTTGTTCTTCCACAGAGGAACTCTGGAGTTCTGTCCCCCAATTGTTCAGTTTGGCTGGGTGGCCAGCTCTAGGAAGAGTCTTGGTGGTTCCAAACTTCTTCCATTTAAGAATGATGGAGGCCGATGTGTTTGTGGGGACCTTCAATACTGCAAATATGTTTTGGTACCCTTTCCCAGATCTGTGCCTCGACGCAATCTTGTCTTGGAGCTTTCCTTCGACCTCATGGCTTAGTTTTTGCTCTGACATTCACTGTCAACTCTGGGACCTTATATAGACAGGTGTGTGCAATCAATCAACATGTCCAATCAATTGAATTGACCAAAGCTGGACTCCATTCCTGTTTTTAGAAATTGAATTGAAATCAATTGAAACAGGATCCACATGAGCTCAATTTTGAGTCTCATAGCAAAGGGGCTGAATATTTATTATAAATAAGGTATTTCTGTGCTTTTATTTTTAATAAATTTGCAATATAAAAAAAAAAACTGTTTTCGCTCTGTCATGCCGTGTTGCATTATTCAATTGTGTTAACTTCTGTGCAGCCTGAGTGAGGAGCTAACATGATGCAGCCCCAGTGAGTGCAGTGATTCCTCAGGACAGGCTGGAGGTCTTTTGCAGCTCAGTTGGTAGAGCATGACGCTTTTAACGCCAGGGTAGTGGGTTCTATTCCCAGGACCACCCATACGTAAATGTATGCAAGCATGACTGTAAGTCGCTTTGGATAAACTTCTGACTTGAACTGTATGTATGTATGTATGTATGTATACATACATACAGTTGAAGTCAGAATTTTACATACACTTAGGTTGTCATCAAAACTCATTTTTCAACCACTCCATAGATTTCATGTTAACAAACTATAGTTATGCAAGTCGGTTAGGACATCTACTTTGTGCATGACACAAGTAATTATTCCAACAATTGTTTACAGGCAGATTATTTCACTATATCACAATTCCAGTGGGTCAGAAGTCTACATACACTAAATTGACTGTGCCTTTAAACAGCTTGGAAAATTCCAGAAAATTGTCATGGCTTTAGAAGCTTTTGATAGGCTAATTGACATCATTTGAGTCAATTGGAGGTGTACCTGTGGATTTATTTCAAGGCCTACCTTCAAACTCAGTGCCTCTTTGCTCGACATCATGGGAAAATCAAAAGAAATCAGCCAAGACTTCAGAAAATAAATTGTAGACCTCCACAATTCTGGTTCATCCTTGGGAGCAATTTCCAAACGCCTGAAGGTACCACGTTCATCTGTAACAAACAATAGTATGCAAGTATAAACATAACGCTCAGGAAGGAGACGCGTTCTGTCTCCTAGAGATTAACGTACTTTGGTGCGAAAAGTGCAAATCAATCCCAGAACAACAGCAAAGAACCTTGTGAAGATGCTGGAGGAAACCGAAACAAAAGTATCTATATCCAAAGTAAAACGAGTGCTATATCGACATAACCTGAAAGGCCGCTCAGCAAGGAAGAAGCCACTGCTCCAAAACCACCATAAAAAAGCCAGATTACGGTTTGCAACTGCACATGGGGACAAAGATCGTACTTTTTGGAGAAATGTCCTCTAGTCTGATGAAACCAAAATAGAACTGTTTGGCCATAATGACCATCGTTATGTTTGGAGGAAAAAGTGGGTGGCTTGCAAACTGAAGAACACCATCCCAACCGTGAAGCACGGGGGTGGCACCCCTCATGTTGTGGGGGTGCTTTGCTGCAGGAGGGACTGGTGCACTTCACAAAATAGATGGCATCATGAGGAAGGAAAATTATGTGGATATATTGAAGCAAAATCTCAAGACATCAGTCAGGAAGTTAAAGCTTGGTGTCGCAAATGGGTCTTCCAAATGGACAATGACCCCAAGCATACTTCCAAAGTTGTGGCAAAATGGCTTAAGGACAACAAAGTCAAGGTATTGAAGTGGCCATCACAAAGCCCTGACCTCAATCCTATAGAAACTTTGTGGGCAGAACTGAAAAAGTGTGTGCGAGCAAGAGGCCTACAAACCTGACTCAGTTACACCAGTTCTGTCAGGAGGAATGGGCCAAAATTCACCCAACTTATTGTGGGAAGCTTGTGGAAGGCTACCTGAAACGTTTGACCCAAGTTAAACAATTTAAAGGCAATGCTACCAAATACTAATTGAGTGTATGTAAACTTCTGACCCACTGGGAATGTGATGAAAGAAATCAAAGCTGAAATACAGCGGGTGAAATAAGTATTGAACACGTTTTTCTCAGTAAATATCCAAAGGTGCTATTGACATGAAATTTTCACCAGATGTAGGTAACAACCCAAGTAATCCATACATACAAAGAAACCAAAACAAATAAGTTCAGAAATTAAGTTATGTGTAATAATGTGAAATGACACAGGGAAAAAGTATTGAACACATGAAGAAAGGGAGGTGCAAAAAGGCATGGAAAGCCAAAACAACAGCTGAAAACTATCAGTAATTAAAAAGCAATCCAGCCCCCTGTCAGTGCAAATTAATATCAGCTGGTTCAGTCCCAACTGATGGCCTACAAAAAGGTCTCATTGCCAAGGTGTCACACAAGACACATCTCATGATGGGTAAAAGCAAAGAGCTGTCTCAAGACCTTCGCAACCTAATTGTTGCAAAACATAATGACTGCATTGGTTATAGGTGCATTTCTAAGCTTCTGAATGTTCCAATGAGCACTGTTGGGGCCGTAATACGGAAGTGGAAAGACAATCATTTCACCATAAATTTGCCTCGACCAGGTGCTCCTCGCAAGATTTCTGACAGAGGAGTGAAAAGAATAATCAGAAGAGTTGTCCAAGAGCCAAGGACCACTTGTGGAGAGCTTCAAAAAGACCTGCAATTAGCAGGTACTGTTGTCTCAAAGAAAACAGTAAGTAATGCACTCCACCGCCATGGCCTGTATGCACGCTCACCACGCAAGACTCCATTGCTGGAAAAAAAGCATGTTAAAGCTCGTTTAAAGTTTGCTGCACAACATTTGGAAAAGCCAGTGAAATACTGGGAGAATATAGTGTGGTCAGATGAGAGCAAAATTGAACTGTTTGGATGTCATAATACACACCATGTTTGGAGGAGAAATGGCACTGCACATCACCCTAAAAACACCATACCAAGAGTGAAGTTTGGAGGTGGGAACATCATGATGTGGGGCTGCTTTTCAGCAAATGGTACTGGCAAACTTCACATAATTGAAGGAAGGATGAATGGGCAAATTTACTGAGACATTCTTGACAAACATCTGCTGCCATCTACCAGGATGATGAAGATGAAACGAGGGTGGACATTTCAGCAAGACAATGATCCCAAACACACAGCCAAGGAAACTCTCAATTGGTTTCAAAGAAAGAAAATAAAGCTGCTAGAATGGCCCAGCCAATTACCTGACTTAAATCCCATTGAAAATCTATGAAAAGAACTGAAGATCAAGATTCATAGAAGAGGCCCATGGAACCTTCAAGATTTGAAGACTGTTTGTGTGGAAGAATGGGCCAAAATCACACCAGAGCAATGCATGCGACTAGTTTCTCCATACAGGAGGCGTCTTGAAGCTGTCATTACCAACAAAGGCTTTCGTACAAAGTATTAAATAAATATCAGTAAGTGTGTTCAATACTTTATCCCCGTGTCATTTCACATTATTACACAACTTAATTTCTGAACTTATTTGTTTTGGTTTCTTTGTATGTATGGATTAATTGGGTTGTGACGTGTTCAATACTTATTTCACCCGCTATACATACATACATACATACATACATACATACATACATACATACATACATACATACATACATACATACATACATACATACATACATACATACATACATACATTCACCCCGACATTGTGTTCTGCATATTTCATGTTGGTTTAGGTTTATCCTCCATGCCGCTGCATATGAAAGCCCACTCTCTCTCTCTTCCGCTCCCACTCTCTTTTTCTCTCCCTCCCTCGCTCTCTCGCTTTCAGCATTTTAAATGGTAATGAGCAGAGACTGGGTGGATGTCTTCATCTTTCTCTGGCACATGGGCTCAGTCCTTTTATACATAGCCTCTACCTCCATACTGCTCAGCTCTTCACCACTGACTTATAGCCAGACGTATATTGTCTGTGTGTGATAGATAGCTTTTCTCCCCTCTCTGTGTTTATCAATGCTTACATTTCTCTGCCGGTCCCATCCACTCGATCCAGGGATCAGTGTCTGGTCCTGGCACGTGCGTGTGCACACAGCGCTTTTGTGATGTGTGGTGCGATGCTTGTAAGGGGTTGAATGTCTGAGTGATGCATTGATTGCTGTTGAGTGCAGGGAAGCATTCTAGAGAGGGAGATTAGAGGACAGAGGTAGAGAAAGAAAGAGAGGAAGGAAGGAAGGAAGGAGGGAGGGAGGGAGGGGGAGTGTCTCATTTTACTGTGGAGGTGTGTGTGTGTGTGTGTGTGAGCCGGCACTCTTGTGGTAAAGCTCCTGGCTGTCTCACAGCGATATGAAACAGGCTGCGTAACGGTTCCACCACACACGCGCACAGCGAGAGGATCTTGGACCTTGGGTAGACTCAGGAGTCCCTCTCCCCTCCCCTCCCCTCCTCTCCTCTCCTCTCCTCTCCTCTCCTCTCCTCTAAGTGTGTAATAAACTCTTGGAGTAGACGGTGGTCCAGAATTAGCATAGAAATGGACATTTGGAACCATAGCCTAGGTTTAGATGAGGCACTTCTCTCTCAGTGGAGGGCTGTTAAGGACTTTGTGTGATTGTGTGTGCGTGCGTGCGCCAACTCTCTCTTAGAATGAGCACCACCATATACACACACACACACACACACACAAACCCACACTACTGGAACGAAGCTGTGCAATCATTCCACTCCAGAGTTTCCACACTGCGCTACTGAGGTTTATTTAAAGCATCAATGTGTCAGCTCCCTCAGGTTGGTTAGTAACAAGACAGAATGAACACTAAATGGAACTCAGCCCAACCCTCATGCCTCTCATTGTCATGACCACAAAAATGGTTCCAATCCCTCAATGGTTTGAACCGCTTTGTTCCACTTTGATCTACAGAGGCTTCAGAAAGTATTCACACCACTTGACTTTTTCACATTTTGTTGTGTTACAGCCTGATATTGTGTGGCACCGGCCTACACAGAAAACCCCATAATGTCAAAATTGAATTATGTTTTAGAATTTTTTTTTACAAATTCTTTTAAAATGAAAAGCTGAAATGTCTTGAGTCAGTAAGTATTTAACCTTAGTTATGGCAAGCCTAAATAAGTAGAGGAGTAACAATTTGCTTAACAAGTCACAAGTTGCATGACCTAATAATAGTGACATAATAGGGATCAACATGAGGTAGTCATTCAAAAATCATCTCTGTTCCCCGCACATACAATTATCTGTAAGTCAAGAAGTGAATTTCAAACTCTGATTCAACCACAAAGACCAGGGAGGTTTTCCAATGCCTTGGAAAGAAGGGCACCTAGTGGTAGATGGGTAAAAAAAAAAGCAGACATTGAATATCCCTTCATGGTGAAGTTATTAATTACATTTTGGATAGTGTATCAATACACCCAGTCACTACAAAGATACAGGCGACCTTCCTAACTCAGTTTCCGGAGAGGAAGGAAACCGCTCAGGGATTTCACCATGAGACCAATAGTGACTTTAAAACAGTTAGAGTTTAATGGCTGTGATAGGAGAAAACTGAGGATGGATCAACAACATTGTAGTTACTTCACAATACTAACCTAATTGACAGAGTGAAAAGTAGGAAGCCTGTACAGAATATTCCAAAACATGCATCCTGTTTGCAATAAGGCACTGAAGTAAAACTGCAAAGAATGTGGCAATATATAAGAACTTTATGTCCTGAATACAGGGCGTAATGTTTGGGGAAAATCCAACACATCATTGAGTACCACTCTTCATATTTTCAAGCATGGTGGTGGCTGCATCATGTTATGGGTATGCTTGTCATCAGCAAGGACTAGGGAGTTTTTTATATATAATAAATATACACTGTAGTTGCTTACCAAGACGACATTGAATGTTCCTGAGTGGCCTAGTTACAGTTTTGACTATAATCAGCGTGAAATCTAAGAAATTAAAATGGCTGTCTAGCAATGATCAACAACCAACTTGACAGAGCTTGATGAATAAATAAAAAAAGATGTGCAAATATTGTACAATCCAGGGGTGCAAAGCTCTTAGCCGTACCCGGGAAGACTGACAGCTGTAATTGCTGCCAAAGGTGATTCTAACAGGGATTTGTGAATACTTATGTAAATTAGATAGTTCTGTATTTCATTTTCAATACATTTGCAAAAAATTCTAAAAACATGTTTTCACTTTGTCATTCTGGGGTATTGTATGTAACAACAATTGAATCAATTTTGAATTGAGGCTGAATACTTTCTGAAGGCACTGTATCTGTGTGTTGGGATTCCAGGCAGACAGACCGAGTTAGACAGACAGACATATCGACCGACACAGACAGACAGACAGCGTTAGACAGACAGACAGTGTTAGACAGACAGACAAGGGGACAGACAGACAGCGTTAGACAGACAAGGGGACAGACAGACAAGCAGACAGACAGACAGCGTTAGACAGACCAGCTCTAGTTGTGTTATTGTGATAGTTCGATGCTGGGTTTGCTTCTTGCTGTGCTGTTTGTGTGTGTGTGTATTTAGGTCTATGTGGTGTGTGTGCATGCCTGCTTTTGGTAGCGGCGCACACTGTGTGTGTGTGTGTGTGTGTGTATCCAGCTCTTTCTCTGTATGTATGTGTGTGTAAACACACTCATCTGTGCCTCCCTCCCTCCCTCTGTCCTCTGCAGGAGGTGGTGTTGTACTGCCTGGAGAACCGTGTGTGTGAGGTGAACCACAGGGACTATGCAGGCTACTGTGCCCTCCACGAGGCCTGCGCCCGCGGCTGGCTATCCATTGTCTCACACCTGCTGGAGCACGGTGCCGACATCAATTGCAGCGCACAGGACGGCACCAGGTACACACACTCGGATGCAGAAGCACACATATAAATTACACACAGTCGTTTTCACACACACACACACACACACACACGTGTATCTCATGTGTTTTTCCTATTACATTAATGTGTGTGTGTCCAGGCCTCTGCATGACGCGGTGGAGAATGACCATCTGGACGTAGTGCGGGTGTTGCTGTCCTACGGGGCCGACCCTACTCTGGCCACCTACTCCGGCCGCGGTCTGCTCAAGATGACCCACAGCGTCAGCATGGAGCGATTCCTCACTGGTCAGTCACTAACCACTATACTCCTGCTCTACCCCTCGTACCCCACTACTGTGCCCCTGTCATTCTCCCTATCCTAAAGCCTTCTCCCTCGGACTGCTTTTAATAAAATAAACCTCTCTCACATACACACATGCCGAAAACATTCCCTTCTTCCACCCCTTTCACTTCCACAGACCACCTGTGTGAGGGGATTCAGTCGGCTGGGATGCGTGCTCGCTCGTCTGTCTGGTTACTTAGCAACGGCCGATCTGTTTGCTTAGTGTAGGTGCGGAAATGGGCTTCTCAGACAACACACTAACTCTAGAGACTAGAAACTGTGTGTGTGTGTGTGTGTGTGTGACAAAGGGGCTTTGTGCTACATACATATGGATAAAGAAAAGGAACCACACACACACACACACACACACACACACCCCTCACATAGCCGGTGGCGTCCATCTCTTTCTATCCTAACAAGTAAAACCCAATTACCTCAGAGATAGACAGCGGGCCTTGGGAGAGAGGGAGAGACTCCTCCTCCTCCTCCACCTGGTCCCACTCATCTGGAGGCCGTTAATCCCTCCAAAGACGCCCAACGCCTCATTACTGGCACTGAGCCCAGCTCTTACTGGTTCTCTGTGTTTGTGTGTGTGCTCCCAGTATTTTGGATTATGTGTGTGTCAGAGAGTGAGGGAGGGAGAGATAGTAAGGTTCCAATTTAATTTTTAGCATATTCCTCAGCATGAAACAAACCAGCTATGACGCAGTATAGACAGCTCCCCCACTTCCAGTACCCTGCCAGCTACGATGTAGTAGACAGCCACCCTCTCTCCTCTCTACCAAAGCTGCACTCGCGCTTTCTCTCTCTCTCTCTCTCTCTCTCTCGCACTTTCTCGCTCTTTCTCTCTCTCTCTCTCGTGCTTTCTCACTCTGTCTCTCGTGCTTTCTCTCTCTGTCTCTCGTGCTTTCTCTCTCTGTCTCTCGTGCTTTCTCTTGCGCTTTCTCTTTCTCTCACTCGCTCTCTCACTCGCTTTCTCGCTCTCTCACTCGCTTTCTCGCTCTCTCACTCGCTTTCTCGCTCGCTCTCTTTCGCTTTCTCTCCCTCTTGCTTTCTCTCTCTCATTCTCTTGCTCTCTTTCTCTCTCTCGCTTTCTTTCTCTCGTTCTCGCGCTCTCTCTCTCCTAACATGCTGTTTGTCCCTCTCTTCTCCCTGTAGATTATTTTGCTGACCTGCAGGGCCACTCTGATGACGACCCAGAGGTCTACTGGGAATTCTATGGCAGTGCTGTGTGTGGTGAGTTTAGCTGTGTGTGTGTGTGTGTGTGTGTGTGTGTGTGTGTGTGTGTGTGTGTGTGTGTGTGTGTGTGTGTGTGTGTGTGTGTGTGAGACCCATTGTGTGCAAAGAGCTCAGCTATGTGTGTGTCTTCATTGTGTTATATAACTGTGTATATATACGTGCCTTCAGAAAGTATTCATACGCCTTGACTTAGTCCACATTTTGTTGTTACAGCCTGAATTCAAAATTGATTAAATATATTTTTGTCACCCATCTACACACAATATCCCATAATGATGAAGTGAAAACATGTTTACTTTTTTTTTGCTAATGTATTGAAAATTAAATACACATCTAATTTATTCACACCTCTGAGTTAGTACATGTTAGAATCCCCTTTGGCTGTGATTACAGCTATGAGTATTTTGGGGTAAGTCTCTAAGAGCTTTGCACACCTAGATTGTAAAATATTTGCACATAATTATTTTGAACCCCCTAGAGTCTAAGGGGTTCTACTAAGCCAACAAATGGAATTGTTTTAGGATGGTCATACCAAGGTTCATTTAGCTATTTGATTTTGAATTTTAGGACCCCTTTAGGTATAAACAAAAATATATACAAAAATTATTTGATGAAACATTGAATTTGGCCTTACTGCTATTAGCCCATAGAAACGCATTGAATAACAGATTCATATGTGAAAAAACATGTAGCTTTGCCACCTTTCACTGCAGATGCGGAAGGTTTGTAAAACATATCTCTAGCTTAAACAGGGGATTTCTTTATTATTATGCTAATTCGATTTTGCATAACATGATGCAGCCACCACCATGCCAATGACAAGAATACCCATAACATGATGCAGCCACCACCACGCCGATGACAAGCATACCCATTACATGATGCAGCCACCACCATGCCGATGACAAGCATACCCATTACATGATGCAGCCACCACCATGCTTAAAAATATGAAGTGTGGTACTCAGTGATGTTTTGTTGGATTTGCCCCAAACATAACACTTTGTATTCAGGGCATAAAGATCACTTATTTCAATAAAAAAAATGTAAGCACTGGAAAACCTTCCTGGTCTTTGTGGTTGAATCTGTATTTGAAATTCACTGCTCGACTTAGGGACCTTACAGATAATTGTGTGTGTGGTACACAGAGTGAGTCCATGCAACTTATTATGTGACTTGTTAAGCACATTTTTACTCCTGAATTTATTTAAGCTTGCCATAACAAAGGGTTTGAATGCTTATTGATCCAAGACATTTCAGCTTTTCATTTAAAAATGAATTTGTAAAAAATTCTAAAACCTAATTCCACTTTGACATTATGGGGGTATTGTGTGTAAGCCACTGACACAAAATGTCATGCTGTAACACAACAAAATGTGTAAAAGGTCAAGGGGTGTGACTACATTGAGTCGTTAGAGGAGGGATGTGTGTGTGCGCGCTATTCTAACTGTGTATCCCTCTCTTCATGTCTCAGAGTCGTTAGAGGAGGGCAGTGTGTGTGACGTGCTGGCGGATCCCCCAGGGCCAGAGGAAAATTACGAGAACAGGAGGGAGCTCTTTGAGTTTGAGTTCTCCGACCGACCCCTCCTCCCCTGCTACAACATCCATGTGTCCCTGTCGCAGGGGTGAGTACACACACACACAAATCAATCTGATTGGATAGAAGGAGTGAAAGAGGGAGGAGGATTACAGAATAAGAAAGAGTGAGATGAAAGTGACATAAGAATCCAAGACCATTTATTTAAACTTGTGTGTGTGTGTGAATACTTGTGGTTCCGTATCTAACCCCCACACCACCCCCCTCAGGTCCAAGAACTGGCTGCTCCTCTCAGATGTTCTCCGGAAGCTTCGGATGTCGGCCCCTTCCTTCCGCTCCTCCTTCCCCCACATGAAGGTGGTGACGATGGCTGAGGCAGAGTTTTACCGCCAGGCCTCCCTCTCCCAGCTCTTCTCCTGCCCAGATGAGCTGGAGGGCTTCCAGCCAGACAGCAAGGAGCTGCTGGACCTGGTTGAGGGGAGTGCTGAGCTGGCCGCTCTGCTGGGATCCACCCTGGAGTGCCTGGACGACCGGTGGGACGAACCCCTGGAGGCTAACGTTAATGCTAAGGCTAATGTCAATGGGAACATTAGGGCTATGGTTAATGCTAACGCTAAGACTAATGGTAACGCTAATTTTAAAGCTAAGGCTAACGCTAACAGGAGGTTCTGACCCCTGACCCTGAACTTTGACTCTGATTTCTGAATCCCTACTCTACAGTAGGGGTCTACAATGGGTGAATGAGTAAGACCCCTGCCCTGAGATCTGAGATTAACTCCTGCTCTGGACCGGTGAGCTGTATGGACGAACGAACGGACAGACAGAGCAGCAGAGACCTGAATGTGTCTGTCCGTCAAGCGAAGATGAAGAGGCGACTGTAAATTAACAATTGTCTTATTTTTTATAAATGTATTAATATAAGTATAAATATATAAATATATCTGGAAATGTTTTCTGGATTTCTCTCCTGCAATTGTGTGAGCGAGAGTGTGGTTGTGTTATCATGATTGGAAGGTTGTGTGTATGTGTGTTAAAACAGTACATTGTGTGTGTGTGTGTGTGTGTGTGTGTCAGTTTATATGCCATAGTGTGCGTCTGAGCACTGAGGCAGCGCTTTTGAATGTCACAGTTTTTGTTGATAGGAAGCACATGATGAGCATCAGTTCTATAGTTGTTTTGGTCTCCTCAGACAGACTTAGCACTCTTCACCCTCAGGGGCTGTTTTGTACCTGTGTTCAATCTGCTTCTCGTTTAGTTTCTAATTTCACTTGCAAAACTGCAGAGATGTGTTTTTGTATAATATTAAAGGTTTAAAGATGAGGAGATATTCGCCCTTCGGTACAGAGCTTGTACATAACAGGGTGGCTTTTGCAGTACAGTAACAGTTTTACTGTTTTTTTTGTTGTTTTTTTGTAATTAAAATATCTCATCATTTGTATTTATATTTTGCCAACAAAATTATTCCAAATAAATCTTAACATTTGCAAGAAAGTTTATCTGAGTGTTTTGCTCCACATTTTGTTATTAGTATTGAAGGGTTTATATGGACCCAGCTAAACTTTGTACATAAGGCACGTTCTGGCTTTTCGAGACCAAATCGGTCTAGCCTGGACCTGTAAATACCTCCAGACAGTTAGTGCAAATCCAAAGTTGGGCTACTTCAATATTTAGTCTGTACACTTTTACCTACATAGCTACTTGTTTAGTGTAGCTAGGCTCTTCTGAGCCACATCCTGAATGCTCAAAATTAAGGGGGTAGAGGGGAGAAGCAGTAGCCTACTCAAGTAAAAAACTCAAACTCCCTCAAGCCAAATGAGGTCAACAAAGTAATAAACACACAACATACTGTTTGCTATGGATAATCACACAGCTTTGGGGGAGCACTGCTGCTACGTCGCTCTCCAACCAAGGTACTTGAATTGAGGAGCAAACTGAAGTGGAGAGGATATTCAGCAACTCTTGGGGGACAATGGAAGTAAATAAAAATTGCTTGTTTATTGTTAAAAGTACAAACAACACCGCTTTAACAGATACTGCTTTTGTGGGGGCCACCAACACTGCGGGCGCCACCAACCCACTCACCTAGTCTGTCTGTGTTTAGCCTTGTTATAAAAACCAAGCTAACAATTTAGGCTATATTGCAAATTAGTGCCTGTCATATGTGTTCCCTTGAATCAACACCTACACTAAGTGTTAATTACTATTACCTGGCTTTCCCCCTGGTGGCACTTGATTTGGTCCGTGAGTAATCATCTTCTAAAGTAATTCATAGTGCTTTATTAAGAAGTATCATTAATAGACTACTGAGGTATTTAAGAAACAATATGTTTAATCGAACATGTCCATGCAGAAATGCATGATTCAAGATATTGGGACTGGCAACATATTCCAGTGATGGCTGACAATGAGCTTATAGTTGCTATTTTACTAAGAGAGGTTAATTACATGTCTCTTTATGTGCACTAACTAATACCATAGGCTAATTAATAACAATAATAAATAATAAAAGATAAGAACACAAAGTAAATGGATCAGTAGAATATAATAAATGTTTTAGCATAAGTATAATACAGGAAGGCACAATTTATAGTACAATATTTACACATGTATTGGGGAAGGAGGGATTGGGGGGCAAGTGTTTAAATTGTGCTGTATTAGAAATAGCAAATACGATTCTAGTACCAGCGGTTGTGATGTGTGGGTGCATGTGGTCAGTCCAGTTCAAGTGTCCAGCAGTCTGATGGCTTGTAGGTATAAACAGTCTCTGAGCCTGTTGGTATCCGAAGTAAAGGCGCTGTTGCGCCCTCTTGATATGAGTTGTGGTGTTGGTGGTCCATGTCAAAATACATTAACTAGATCGCTAACTTTAAATATAATACACACTGCTAGTAGACATGTATTCATCCAACAGTAAATGTAATGTCCTTAAAATACTTTGCAGTTGTAGGCTTCTGCTCATGAGACATATAGTCTTATGCGCTCGCAATTGCACATTTCACGCACGCCGCTCCATATCAAATATATTGGTTGTAAAATAGTTGCTGGATGTTATACCATTAGAAAGCTGAGACCTTCTTCTCGTCGAAAGGGACAAAGCTTCTAAAACTGTGTTTTCCCCACAATTGCATTTTGAAATGTTACATGAACATAACACAATTTTCTCTCGAGCGCATGAAGGGAGAGGACACAGTGGTTGGCTAGTTACAGCAGCAGGCCCCAGCGAGGGCACAGGGGCAGATACGTTCATTACATAAATCATAAGGATAATGCACTTCACTTTTTGACCAAATCATGGTTTTAGCCGCCCAAAAAATAGGTCGTTTTGAGTGATGTGGCAATGTAGAATGTGCTCTTTCTACGTTTACAGGCACACTTTCCGTTTTTCACGATACATGATCTTGGCTGTCTACAAGATGACAGTGTAGGAGCAGGTCCCTTTGCTGATGCCGCTATTGACGTTGAATGTGAGTTTGAGTAACCTCAGCTCAGCCTATCAGAAAACCAGGCCGGCCAATCTTGGTAGAGGGGCTGGCCGTTGCCCACTGATCAGCCAAAGGCTCATTATAGATTAGTATTTCTAAATGGTCCAGCCCAGCTGGCATTTGCCAGAGTTGCCAGAGGACCAATCCGCCCCTGAAGCTGACCTTAAAATTAAATAAACATTTGTTGACTTCCACAATTTTGCCCTAACATTCACAAATCCCTAAATTGACCCTGGTTGACTAATTTATGATCATATACCCCCACCCAGTGGATATACTTGATATTACAGGTGAAGAGGAAATTAACAGTGATGTTTTGTATTACAATTTATCGGAAAGTCCCTACTTCCGGTATAGATTTCCCTTACCTGAACATGTCAAGGGATGAAAAAAATTAACTACATATTTCAATAGCCATACAATAAAAATGCAGAAATAAATCTTTCTGCAGATGACCAATTCATGCATTGCTACCATGTTCGTGACAATAGGTACGATGACACAAAAGCGCAAGAAGGGCGCTAAATTCAGACCTTCAACTCCTGAGTACATACCTTCGTCTCCTGAATACAAACCAAGTAATCTTACCTTTAGGTCTTCTTGCTCTCCTGAGAATCTCGAAATGGAGTCAGTCGTCAGGGTTGAGCGCGCTGAGGTTGAGACAAAATATTTTTGGAAAGAGTGGATTCCTGCTTTTTGGCCTACCCATACGTTGTGTCAAGCTGGGTAAAGGACAAACTAGGAATGGTTACATCTGTGAAAGTTTCGAGAAGTGGAATTGTTTAGATTTTTTGTGCATCCTCCGCCCAGAAGAAGCTGGTGCTTCACCCGGTGGCTTGCTCAACCAGTGGCGTGCTTTGCTCTCCGGAACAGGGGGGCACTCAAAGGGGTGATCAGTGGGTTCAGTGTCGAGGTGGGTCAAATTAAAAATAATATTTCTGGTGTTTCTGACACCAGCCGTTTGGTGAGACGTAGACCCGGTGGTAATGGCAAGACTGAGAATACCCCGTCTGTATTGTTGAGCTTTGACACAGTTTCTACCTGATAAGGTTAGGTTATATTTGTTATTCTGTGAAGGCCTATGGTCCGAACCCTCTACAGACTTTAGCTGCCTTGGATTGGGACATGTTGCAGCAGTATGTAGAAGGGAGATCCCAAGATGTGAGAAATTTGCAGGAGGACATAGTCAGAGGGAGTGTACAGTTGTGATAGAGAAAACACTGTCAACTGTGGGGGTTCTTATGCAGCTGTGAGAGAGAAAGACAGGTTGACTTTGCCAGAGCTCGAGTGGGGCAGAAATGTTCCTATGCTGAGGCAGTGAAGAGAGTAAAGGATAGCCCAAGGGTGAGTGATTCGACTGGGAGCCCCCCAGTGAGTAGGCCTGAAAAGAGAGGTCCAGAGAGGGTGAGTTTTAGTAAGGTTGGATTTGTTGCATTTACAGCCATAGTGATCAACTGCACTGAGCTGTTGGAGCGGAAATCACAGAAGATATATGTGGTAGTTGCAGCAGCAGATAAATATTTTGGGGTGAGAGATTTTAGCACTGAAGAGCTACAGGAAGTTTTGAGAGAAAGGGTTCAATCCTCCCAGGCTAAAGGCCTGGTGTATGACCTTTTTGTGCCAGAGTGGCGCAGCGGTCTAAGGCACTGCATCTCAGCGCTAGAGGTGTCACTATATACCCTGGTTCGATTCCAGGCTGTATCACAACCGGCCGTGATTGGGAGGCCTATAGGGTGGCGCACAATTGGCCCAGGCCGTCATTGTAAATAAGAATTTGTTCTTAACTGACTTGCCTAGTTAAATTAAAAACATCTAACAAAGTAGTGGGATTTGGTGGGATAGTGTATAGGTGCAGGATTAGATGGTAGTGCAATTTAAGTCTTTCCCTTGGTCCTTTTTATTGTTTGTGACCAAAATGTGCAATCCACACTCTGACCTGCAAAAGGCAACAATACGCAACACAGCGTCTAGTCTGCCGGAAAGCGAGTCAGCTGATCTAAGCTAAAGCAAGGGGAATGATGTCGCTGGAAAATCGCAGAAGGATGGATACTTTATTCACCGTAGTGTTTATCTTCTGTTCGGCTTTTACGGCAGGTAAATCTTCTATCTGATTATTTAGTTACTGATCTAGATCGTTTCCTGGAAATCATATCATGCAGGTAACGAGTCCTCTGCATCAATGAAAATGGTAACGTTAGCTAGCTACTGTTAGCTAAGAGGCACTACTATGCAGTTAGCTAGTTAACGCTAAATACATAGAATCAGAATTTTAACAACACTTCCAATCGTGTTGATAGCAAGACTTTTGCCGATAATTTGTGGCAGGCCGTGTCTTTCCCTTATAAATATGTTGACATAACGATTAAATACTGCGTGTTAGTTGGGACTAATTCCACTAGCTTACTAGCAAGCTAACTTGACAGCCTGGCCGCCAGGCAGCAACCACCGCCGAACTGGAACGACAGAAACATCAGCTAACATGATAAGCCATTTCCCGCAGTTTTACCGCTTTTGTCGTTATGAACAACAATATCTAGCAATATGGCTATGGTTTATTGTAAGTTGTCTTGTTAACCAGATTTACAGGGGAGCGATTTAACTAGCCAGCTGTATCACGTGACACACAGCGTTCATTAGTCGGATTCCGTTGCAAAACGTTTGGTGTATTGCAAATCGTTTGCTCCAAACAGAAGACGTTTTGCAACGACAACGAGAGTTTATATTGGACAAATTCGGGTAGGTCCCTCCACGTTTCGTTCTATTTGCTTACGTTTGGTTCCTAGAGTGAACTGTAAACGGTATCCGTTGCAAAACGTTTTGTAAAAGAGAACGATTTGCAACGGCATACGACAAATGAATACACCCCATATTCGCCTAACTTCCTCAAAAATCCTACTGCTTTCCCAGTCACGAGACTCTGGCTAACTAACTAGCTACTGTAGCCTGGCTTTCCCATTCATGCAATAGGTGCCTTTTGTAAATAACAGTCAAGTGTGAGCAAATGGCAACATTAACCCCCATAGTCATGTGATGTAGACCTATGTATGTGACCCTGGTGACCCCTCCACTCACACTATATGGAACTCCAAACAGTAGTTAGCTTTGATAAGTAAGTTGTTTATAGACAATATTAATTGAACTAAATAAATTCCTTCTGTTTTCCCTCAGGCATTCAGGGGGACAGCCTCACTATATTGCAGGCCCCTGGGTATGTGTCCTTCCAGAAGGGAGACTGGCCGATCTCTGGGGAGAAGATTCCAGATATGGTGGCTCTGACTATGGGCTTCTCTGTCCAGGAGGTACACACGCACACACTTAAGAGGTCTTCACGGGTCCAAAAATATGGACCCGGACCCGAGGACAATCAGACCTGAACCCAAATGGACCAGAGGATAACTCTACCTAGACCTGACCCATACCCTAACAGTATCGACCAGAACCAATTGGACCCCAACATTATTTTTATCAGCCAAGTTGCTCTTCTGGTTAACGACTATGTCTTTATATTATATTGCCTAGGCCTTCTATACGTCAATAAATTCACCTTATTAGTCTAAAATAAATATGCTATAGGCTATGCAGAGCCGTGGTCAGGTCAACTCAGGTCTATCAGCTGTAGTTACATAGACCCGAGACCCGATGACAATCAAACATATCTGGTCCACACCAACCTGTGAAGACCCACACACACACACACACACACACACACACGCATATCCTATGTTTGAAGCCTCTGGTGTTGTACATGATACTCTAACATCTGTGTTTGTAGGATCTCTCCTGGCCAGGCCTTCAGGCAGGTCAGCTGTTCCAGCGTCCCAGGGCCAACGTGCTGGTGGTGGTGAGGGGGGTGGACAGCCTGGCCCTGCCCCAGAATGTGGCCTCCTACCCCTTGGAGAATGTGAGTGAGGCCAGGGTCCCCATCAGGGATGATGGTTGAGGAGCATCAACATTTTAATGAGAATTTTCACCAAGGCTCTGTTATTAATAACTCCTCCCTTGTTCCATCTCTCCTCCAGCCGGTACCCTTCACCCTGGACAGTGTGGCTGAGACGGTTCATTCTCTCTTTGCTGAGGACACTCCTGTGGTGCTCCAGCTGGCCCCTAGTGAAGAGGTACTGTATGAACCAGCACATTATTGGACCAGCACCTATGTATGTGTGTGTTCCTTTATACAGAGGGTTTGTATGTGCAGGGGGATGGTAATGTTATCCTGTGTGTGTGTGTCTACAGAGGCTGTACATGCTTGGGAAGGCCAATGTGGTGTTTGAGGACCTGCCTGTGACCCTGCAGCAGATCCGCTCTCGTCTCTCCCAGGATGGCTCCGTGCTGGCCTCCCTGCCACTCAACTCCCTCAACCGCAACGCTGAGGTAACATGCATAACTAGTGCTGGTTCTGTCTGCATCCCTCAGTTAAAGTGAATACGGGTTAGGGTTGGTTGACCTCTGACCTTCTAACTCTCTTCTTATAGGCTGATCTGCTCTTCCTGTCTGAGGTCCAAGTTTTGCATGACATCACTGCACTGGTAAGACTAAATATGTTGTTTGTTGGGCACAAGTTAATTGGATAATTTCAACGCTGGTCGTCTGTTGTGGTTAACCCCTTCACCCTCATGTAGCTGCAGAGACACCAGCACCTGGCCAAGGACCACTCCCCTGACCTGTACTCCCTGGAGCTGTCTGGCCTGGAGGAGCTGGGCCGTCGCTACGGACTGGACTCCCCTCAGTATCAAGACGCCACCGCCATCCTGGCCAACGTCGTACAGAAGGTAAGCAAAATGTTCCCCTAGGATTCTTTTTAGCAGAGTTAGCCGGGGGGGGGGGTGGTCTTCCTGGGGCATCTATATTATACTGTTGTGGTAGGGGTACTAGTAGTGTTTCTGGGTTTTTAATCGATATGTGACCACCTGTTTGTTCTCTCTCGTTCTCTCTCTCGCTGTAGTTTGGTGAGGACATGTTTGGTCTCTATGGTGACAGTGCGGTGGTCGAGGTTGTCACGGTGAAGAGCTTTGAGGCACCATTGACCAGGAAATCCCGCTCCATCCTGGAGTCCAAACAGATTGTACGTTTGTTTATATTAGCTTTATCTTCACAGATTTTCTGTTTTTATGTACATATCTATATATCAGTGGTGGCTGGTGGGAGGAGTTATAGGAGGACAGTCTCATTGTAATGGCTGGAATGGAATAAATGGAATGGAGTCAAACATGTTGGTTTCTATATGTTTTATATTGTTCCATTTATTAAATTCCAGACGTTACAATGAGACTGTCCTCCTATAGCTCCTCCCACCAGCCTCCTCTGCTATATATATTTATGTATCAAACCGTGAGTATTTTTAGATGTCTGGATTTATATGCTTCATACTGAAATCATCTTTCTATTTCCTGCTTTCACTCCTCATCCCACAGAGTAACCCTGGCAGTCCCTATAACCTGGCCTATAAGTATAACTTTAATTATGCAGTGATCTTCAACATTGTGCTATGGCTGATGATCATCCTGGCCCTGGCTGTCATCGTCATCTCATACAATCTGTGGAACATGGACCCAGGATATGACAGCATCATCTACAGGATGACCAATCAGAAGATCAGGTTGGACTGAGGTCTGCCCAGCAACACTCCAGTCCTCCAATTAACCCTCTCCTAGTGGAAGTTTCTTGTTTTTCTTGTTTTGTGTGAATAACAATAATGTGGAGCTGAATGGAGTCTTAGCCCTTACTCTCTAGGTACTTGTTTAGATCTGAGAGAGTTGCAAGGTATAAGCAATATGGTGAAAATAATTCCACCCAGCTTGGTATATAAGCCATGGTCGAACTAATTATAAACCAAATAGCTTATACCTATCCAAACTCTGTTATACACAAGGTGCTAGTGGTTGATTATGGACTGAGGAGTAGAATAGCAGTTGTTCAGGTGGAGGTAAAAGTCTTATCTAATATGTATGACATGTTTGTTAGTTGCAATTCACTGTAATGTCACGGGTTAGCTCCTTTGAGAAAGTGTGGAAAGGTTGTCTATAGAGTAGCTTTGTAGTTTAATTCTGAATTGTAACTGTAGAGTTGTGTCTGAGGCCTAAGCCTATAGCTTCTACCCCACGCTTCACATTCCTTGAGTGTCTCCACAGTAGTCTCTACTTCCTTGGTGATTGCAAATTTCCTGTTTTATTTTTATTGTAAAAAGAAAAGATGATTATTGTAATGCCCTGAAAGCCTGAGAATTATATTTTGTGTGTGATTTAAATTATTGTATTTTTTGCTAAATGAAATTGTTTTAAGTTAAAGTGAAATGTGTATATATTGAAGTTAGAAATGCAAATACCTTGAATAAACTGCTGTATTGGTATTGTGAGGTCTGTAATATTCACTGGCATGTTGCAAAGGCGTGTTGCATGAATTTTGCGGTTGTGTGACATATAACATGGAACTGGAAAATATGTAAAGTATGGGCAATAAATTAATTACAATCTTATGTTTGTGAACTTTCTTCAATCAGCAAATTGAATTGAACACGTTCATTAAACCCCCATAGTCTACAGAAACCAGTGAAACAGAGACACAAATGACATTGGACAAATTGTCCCACAGTTTTATTAAATGTGTCACTCAGTCTGACACCGAGTTTATGATAAACACGTTTTGTAATTCAGAGTGACGTCACATGTTTACCATCAACAGAAACACTACCCAATTAACTTATCCAGTACATAAGCAGATCACGAGACGGGGTCATATGTAACTATTGCGATATATAGAAGCAGCCAATCAGTGAAGCCGCTTAGCTTTCTGCACCAATAAAGAGACTATTTCCCGAAACTCCACCTCTAAGATTATCCCCAATACGTAATTGGGCGTGCTTTTGTGTAACTTGTTTGGTAACAGCAGATCCACTGGACTACGAAAAGACATCGTTCAAGCGTCAAGACATTCCTTTATCTGGCGACAAAAACATACGTTTTCTGAGGAGAAAGAAGAACAGACTCTCGCGCCATGGTCTGACTGCTGATCAAAGGTAAGCGCGCCGATATCTTCATTCTAGTTGTTACAAAGTAACATATATGAAGTCATGTTACATCGGCTATACGTCCATGCCAATGTTATCATCTTGTGATGTGTCATTTCCAGAATATTTAGCTAATAACGCGCTTAAAACACTGTCATTCTTTCTTTCTATCTTTCAGCCAGCATCTGGACGGTGAGGAAGATTCGGGCTCACATTGCTGAGGGAGAGCAAGAGGAGAAGCCCATCTTCACACCATGTGGTGTTATTGGTAAGAATGCTGACTATGAACAGTAATACAATGCGTTCGCTTTGGGTTGTTCGTAAATTAAGACCTTTACCTAGTTGGTAAATTCAGAGCGTTGATCAGCGCATTCTGACCTCGCAACGGCAGTCAAGCGCCCACGTTAAATGGCTAAAGTTGGCTAGTTCGCTAGCTACTTCCTCACTCTGACCATTTTACTCACTCTAGCAGAGCTGGTTAGGCTGTCATGTTATATAAATCCGTAGTGACTGTAACAGTGCTGCTGGCAACAATTTAATAAAACAAATTTGCCGACATTTATTGACACCGGTCATATTCAATGGGTGTTGCGTGTTTGTCAATTCATCAACTATTCTGTGCTCTGGCACACTCAGACGAGAGTGCTCTGAAATCGGAGTAGACAGAGTGAATTTAAGAACGCACCCAGAGGTTCACTATGAAGAAATCGCTCCGCCTTTTCCTGATTGTTAAATTCTAATTGTCCGCCTAATTTCAGTTTGACAAAACAGAAATTATAGTTTAGAGACTCATTGTCCCACTAAACTGCTGTGAATTATATTTTCTCTAACAATAAATATTGTATTTTCAGCAGTTCGAAGCTGGTGTACAAAACCGAAAGTAAGACGCAATAACACAATTTAAGTACGGGAAGTATAGAAATAATGCACATAGATCTACCGCATCTTAGACTTGCTTTCAATGAGTATGGTTACATGCACACAATCAGTGGTGGAAAAAGTACTCAATTGTCATACTTGAGTAAAAGTAAAGATACCTTTTAATAGAAAATGACTCAAGTGAAAGTCACCCAGTAAAATACTACTTGAGTAAATGTCTCAGTATTTCTTTTTTAAATATACTTAAACATAAAAAGTAAATGGAATTGCTAAAATGTACTTAAGTATAAACCATTTCAAATTCCTTATATTAAACGGTACAATCTTTTTTTTTTATAAAACATTCTTGACTGATAGCCAGAGGCACACTCTTAACACTCAAAGCATTTGTTTAGTGAGTCCGCTAGATCTCTTGATAAATGTGTGAATTTGACAATTTTCCTGTCAACTTGTAACGATTACTTTTGGGTGTCAGGAGAAAATGTATGGATTAAAAAGTACATTCATTTCTTAAGAAATGTAGTGAAGTAATAGTGAATTACATTTTTACTTTAAGTACTTTGTAGGGGAAAATTGGTTCCAATTGAGCGCCGTCCACAGGGTATGGCGTTGCAAAATTTAGTGATAGCCTTCCTTCTTCAAGATCCCTTTTACCCTGTACAAATCTCCCACTTGAGGACCCCCAGACCATCACATTGCCTCCACCATGCTTGACAGATGGCATCAAGCACTCCTTCAGCGTCTTTTAATGTCTCACAAATGTTCTTCTTTGTCATCTTAAGAACTCAAACTTAGATGAGTCTGTCTATAACACTTTTTTCCAATCTTCCTCTGTCCAGTGTCTGTTCTTTTGTCCATCTTAATCTTTTCTTTTTATTGGTCAGTCTGAGATGTCTTTTTCTTTGCAACTCTGCCTAGAAGGCCAGCATTCCGGAGTCACCTCTTCGCTGTTGACGTTGAGTTGCGGGTAATATTTAAAGAAGCTGCCAGTTGAGGACTTGTGAAGCCTCTGTTTCTCACACTAGACACTCTAATGCACTTGTTTTCTTGCTCAGTTGCCATTGGAACACATGAGTGATGGTTGCTGATAATGGGCCTCTGTACGCCTATGTAGCTATTCCATAAAAATCAGCCGTTTCCAACTACAATAGTCATTTACAACATTAACAATGTATACACTGTATCAATTTGATGTTATTTTAATGGACAAAAAATTTGCTTTTCTTTCAAAAACAAGGACATTTCTAAGTGATCCCAAACTTTTTAACTGTAGTGTATCTAGGCAGCCAATACATTTCTGTTGCTAGGCAGGAACTTAATTGGACTTAATCCTCTCACTGGTGTAGCAATGTCCCTGCCTGATGGTAGAACCTTCATGGGCGTGGAAGTGTACAGTTGAAGTCGGAAGTCTACATACACTTAGGTTGAAGTCATTAAAACTCATTTTTCAACCACTCCATAGATTTCATGTTAACAAACTATAGTTTGGCAAGTCGGTTAGGACATCTACTTTGTGCATGACACAAGTAATTATTCCAACAATTGTTTACAGACAGATTATTTCATTTATAATTGACTATATCACAATTCCAGTGGGTCAGAGGTTTACATACACTAAGTTGACAGTGCCTTTAAACAGCTTGGAAAATTCCAGAAAATAATGTCATGGCTTTAGAAGCTTCTGATAGGCTAATTGACATCATTTGAGTCAATTGGAGGTGTACCTGTGGATGTATTTCAAGGCCTACCTTCAAGCTCAGTGTCTCTTTGCTCGAAATCATGGGGAAACTCAAGACAGTCAAGACCTCAACAAATAATTTGTAGACTTCCACAAGTCTGATTCATCAATAAGTTATTATAGTGACAGGAAGTACATTTCAAGTTAAAACCCAACATTATGCAGCGAAAACAGCCAAATATATCCACATTTGATTATAGTGACAACATTGTAGGTCTGTTAGAACACATAAATCATGACGGAATTTATAAATATCCACTTTGTTAGATCAGATTTTCTGAATGGCGCAAGTAACCACGTCCTTGCCTTTCCTGCCACAATCTGCAGGTTCTATTCAATTCGTATCACTGAAGGGTTACAGTGTGATTTGAAATTTAAAGGCGATGTTCCCACATCAGCTGAAACTACATTCACGGTAAACGCTGCGCATTTCGTCTCAATCAGAAATGTCATTTGCTCGATATAAATGTGATCTGTAGTTCTTCATCATTACAGATTGAATAGAGCCCTGCCTTTCATTAACCTCTTTCCTGCATGTATACATAAAACAGGGCATTAATGGCAATTGATACATTACACTGATATGAAGCACATCCAACTGGGCACAGACGGTTCAACGTCTATTTTTGATTTACATTTTGGTTGAGTTGTCAACCAATGTGAAATCAACAAAATATGTCACCATGACATTGGATTTAGGTTGAAAGTTGATTCAACGTCATCACATTTTTTTTTTTTTTTAAATGAAGCGGAAACAATGTTGATTCAACCAGTTTTTGCCCAGTGGGCAGACTGTCACTGGTAATAGGTTACCCTATCTAAGACTGCATTATCCCAAAGCTTGCAGGCTAAGTCTTCTAATTTCAATCAGTTTATTGCATCTCCACATTTTAAGCACAGGCTTAAGAAGGTTAATCTCTAATCCCTGGTTGGACAACATGTGTTAGATCCGTGTGACAACTTCTATTATAACACCCTAAGGTCACTTCCTGTCTTTAAAAGACTGTGTCAATCGTGACAGCAACTGTTTTGACAAATGGATACTTCTTGAGCTCTTTACGGCAGGCTGATTAGGCAGGCTAACTGCATAATTTGGCAACGAAATAAATCTTGGCGCTGGTCTGCTAAACCTTGTCTGGCCTTTGCATAACCTTACATAGAACAGATGTGTGACTGCGTGTGTGTGTGTGTGTGTGTGTGTGCGCGTGTACTACTCTTTATTACCTGTCTCCTCAGGCTTTAAGAAGGAGCAGTTGACGTCCGGTCCTGATCCACCGGCGGCCATAATGACCCCTGAACCTGATGATGTCATCGCTAACGGCAGCCTGGCACCGTCGTCAGAGACAACCGTGCAGAAGTGTGGATCCTGAGGTTAAAGGTCACACTGGATAACTGGCTGGGACCAATAAACTATTATTAAACGTATCTTTAATAAGGATGCATTCACAGAACTGTACATAGACAGACACGGTTGTCCTGTTTCTAGCTCCTAGTCAACTTTGCAGTATTTAGATTTGTTTGTGTTATTTCTTACGTTATTAGCTCAGAACGTTTCTAGTATTATTACCTACATTTGAAAATGACTTTTGGACATGAACAAATTTAACCAAAAATTCTACTTCCCTGATCTGGACTGTCTATAAACACGATTTACATACATTTATATTTTGGACTATTTCGCATTGCTTATTCTGATATGTCTTAATTTCTTGTTATTTTTAAAAACCTTTGGATCATGGGTGTATTATTTTATTACTAGATACTGCTGCATTGTTGGAGCTAGAAACAAGCATTTCGCTTGCGATAACATCTGCAAAACTGTGTACCGAACCAATAAACTTTGATAACTTCTTTGTATACCCCAACACGCTCTTACTTGAAACTGTACCGATCATAGTCAAAGCATTACCATAGAAAATGACAATGACCAAATTATGACAAGTCATTCCATTTAATTTACGTTGTATAGGAGTGAGGTTTCTGAACTCAAGCATCCTAATACGATATTTCAATAAAAAGTTGATTATTTACTGATCTATGGAAGATGTTCTTTAACAGCCCTCCAGATTTTTTTTGAATGATGTCATACCCTTGCTGTCCCAGCTTCTGTTCAGTGTGCCCATACTCAGCAGACCAAATACTAAGCTGAGATACCTGCTGTAATGCCAACTTTCACTCACTAAACCAGTGTGAGGATCGTGTGATGTTTTCATATACACTGATCTCAGGTCAGTATTTGGTCCAGTGAGCTCTGTTTAACCTCTGACCCCAGATGACCCTTGTGGCTGCAGTGTGTGATGGCTTGCTCACCAACCCCTCCACCCAGGGACTGAGCTGGCCTGATGCCCCTGCTGCAGCTTCACCAATAGTGTCAATAAATACCTGAAAACTATCTGATCTACTTGTTTTTTTTTTTAGATTTTACATATTATACTCACTAATGAACATTAAAAATGATCAAGAAGCACTATAAATAACCTTTCTTACATAACTGCAACATGAAATTACATCCAGGTCTCATTGACTATATCAAATGTGCAATACATGCAGTTGTCTGTAATTAAACCCTGCGCACTATGGACTGTATTTTAAGGGGATTACTATTATTACCCCAAATTATATCATACACACATTTAGCTATTAAAGTATCTCTTCCTGTCATTTACCTGTACAGTTTGTGTAACCACACAAGTATTCACTTATCTGTAAATATAACTGTATACCTAACTGTACAGCTAATTTAACCATGCAAAATGTTCACTTACCTGTTCATTTACCCAGTCTGTCTATTAAGTAAACTATTATTACCCTCGCTCATATCATACGCATTTTTAGCTACTGAAGTATTTCTCTGCCATCAACCTGTATAGTATAGTTAACCATCCAACATCCACCAATGTATAGTGTACATATTCAGCCAACCACCCATACTATGCAATGTCTCTTTTGTAGCTTTTATTTTTTTGCACTCCAGATATCTTGTATTTCTATACTTTTTCATACTGCCGCTCTATGTATCATGTACCGTGTATCTGTCTTTTGTGTACTTTCGTTGTGGCATTTTGCACCTGCCCTGTGTTTTGTTGTAGCTGCTTGACAATGAAATTTCCCCCCCGGGGGATCAATAAAGTACCTATCTATCTATCTATCTATTTGTAACAGCAAATGTACATTTGGGATAGTCAAATGAGTATGATATGTTACAATTGGTATGGTTATACACTGAGTGTACAAAACATTAAGGACTCCTGCTTTTTCCATGACAGACTGACCAGGTGAATCCAGGTAAAAGCTATGATCCCTTGTGCTTTAGGACCATGCGGACGCCTCAAAGGTGTCGGGTAGGCGGTTTGGAGTGTTTATCGGACTGGATTAAAAAATAATTCGAATAATTATGTCACCCCCACTTCTAAAACCAAAGTTGCGCCCCTGATCTACACAGTGGTCATGACCTATGGAGAACAGTTTCTAGTTATGCCTATTTGAGGATCTGGACATTTCTCATGATCCTATAAAGTACACCAACAATTGGATGAAATCCTGCGACTCGTGAGGTCCAACCGCCCATCAACCTGCCCGCTCGACCCCATCCCCCCTCCGTTTTCTGGAGACCTTCTCCTATTCCTCACCAACTGATCCCTGACCACTGTCTGTGTCTGCCGAGAGGTCCTGCGCGAATGATATCTTGACCCCGTCGTGTGTGATGTCTCCCCGCCTGGAAACTCCTTCTCCTGAAACTTAAAAAAGCGAATGAGGACCGCTCTGTTTTGGTTGGGCTTCCCCAACGCTAGAGTACGATGAACCTGACAAGCTTCGAGTTCTGTTTCCTGCTATCCACGTTCTACTCCATATTTGCATACTCCGACGTGCTGTTTGGAATATTGCAGGTCAAATAAGTCAGTTATTTTTTAAATGGGGGGGGGGGTAGAAGGATTACTGTTATACTATTCCAGGTATTCCTTAAAGAGGTAGGGTTGTTCTGGTGTCGTGTGGGAGCTTGAAAGAGAAAGAAGAGAGAACATTTTCTGCACTCAAGTATTTATTTGAAACAACGCAACAATATTTTCTTCTAACGTGGTTCCTGCTATCGATATTTGTAACAGCTGAGGCGTGGTTTAGGACCTTTTGACTCTGTCATCAAAGAATTGCTTCTCTTACATAGGTCTGCAAAAGAAAGGTCTCAAGTCATGCTCTGTACACACAGGCATCTGAGTTCTCTATCTATATGTATGACGTCAGATCTTTTTCTGCAACTGAGGGCCTAGCTCCAATAGTCACGGTTCGCCACTGCATATAATGTTTTCAGGTCTGCAAAAGAAAGGTCTCAAGTCATGCTCTGTACACACAGGCATCTGAGTTCTCTATCTATATGTATGACGTCAGATCTTTTTCTGCAACTGAGGGCCTAGCTCCAATAGTCACGGTTCGCCACTGCATATAATGTTTTCATGTCTAGATGTTCACCTATGTCTAGATCTACAGATGGAAATGAGCTATTGGCTGAATCTGGTGCGACACGTTTTCTCAGTGCTCTGAGACTTCGTCTATGTTTTTGTTGTGCATTGTCCCTGCCTAATAAACGTAATAATCAAATAAATAACTCTCTCAGATAGTTTCCTTTTAGCTCAAAATATATAAAGTAACTAACCCTCTACTGCACACATTTTGGTAACATTTTTAATGTCCATCCCCAAGGACCTGGAGAAAACTCCCCACTAGGTAAAAGCATACGATTGTTATAAGCTGGTTAGCTGATTTGAAGGGGACACAAGGTCGAGCAGTCTCCTCTCCTGTATTTCTGCCCCATTGTGAGTCTGCAACGGGCTCAGGTTGTTGAGAATATCGTTGTTCCGCCGACGTCTGACAATGGCTTGGCGTTTATAGTGTTCCAGGTGTTTCCAATGTGTACCAGATAAAATTCAGTTTTGGGATTAAACTAATCTTGACAAAATGTTACAAATAAATATTTCAAATATTACATTAGATCCTTATACATTACCCAAATGAAACCTTTATCATTGTATGCCCATTTACACAAAACACTTTTAGAATGATACCTTGTGAGGTAAGGCAGAACATAAGCCTAACGTTGTACTTAGATCACTGGTAGAAAGAAGTGCAAGGGTTTACTAACAAAGGCTCTGAGAAACACCTCAGCTACTAAAGATACATCATGAGATGGTTGTAAAGATGATTTTAAAGCTATACGAAGGCTCTGGGAAACGAGGCCCGGTTTGCCAAAAGCATCTTAAGGCTTTAAAATAAATGGTTTAACCTTTTATTATTTAACTAGGCAAGTCAGTTAAGAACAAATTCTTATTTACAATGACGGCCTACCTAAAGGGTTAGCCCCTGGGGCAAATTAGGGTTAAGTGCCTTGCTCAAGGACACATCGACAGGTTTTTCACCTTGTTGGCTTGGGTATTCCAACCAGCAACCTTTCGGTTACTGGCCCAACGCTCTAACCGCTAGGCTACCTGCCGCCCCAAAAGGCTACGGCTAAGTTCATCTAACGATGAACCAAGATGATTTTGGGAAACTGGGCCCTGGTCTTTACACACGATTGAGCATCATAGAGTTTCAAAGGACGTGGCATATGAAAAAAGTATGAAAATGTAAGTAAGTCACTCTGGATAAGAGCGTCTTCTAAATAACGTAAACATGTTTTTTTTTAAATGCTATAGGTCTGTGGATCATCACCAATGGCCAGATCCTGACATAGGCAAAACTAGAAACTGTTCTCCATGGGTCATGACCACTGTATAGATCATTGGTCATGACGCGAAAATTTCACTGGACCATGGCTAACTGCCCATGTGGTCATGTTGTCTAAGCTCATAGGCACATAGGTCGTTAAGGTTGTTAAAGTTGTGGAAGTGACTGTCTCACTGACCTAGGCCAATTTGGACTCAGGACTGGTCACATGACCCACTACAGTGACTGTCAATCATCAAATCATTGGAATGAGAAACATTTGTTTAAAAAAAATAATGTTTATCTGTTTATTCGATTACATATGCAGAAGCAGAAAGAAAGAACCATTTATAATTTTCTGTGTTGTCAGGAGGCCACGGATATTAATTGGCCAAAACGTACGGTGCACGGGTCGAACCTCAACCGATAATCAGAAACATTTGAAAAATCAAATCATTATAAAATGTCTTAATGTTATTTAATATTCCCTTTAGACAATACCAACTAAAAACAAAACCGTTTTTGATTTCCGATTCAAATCAAATAAAGAAGAAACAACCCTTTACTCGTATCTTGTCATATAATAGGAAGTATTAATTGGCCAAAAAGTACACTCATGTACCATACTGCAAGAGTTTGAACTTCTGTTTTTAAGCCAGAGGATGAGTCTGTTGTATTTCACTGTTCGTTTTACATAAATAATTGTACATTTTCAGTTATAAAACTGACAATTTTTCATTTTTTATTAAAACTATTGATGATGGGTGTACTGTTGCTTCTTGCGTTGTATGTGTGTGCTTACTGTGACTGTCACCCTAATGTCATTGGTTACTAGGCAGCTACTTCCCAAGCAGTTGCTGGACAGTAGTGCTTGTGAAGTGGGAGCGAAGGTCACTGTGTCCTGGTGTTGTTGCCTTTCATGCCCTTCCCATTGAGTAGTAGACTATGTGGATTTTTAAGGTGCATTACTGCCACCAACTGGACTGGAGTGTGGACCAGAGACAGTGAAGGTCTAAATCCTACCCAATATTCTTGTCTCCCTAAGTAAACAAAATACATAATTAAATAGTGCATCCCCTGAAGATTTCCCCAGCAGTTCACTTAATCCTGGCTCTTCAACCCCATTACTCCTCAAATCTAATAACAATCGCTCTCCCTTTCCCTCACATATTTCTGGCACTGAAATAGAACATGTTCCACGGTCTCCATCTCCTCCTGACAATGATCACACCTCCCAGTCGGACGTTTCCCCACTAATTTGTACTATTGAACCTTTGTGTGTCCCAGTCTCAGCCTGATTACACTTTCCTCCCTTCTCTCTCGGCCTGAGGACCCCTCTGTCCCCACCTTTTCCTGGATCTTATACAGGTTTCTTCCCTTTCTCTCCCTGTTTCACAACTCTTGCCATTCGTTTTTAACCACTGTCCTTGTTAACCCCTTGGCTTCTTCTTTACTGATTGACAATTCCATCTCAACATTGGGATGTGTAAGAGCCTGCTTGGCGATAACATCCACCTCCTCATTCCCCTCTACTCCTACTTGAGCTGGCACCCAGAGGAACATCACAAATACCCCCATCTGTTTCACCCTATACAAGCACTGCAAAACCTCATACAAAACATCCTGTCTGCTCTGAGACACAAATAAATTTTAGCTCATCAGTGCTGCACAGGAGTCAGAGCAGGTAACTACTCTGTCTGGCCTCACCTCCTCCAGCCACTCTGCAGCCAGTATTATGGCCAACAACTCTGCCTAACCACGAATTTAAATTATTTTGTATTTATTTATAGCTGAGACAACTGGGTAAAGATATTTGGTTGGCGTTTCCACTTACTACCAAATATTGTGCTGAGAGGAAGCCCAGTGGCCGGCATTCTGCTAATTTTCTCATAGATGAATCATTTGATGACAATTGAGTTTACGAACAGAGTGGACTAAGTTTTGTAGACTTTATCCATTGCCAAAGATTTTAAAGATTGCGTTGTTTAGTGCAAGGGCGAGTTTTTGCACATGCGTACTTCACAGAGTAGCTGTTCCCTAACGGAAATATGCAAATCTATGCTAGAACGCTCCAATAGGCTCTCGCTAGCTCGTGCTTGGCTCTGCCCAACTTGCTTGTTCTGCCCACTACAGGCTGTAGTCTATCTTGGGTTAGTTGTACAAATCTTTGTTTTAAGTGCCTGCAAAAATATGCCATTAATATTTCTTTCTATAGGCGCTAAAGCGGCTAGTTCGTCCACTTCCGGAAATACCAGGATGTTATGTCCAGGAAAAGCATGAAAACATCGGCTACCTGTGTGAACAACGCAACGTGTAGCTATTTATGAGTGTATGGCTGTTACAGTTAATCAGTGAGATGATTTGGAGTGTACAGTAGCTGTTAAAAGTTCCCTTATTCTCGCACGTTTACCACGTTTGTGTATGTTGCACTAACTCGCTGTAGTTTATATATGCTAGTTAGGTAGCTAAGTTAGCTAGCGTGCTGGCTAAATTGCAGTGAAGTTACAGGCAGCTTTTTGGCAGGTTTTATTGGCTAGCGTGTTTGTGCATAGCTGAATGATATTGTAGAACGTCAAAGGGCACACACGAAGAGAACCATTGCACGAGAAGTATTTAACATGAGTGAATTGCAAATGATTAGCGACCTGAGTATTAGCTAGAAATTGCTAGTAGCATAGCATGAAAATTCAGAAAAAAATGTGCACCAGCACCACACTTTTCAAGATGTTGCTATTCTTGTGCTGCTATTACAAGCTTATAAACCATGGTTTTATATAATAGCTCTTGCATGTATCTGGTGATGCTACATCACCAATTGACACTATATATACAAAAGTATGTGGACACCCCTTCAAATGAGTGGATTCGGCTACTTAAGCCACACCCATTGCTGACAGGTGTATAAAATCGAGTGTGCAGCCATGTAATCTCCATAGACAAACATTGGCAATAGAATGGCCTTACTGAAGAGCTCAGTGACTTTCAACGTGGCACCATCATAGGATGCCACCTTTCCAACAAGGCAGTTTGCCTCGGTCAACTGTAAGTTCTGTTTGTGAAGTGGAAACGTCTAGGAGCAATAACGGCTCTGCTGCAATGTAGTAGTCCACACAAACTCAAAGAACGGGACCGCAGAGTGCTGAGGCAACACTCACTACCGAGTTCCAAACTGCCTCTGGAAGCAAAGTCAGCACAATAACTGTTCGTCGGGAGCTTCATGAAATGGGTTTCCACGGTCGAGCAGCCGCACTCAAGCCTAAGATCACCATGCGCAATGACACTACTCGTCAGCAGTGGAAACGCGCTCTCTTGAGTGATGACTCGCGCTTCACCATTTGGCAGTCCGACTGACAAATCTGGGTTTGGCGGATGCCAGGAGAACGCTACCTGCCCCAGTGCATAGTGCCAACTGTCAAGTTTGGTGGAGGTGGAATAATGATCTGTAGCTGTTTTTCATGGTTTGGGCTTGGCCCCTTAGTTCCAGTGAAGGGAAATCTTAACACCACAGCATACAACTTTGTGGGAACAGTTTGGGGAAGGCCCTTTCCTGTTTCAGCATCACAATGCCCCCGTGCACAAAGCGAGGTCCTTACATAAATGGTTTGTCGAAATTGGTGTGGAAGAACTTGACTGGCCTGCACAGAGCCCTGACCTCAACCCCATCAAACACCTTTGGGATGATTTGGAATTCCGACATGCGAGCCAGGCCTTATCGCCCAACATCAGTGCCCGGCCTCACCAATGCTCTTGTGGCTGAATGGAAGCAAGTCCCCGCAGCAATGTTCCAACATCTAGTGGAAAGCCTTACCAGAAGAGTGGAGGCTGTCATAGCAGCAAAGGGGCATCAACTCCATATTAATGCTAAGGATTTTGGAATGAGATGTTTGACAAGCAGGTGTCCACATACTTTTGGTCATGTAGTGTATGTGTGATTGTGCACTTGTAAACTGACAGGTATGAAAGTGAATGTATACTGTACATATCAGGTGTGTCTGCTGCAGAGCTTGTTTCCTGCATCACCATCGCTGCCTGGGTTGGTGACGGGAGGCCCTGGAGAAGGAGTCCTAGAGCCTGATTATGATGGACCATAAGAGAGCACTAACCATTTCACTGGCCGTTGACAAGTTGGATAACTCTCAAGTATGTCTGGCCTGCCTGGCTATATTCGTCCATTGGGATTCTATTATTTTTTTCTGCCATTATGCGATTACTGTAATCAACAACAGTGAGCATTTTAACAGTGCCCTTTTCTGCTTTTTAGATGGGAAGTCCTCTAAAAATTCCTAAGACCCTTCTTTCTTCAGACTTGAGATGTGGGAATGAAGAGTCACAGGTAGGTGTTATTCTCTACGGGCCACCTTACTCTTTCTCTTCTTGAAAGTGCAACTGGTAACTTTTTGTTGCCCCCTGTGGCCTCCCAACGAAGTGTACAACACACGCATACACCCAAATATTAAAATGATAGAAAAGTAATGAAACGACAGATTGCGCCTTTAGTCTTGTTCCCTGAGGGTTTGTTATTGTGATCCAGGCAGTCGGTCAGTAAATCTCCCTCCATTTCTCCAACAGATTCACTGGACTCAGATTGCTGGAAACAGAATCAAATTCCAAAATTCTTGTCAGAAGAATGGATCCATCTCTTTGGATCATGGCCAGGCGGCTTTAGCCCAAGCAGCAATGGACTGGTGAGGAGCAGCATTTATGGAGCCACAGATGGAGATTTATGTTAGGAAGCAAACATAATTAGTCTGGTTAGGTTAGACTTGTTGATGGTTCATAGATGATCTTGCTCTATAACACAGTCAGTTATTAAAGCTGCAACATGTAACTTCTTGGGCGACCTGACCAAATTCACATAGAAATACATATTATAGATCTGTCTTTCTCATTGAAACAAAGTCTAAGAAGCAGTAGGTTTGTTCTATGTGAGTTATTTCTATGCTTCCCATTGTTAAGTTTAGTATTTGCATCTTACTTTCGGTTTTATACACCAGCTTCAAACAGCTGAAAATACAATATTTTATGTTATGGAAAATATACAGTATTTCACAGCGGTTTAGATTCTACAATGATTTTCTACACTATACTTGCTTGTTTTGTCACAAACTGAAATTAGGCGATTTTTGCACTTTTTTCATATTGTGTTACGTTACAGCCTTATTCTAAATTGTATTAAATTGTTGTTTTTTCCTTTCATCAATCAATACATAATACCCCATAATAATATAGAAAAAACAGGTTTAGAAACTTTAGCAAATGCCACCACCATGCTTCACCATAGGGATGGTGCCAGGTTTCCTCCAGATGTGACGTATTGCATTCAGGCCAAAGTGTTCAATCTTGGTTTCATCAGACCAGAGAATCTTGTTTCTCATGGTCAGAGTCCTTTAGGCATACTACAATCGGGCTGTCATGTGCCTTTTACTGAGGAGTGGCTTCTGTCTGGCCACTCTACCATAAAGGTCTGATTGGTGGAGTGCTGCTGAGATGGTTGTCCTACTGGAAGGTTTTCCTATCTCCACAGAGGATCTCTAGAGCTCTGTCAGAGTGACCATCGGGTTCTTGGTCACCTCCCTGACCAAGGCCCTTCCCTCCAGATTGCTCAGTTTGGCCGGGCGGCCAGCTCGAGGAGTCTTGGTGGTTCCAAATTTATTTCATTTTAAGATTTTTTCAAATTAATTTAACTTTTATTTAGCTAGGCAAGTCAGTTAAGAACAATTCTTACCTACAATGACGGCCTACCCCGGCCAAACCTGGATGACTCTGGGCCAATTGTGCGCCGCCCTATGGGACTCCCAATCACGGCCGGATGTGATACAGACTGGATTTGAACCAGGGACTGTAGTGACAGCTCTTGCACTGAGACGCAGTGTCTTAGACTGCTGCGCCACTCTGCAGCCGATGATGGAGGCCACTGTGTTTTTGGGGACCTTCAATGCTGCAGAAATGTTTTGGTACCCTTCCCCAGATCTGTCTAGGAGCTCTATGGATAATTCCTTCAACCTCATGGCTTGGTTTTTGCTCTGACATTCATTTTCAACTGTGGGACCTTATATAGACAGGTGTGTGTGCCTTTCCAAATCATGTCCTATCAATTGAATTTACCACAGGTGGACTCCAATCAAGTTGTAGAAACATCTGAAGGATGATCAATGGAAACAAGATTCACCTGAGCTCAATTTCGAGTGTCATAGCAAAGGGTCTGAATACTTTTTATTTTTAATACATTTGCAAATATTTCAAAAAACCTGTTTTCGCTTTGTCACTATGGGGTATTGCGTGTAGATTGGTGAGAAATGTTTTATTTACTCCAGTTTAGAATAAGGCTGTAACGTAACAAAGTGTGTAAAAAGTCAAGGGGTCTGAATACTTTCCAAATGCACTGTAGCTAACATTCCCTGTGCACACCCACTACTGATACTGTGGAGCTTATCTTTATCACACAGACACACTGCCTGGTCTTATCAAACCCATTCCATCTGTCTTCCACTTCCCCCTATAGTTTACTTACTTGTTAACTTTAAAAGACATGACCCAGAATGGCCGTCGGGATACTATATTTAGGTAATTTAACAGATGCTTGTCAGATGGGTTCATAATGACACATACGGGTCTTAGGGCTCTAAAGGTTCTGACTGGTTCTGTTCCTTCCTTAAGCACACAGCTCCAGTTGGTTCTCACGGACGTCCTGAAGACGGAACAGGGGCAGGCCTACCTGGACAGGAAGAGGGGTGGCAAGATGACAGGAATTGGAGAGAGGAAGAGAGAGTCACGGTTGGGGAGCGGGCAACGGAGGGTGTCTCAGAGCAGCAGCGAGAGGAGGGAGGATTGTAGAGATTTCACAGTGCACCGAAAGAGACCCCAAGACCACCCCACACCCACCTCGACCCCGACCCGCAAGGAGAGGAGGTAATGCTTGGTTAAATGTTGCTGAATTCCGCTTGACTGTTTGAGAGTGGACACTGCATGCCAGTGATTCCTGTAGATGATTAATGTGGAGTCTGTTAAGTGCAGGGAACATGTCTTCCTTTAGGATACCTGTGAGCGATTACGTGTTAAAACACTGCACAGGTTAAGCATGCAGTGGAACAATAGTCTTCCGGTGACTTTTTCTTTCACTCTTGTTTAGGTCACACCACAGGGGGGGGTCAGAGGAAGACAAGGAGGTGAAGGAACTTATAACAGGAGAGGAAAACGGCAAGGACCAGAGATGCAGTGAGTCCCCCAACACACACACACTCTCCCTCTGCTACCACCTTCGCTATACCCCTCTGAGGTTTCTCCTTATTGGAAAGGAAGTATTCCTGGCCTCAATCCTGTTGTAAATAATCAAAGCCTTTTACTTTTATAGAGCTGTAAAACAAAGACCTGCTGAAGGCAAAGTTGATTTAATGTCATTTGTTTTTCCATATCTGTTGACCCTGCTTTCTGTAGAGTAGTAACACGCGTATTGTGTCTGTCTTGATGTCTTTATCACCGTCTCTCTCCTCTGCAGACTGTGGTGTGTCAGGGAGGCGCAGCTCACGGGAACCCCTGGAGGAGGTGACCTTTACTGAGGGGGACAGGCACCAGGAAAAGCCTTACCCACAATCCACCAGGACTAGGAAGGCAGAGTTTTGTTCAAGCGTATCCACACATGCTGAGGTAGACTCTTCGGGTAGAAGTTACCTAAGTACTGACATTAAAGTTGACTGACTTTAAGACTGAAGCCAAGAAGCTGCAAGCTGCTAGCCAAGCCATTAGACAACCTGCCCTGGGGCTAAAGTCACACCTTATCTCTCCTTGTTTCCAGAGGGAGAGTCGGAGGAGGGAGTCTGGGGTCTACTGTAATGGACAGGTGAAGGATGGAGGGAGGAAGGATGGAGAGGCGGAGGGCTTGACCACAGACGCCTCCAGGAGCACCAGAGGGAGCGTGCTGTGCCTCTCCAGGGACGCCAGAGGCGAGGGAGGACTGTCCCCCAAACAGCTGTGTCTGGAGGGGACGGGGGGCAGAGACACCAATGTAGCATCCATAGAAGTAGAGGTGGACCCCTCAGACTTTGACGGGACTCTGATGCTAGTCACTGTGGGGGAAGACAGGGAAGTTGCTAACCCCTCTAACCCCAGCTGTAGAGGGGTTAAGGAGAGAAGAGGAACCCTGAGGCTGAGCCTGTCCTCCAGCCAGGATAGGATGCCCAAACCCAGCCCTGTTGAACCCAGTGAGTATAGAGATAGGTATAGGCTATCATACGGTACACTGCATATCTGCTCTCCTGTGTCTATCTTTGTGTGTTTCTTTGTCCTGACTCTCTCATTGAAACAAACACAAATAAACCAACACACAGACCCCCCCCCCCCAACCTCCTGGAATGGTTACATCATAATCTAGTCTATTTCTCTGTCTTGGGCACCGACCCTAAGCCCCCTCACACACACACACACACACACACTACGTGTCCGTCTGTAACACTGACCAATGGGTGCATGCTTGTAACTGTATGAATGCGTGTGTGTTGAGTGCGTTTCTGTGCGTGTATCAGACTCTGCCAGTATTCCCTATTTTATGTTAGTTTTTTTGTGTACATGTCTGTATTTGTGTGAAATAGCACTAACTGTGCCTTCCGACACTATAGCCTTACTGCGCCCCCCCCCGCCCCCCCCCCCCCACAACATAGTGGCATTACTCCTGTCCCCGTCTTTCCTTCATAGTTAATTACACAGAGAGTGATTATGATTAAGCTGATGTACATGTTTTAATATGTGTGTTCTAGTCGTCCTCTCCAGTGATGAGGAGGCAGTCACCCCGTCCCACAGTTCAGTCCACAGGCCACACACTAGTGAGTGTGAGTCCCAGAGCAACCAAGCTCAGGAAGACAACGTGGTGGCAGAGATGGACTTCCAGGTGGGGAAAAAAACAGCTTCTTACATCTTATGACATCACAAAGGACAGAACAGGGGGATCTCGCAATGGATGACATCACAAAGGACAGAATAGGAGGATCTCATGATGGATGACACCACAAAGGACAGAATAGGGGTCTCACAGTAGATGCGGCAAAGGGATCAATCGATTTCTACCAAAACAATGGACATTTCATGGCAATGCCACTCAGGTGTCCCCCTGTGGGGGAAAGATTAAGAATGTCTTAATTGCCCCTATAAAAATGAGCCTAGGCTACATTTAGGCTATTGTTTATATGTACATTTCACACTATTATGTGGTAATAATCAGAGTAAATGCTTGTATGGATGTCAACCCCAATACATGTTCATGTCATCATCACCAATCAACTGCATTACACTTCTTCAAGTACCACCACCGATTGTTATATGGCTAGCTATGCTACCAGCTCATATGAACAGGAGTTGGCACCCCAAAAATGACTATTATGAAGCAAACACCCAAATATATTCAAATCAGATTTTAGTAATCGCATTGTGGACCTGTTAGAACACAGAAATCATGACAGATTTGACAAATATCCACTTTGTAAAATCAGATTTTTTTGAATGTGCACCAATGACGTTCTTTCCCCCACGAGCTGCGTTCAATTGACCTGTTTACCGCATGCAAGGATGACATCACAAAGGGCAAAACAGGATGACATCACAAAGGGCAAAACAGGATGACATCACAAAGGGCAAAACAGGATGACATCACAAAGGGTTGGGAACTGGGCAGATTCTGTGACATGACAAAGGGCTTAACCTGGCCTGGATGATATCACAAAGAAAAGCACAGATGGATGTGATGGCACAAAGGGCTGACTAGGTTAAAATATTTCATAAAAGAAAGCAAATAGATTAGGATGGTGTCACAAAGAGCTGCTAACGGATGGGTCAGGGTAGAGGCAGGGGGTGGGAAAAGAGACTAGTCTGGCCCTAGTGGGCACAACCACCAACTGCTGTCTGTCAGGCTTTATATGTCAGAGTGGGGATACTGTTGCTCCCACATTCTGCAGTCAGCCAAAACATAGGTGGACAAGCCAAATGCCCTCTGCTGCACCACGTGCACGCATTTAAACCTATCCGTTGATTAACTAAGTCTCTCACACGAGCCCCTTCTATGCCTCATTGCTTATCCGGATTCTCTTGTGTCCTTGTTATCAGAAAGCATGGTTGTTGTGTGCTTGCATGCATGCACACGTGTGCCATTCATCTGTGTGTGTGTTACTCATCAACGTGTGTGTGTGTGTTACTCATCTCTGTGTGTGTTCCAGGTGGTGCCTGTGGTGGTGACAGGGTTTGGGGTGGCCAATTTCCCCAGCACTGAGGACTCCGAGGGTATGGGCCTGCCCTTCTCTGCCCTGCACTGCGGGGGGGTCCGAGGGGAGGCCAGCGGAAACCTCAGGGTAAGGTTCTCAACACTGTGCTCCAACTGTGGAGAATGGATGCAGTAAATACTAGAATTGGTATGCAGTACAGTGGTTCTGTGAAACGTGGCCTTTTCTTTCTTCCTCTACAGATCACAAACCAAAGAATCATCATACCAATTAAAGGTAACCCAGCACCCCTGGATTTGCTTGGGTTCTCGCAACACCATTGACCATACAGTCCTGGTCCTCTATTTAAACTTGAATAATTAATTGTTAACCATTCCATTATTACTTGGTCCAACCTGAACGTGTGTGGTCGCTAGCCCATCTGTGCCCTGTCTGTGACCCAGGGCAGGTGGTCGTGTGGCGGCCTAGATTGTTGACCCCTCTCTCCCCTCTGTCTCCTGCCCCCTCAGGCCAGGTAGAGGTGATGGTGACTGTGGAGCGGTGTCAGCTGTGGAGGTACAGCGTCTGGGACAGGGAGGAGCTACAGGAGAGAGGGCTGGGGTGGGAGGTCAAAGGAGAGAGGGGGCAGCCTCCCCCCGCCCTCCTCCTCCTCTACGTGTCAGACGCCCAGGCAGTAGCGGTCCAAGAAGACCTGAGGGAGCTGTCAGTCAAACAGGCCTTAGACCCACCCACTGGTGAGAGCCTGCCTTTTGCAACCAAAGTGTGTGAGTGTGTGTGTGTGTGTGTGTGTGTCAGTGTTGCACGGTATACCTAAACTTCTGTACTTTTTCGATAGTAGAAAATGAAAAACAGTTCGGTACTAGAATCGTCTCAATTTGTCTCACGTCTTTATACTAAATGACAGAGGATCAAGTCTGTCTATCAGCGTAGCCGATGTCTCCTAATAGCGCCAGCGCACAGTCTGCTCCGTGCCTGCTCCACTTACTCATTGCTAGCTCTAGCGGCGAGTCTAGCCTGTCCTGAGGAACCACTGCACTCACTGGGAGTCTGGGCTACATCTCTCCTGTCTCTCTCACTGTGTGTGAATGAGGTCGTTAGGTCTTAAAGAGACGCTCTCTTTTATAGAAGAAGAGATTGCTTCTTCTCTGCAAATGTTGATCAGTACAATAAAATAAGTCCCACATCAATAGAGATTTACCATTCAATGATGACCGTTTATGTTATGTGGTTAGAAAATGGGCATCAGACATTTCAAATGTAATGATATTGAAGTCTACAGATCTGTCTGGATCAACAGCCATTCCAATACGCCTTCTTTTATTGCTGTGGTATCGTTTTGGTATTGTGATACTAAACCTGGTATCAAAGTCAAAATTCGGGTCTTGTGACAACACTAGTGTGTGGGTAGGTGGGTGTTTGCTCAAGCGTGTGTATGCCCATGTGCTATGTAAATGTGTTTGAATATGTGTGTGTGTGTGTGGTCACAGGCCAGGCCAGTCCCTTCCTCCTGCTGACTCTGCGGGCCCCTCTGCAGGGGGTGGAGGGTGCTCTTCTTCGCTCCGTCCTCGACATCATCTGTCTCAACAACGCACCGCACGTCGACGCCGCACGTCTCCGTGGTGATGCTCCCATCAACGGGGTGGTGGACCTCCACAGTCCTCTCCTGTCATTGGATGACAGTCTGGCGCTGATTGGTAGAACCGGACTGGACCACCAGCTGCTCTCCCTACTGGGACAGAACAGTGCCGAGCCTGTCACAGAACCAGACCAGGACAGAGACACACCTGGGCCCAATCTGGACACTGTGGAGGGAGAGTCACAGACACCCCCGGAGACAGAGACGGAGGAGCAGAGGGAGGCAGACAGCGTACCCCTCACTAAGGTTGGTAATACTTTGTGTGTGTGTGTGTGTTTGGGCTTGTGTGTGACTGATGTCATCAAGCTCTACCATAAAAACCCTGAGCTCAACATATAACCTATTACACTTCCTTATTTGTCACACCTCCAGGATAGTCCAGTCCAGCCCAGACCCGTGTACACAGTGTGTCACAGCAGAACCATAGGCTCCTACTCCGTTTCCCTGGGCCCAAAGCCTGGCTCCAACTGGACCCGATACAAGCACCAGGGACCCACACGCAGGCAAGCTACACAACTTCCATGATTTGTTGATTCTTTTGGAACAGGTGTGTTAGTGCTGGGCTTGAACATAAGCCTGCACACCCTATTGATTGATAGATAGATAGATAGATAGATAGATAGATAGATAGATAGATAGATAGATAGATAGATAGATAGATAGATAGATAGATAGATAGATAGATAGATAGATAGATAGATAGATAGATAGATAGATAGATAGATAGATAGATACTTTATTGATCCCGAGGGGGAAATTTCTTAATGGTCTCCAGGACCAGATGGAGACCCTTGCTGTAGAGCAATGGTTCCCAAACTGTGGGGTCAGCAGGGCAGCCGTATAAAAAATATATAAATAATAATAATAAGGAGGGGAAGGGAAGGGAAGGGAAGGGAGGGGTAGTGTAGTGTAGCGTGGGGTAGCGTAGCGTGGGGTAGCGTAGCGTAGCGTGGGGTAGCGTAGCGTAGTGTAGCGTGGGGTAGTGTAGCGTAGCGTAGCGTGGGGTAGCGTAGTGTAGCGTAGCGTGGGGTAGCGTAGCGTGGGGTAGTGTAGCGTAGCGTAGCGTAGTGTAGCGTAGCGTGGGGTAGTGTAGCGTAGTGTAGCGTAGCGTAGCGTGGGGTAGTGTAGCGTAGCGTAGTGTAGCGTAGCGGTTCCACTCTTAGTTATGTTCTTTCTGATCCTTCTCAGGTTGATCCAGTTTCCACCACCGCCTTCTAAAGGAGGGATCGCCGTGACAACAGAAGATCTGGAGTGCCTTGACAATGGCCAGTTCCTGAATGATGTCATCATCGACTTCTACCTCAAGTGAGTGACATCGTTGATCGCATAACAGTGACATCTTCAGTTTGGGACCAACATGGAGGACAGTTTCAACCCGTGCATGTCTCCGTCTCTGTCCCGACAGGTATCTGCTTCTGGAGAGGGTTCCGGTGGATGTGGCTGATCGCTCTCACATCTTCAGCAGCTTCTTCTACAAGCAGCTCACTCGCCGAGACAACGCCAGTGAGGACAGTACCAGCGTCTCGTAAGTGTGTGTGTGTGTGTCTATTTTATTTGATAAATTATGCATTTGTATCTTTGTGTTTTGTGGGTTTTTGTTTCTTTGTGTGTGTCTTGACATGTGTGGGTTGTCTGTCGCCAGAGCGCAGCAGAGGCGGCATCAGAGGGTGAAGACGTGGACACGACATGTGGACATCTTCAAGAAAGACTTCCTGTTTGTGCCTGTCAATCAGGAGTGAGTGACACACACACACACACACACACACACACACACACACACACATCAATAAATATACTGTGTGGCTCATAGTGCTTTCTTCCTCATATGACAGAGCCCACTGGTACCTGGTGGTGATCTGCTTCCCTGGCCTGGAGGAGCCCCAGTGTGAGGAGGGTAGCAGCCCAGCCTCACCGAGGGGAACAGGGGGAGAAAAGCCAGGCGAGGCCCAGCCTGAAGGGGAGGCCTCTGGGCTAAAAAAACTAAATGGCATCAGTGAAGTCACCCCTGAATCGACTAGCACTGACAACCAGGACAAACGGACAGTTACAGGTGTGTGTGACTTAAGTTTTCTCATCCTGTATCTCACAGGAAATGACATATCGTTATGTCAAACTTCCATAATAGTCAAACATTAGTGAAAATGTGCATAGGTTTAGGAGTATGACTATAATCTATGTTTTAGATAGATAGGCAGAGTGGGAAAACTAAGGCCTGTGAGGGGGAGAGTTATTTAACACCAGTCACAGACAGAAACACAGAATGAGGCTGGAACTTAAGAGGCTTTCATCTACTGTTTTTTTTTTTTTACGATACTTTTTATAATGCATTCCATTCTTTATATCACTGTGCTGCAATAACATCCACAATGGCAACAACTACAATAAGAACAGGGTTGCTGTTAGGAAATAACCGCAGCAGTAGAAATACTAGGACAATCCTGACGATGCGGCTGATGTTTTCTCTCTAGTCGTGTCAGATAGAGTGGTACAGGGCGAATCAGGACTCCAGCCACCTCCTGGTCCTCTGGTAAGCTCTCTTTAGGGATCTCTGTAGGTTCTCTCTCTCACATTCAGTTGTTTTCCTTATCTCTCACTCTGTTGTGTTCTTTCTTACATTCTGTTGTTCTTCTCACTAGGACTGTACTGAGAAGACCTGTCACAGAGAGACCATCTGTAAAAGGTGAGTGGATGACAACACACACACACACACACACACACACAAAGAAGGTGTGTTCAAGAGCTCTTAACTATATGTCTATATGCAACTCTCCTCAGACCCTGTATTCTCCTCATGGACTCCCTCAAGTTCTCCCTCCATGAGCGAGTCTTCAAACTATTACGGGAGTGAGTCCGTTCACTTTATCTGTGTGTGTATAACATATCTACCGATTTAATGGAATGTTGCCTGCCTTTGTGTGTGTGTGAATATGTGCCTTATGGGTGTGTTGTACCCATAATGTACCAACTCTCGTTCTCTCTCTGCGACAGGTACCTGCAGTCGGAGTGGGAAGTGCGTCGGGGCTCTGTGCGCGATTTCAGTTCTGAGCAGATGAGAGGCTCCCAGTGTAAGGTCCCCCTACAGGACAACAGCAGCGACTGCGGCCTCTACCTGCTGCAGTACGTCGAGAGCTTCCTGCAGGTAACCGTACACATTGAATAAGAACACACATGCATAGGAATTCACACGCTCCCACCTGTAACCAGCCGGGTATTGAACTCTGGTCGTGTCTGATCAACTCAAGACCACGTTAGCCAACGTTGATAAAGCTTGTGTCTTCAGGTCTCAGGCAAGGTTGCTCATGTGTTTCTCTTATTAGAACATACTCACCAAACACATACACTGACATACACCTACATACAACTTCTCTCTCTCCCCTCCTGACCTTTCTCCCTTTAGGACCCTGTGGTGCACTTTGACCTCCCCCTGTGTCTAGAACGCTGGTTCCCACGGCAACAAGTGAGGAGGAAACGAGACGAGATCAGGGACCTGGTGCTGCACCTGTACAGACACCAGAGGAGCACGGTGGGGAGTATAGGAAACATGGGAAATGTAGTCAGTTAGGGCATGGTGGGTAGTATTATGGCTGGGACGATACCACTATCCCAATATTTTTTTCCATGGCAAAAATTAAAACACGAAGCAGACCAAACTCTTTGGTCCTTTAAAAACCTGCTGTATGTAAAATATTGTGTGCTAAGGCTTGGAAAATAAATAAATGTGACTGGATGACAACATAAAGATGTTTGTTTCCAACATGTTTGTTTTCCATGTTTTCCTAAAGAAGTTAAATCTGCTTTGTGTTTTGTTTCCTTGATACGATACTAATGAGTATCGTGATACTGGTATTGTCCTGGCCCTAGGTAGTATAGGAAACATGGGAAATGTAGTCAGGCACAAGTGGGTAATATAGGAAAGATGGGAAATGTAGTCGGGCACAAGTGGGTAATATAGGAAACATGGGAAATGTAGTCGGGCACGGTAAGCACCTTGAGATTCTGCTCATGCTGAGCAACCAGGAAATTGAAAAGCCTGTTATATGAAAATATTATTTAAGCTTTTATAGTTGCATCACGGGCCTGTAGGGTCATTCAAATTACATGCAGGTGTCTCATCATGTCAACTTGAAATTAGTCACTAATGTCAAAGGATGTTATGTTAATGATGAATATGAAGGACATGCTGCAGTAGCTGTTGAGTGTCTGCTTAGGTGCTTGTTTTAGGCAGGGAATTAAAGGGGCCTTCCACTGAAAATCAACAGTTTAACAGGTTCTTCTTTACTGTTTCAGTGGAACGTCCCTTTAAAGAGCCTGTCCCCTCTGCACCTTACAGATAGGCCCTACATCCCACCACTATAGCCTCGTTTAACACAAGAGATCAGACTGAACAGGGTCTCACATTTATTATTTTACCTGTGTTTTACTATTTATTTTTCCCCTAGGCAATTTAATTGTAACTTTTATGTCAGTTAGATTTTTACATGTGGATTTTGTTTCTAAAATGTACATTTTGATGACTGTGTTTTGAATATAAAATGTAATAAATAAATACATTTGTAGTCTGAATTACAGTAAGTCATTTTCTGAACCCCTAGCCATAAGCAAGTGTATGTGGTATGATACTTCAACATTTTGCGGGATCCCCTGCTGTCTTTTAAGAGGGTTGCATAACCTCCTGGTTAGTATGAGATCGCGTTCACATTTAAACAGCACTTCAGCCCGAGCTGGACGGACTGAGGTGGAGGCGGGAGCTGATATAAATCTCCAGGAATAGTATTATTGGTTGCAGGGAGGTGAATGGCGATTCCAGGTCAAAGGTTAGCAAACTTAGTTTGTTTAGTGCTACTGTAAGTGTTTGTGTCAGTAAGGGAACGTAAGAGGAAAACAAACCTGATTGGAAGGATGATTTGACGGATTATGTCTCATAAGAAACATTGAGTTCAACTTCTACATGGGTTCCGTCCCAATCACTCCCATTCACTTTCTCAAGATTCTTAGGAATTATGACATCACTGTCTTTGTTGGTACTATCCCAAATTGTTGTTGACATGAGGCTGTCCAGACACCATTCAAGGTCTCACTGTCTCTCTGAGAAGGTGAAAGGCTTTATTTGGTTAAATCGGTTAGATTACCATAATTTCCAACATAATCCCAGATTAGTCATTTTTTACCATCTCTGTCTCAGACAGACCCTCCCTCACCCCCCTCTGATGCCCTGTAATAGTCCCAGTTTAGACCAGTGTGGGGAAAGCTCCTGTTGATGGTCCCAGGCAGCTTTAGAGTGGGTGAAATGGAACTGGACCACAACGTTCCAAACCTCTGTTAGAATGATAAAGAACATTAAACAGTCAAAGAGTTACCATTCAACACTAATTCGATTCAATTGCACTTTTGTTACTCATTTTCTAGTTTTTAGTCAGTTTAGCGACAGTGGCTAGGTCATTGTATGGGGTAACCCGCCTCATACACCACAGATGTGTAACACTTAACTCAGTGATCCATGGCAGTCATTTTGTGCCAAAACACTGTCCACATGCTAGCTATGAGTGCAGGATGCTGTGCTTCTCAATTGCTGACCAGCTATCTGTCCTGCCATGATCTCGTGTGGTGACTGCTATTTATCGAATAACTAATTACCTACTACGTCTAATTATTATTGGATTCAATTAATCCTGCAATAATTAGCTCACCAGGAATCCTGGGGCACCACGGGAAAAAAGTATATTTTTACTGAGTTGCCATTTTCCCAATTTAACTTGTGTATTGTCATATCGGCAGGTAGCCTAGTGGTCAGAGCGTTGGGACAGTAACCGAAAGGTCGCTGGTTTGAATACCCGAGCTGACAAGGTGAAAAAACCTGTCTGCGTCCTTGAGCAAGGCACTTAACCCTAATTTGCTCCAGGGGCTGACCCTGTAGGTAAATAATAATTTGTTCTTAACTGACTTGCCTATAAATGTTAAAATATCATATCGATATAGCAGTCCCTTATTTAATGTACGTTGCCTTATCAGTCTTGTTTTAAACGTCGTAGAATCCGTAAATCTACACAAACCCCAGCCTACTAATCCTTCCGTAATACACAAATTGATTTACCTACTAACTAAATGGTAATACAGGAAACACACAGTAATGGGTTATAAAATATGGTTCTAATACAATTAAACTTAATATGATAACAGGTCCCTAGCGGACCAACACAATATGACACGTGTTACACAAGATGGAGATTGAGAGCGAGAGAGAGATATACAGTTGAAGTCAGAAGTTTACATACACCTTAGCCAAAAACATTTAAACTCCTGACATATAATCCTAAAATTACCTGTCTTAGGTCAATTAGGATCACCACTTTATTTTAAGAATGTGAAATGTCAGAATAATAGTAAAGAGAATTTATTTCAGCTTTTATTTCTTTCATCACATTCCCAGTGGGTCAGAAGTTTACATACACTTAATTAGTATTTGGTAGCATAGCCTTTAAATTGTTTAACTAGGGTCAAACGTTTCAGGTAGCCTTCCACAAGCTTCCCACAATAAGTTGGGTGAATTCTGGCCCATTCCTCCTGACAGAACTGGTGTAACTGAGTCAGGTTTGTAGGCCTTGCTCACACACGCTTTTTCAGTTCTGCCCACAAATGTTCTATAGGATTGAGGTCAGGGCTTTGTGATGGCCACTCCAATAACTTGACTTTGTTGTCCTTAAGCCATAACTTTGGAAGTATGCTTGGGGTCATTGTCCACTTGGAAGACCCATTTGCGACCAAGCTTTAACTTCCTGACATCTTGAGATGTTGCTTCAATATATCCACAATAAAGGCACAGTCAACTTAGTGTATGTAAACATTTGACCCACTGGAATTGTGATATAGGGAATTATAAGTGAAATAATCTGTCTGTAAACAATTGTTGTAAGAATTACTTATGTCATGCAGAAAGTAGATGTCCTAACCAACTTGCCAAAACTATAGTTTGTTAACATGAAATCTGTGGGGTCATTAAAAAATGAATTTTAATGACTTCAACCTAAGTGTATGTAAACTTCCGACTTCAACTGTATGAAGAGAAACACACTTTGCTCTATGGGTCAAAATGTAATGCATGTATTTACTTGTTGAAGGTCTCCGTTGGTGATCTCTGTTGGGCCCACTTCAGGTGGCCTGGTCTTTTGTCCTCTGGTGTAAGTCTGTGATTGTCCACAAGATGTCACGATGTCTTTCCTTTTCGTTGTCTGTTTCCTTGAAGATTGGTCGTCTGAGAACGGCTAATCAGCCGTGTAGATACTCCCAACGTGGGGAGGAAAGCAGTGTAGACAGCGATGACTTGAAGAGAGTAAACGGGTGGTCCTGCTCGAATTCACCTTCTTAGATACAGTCCTCAACCGTAGCATTGATTGTTAGGAGGTTCCTTTGTTCTCGAACCTCGTGTTGTCTTTTGGGGGTCGTGATTTATCGTAGACCTCGGCTGCAGCGTGTAGTCCTCTTAGTCAACTATGTTGATTCGAGACTCACATGTTTTATTCTTTCGGGCGGAACGGAGCGTTTCTGTCTTTATGACCCGCTCTCTGAATTCCCTGAGGCGTAGCTAGTAACAGGCAAGGCATTAGAATTTGCTATGATCTTGTTTAAAAAGCTAAAATCACAATCTTATCGTCACAAAAACATTCTCTTTAATCTGGATATTTTCTACGAAACGTAAAGGTTGTAAACATCATCCCCTCTCTGGTCTGGTTGTCTTCAGCCATTAAGATGTCAAAACCCCCCTTCCACCACCTCAACCCATGACACAGGTTACAGGGTAAAGAGCTCATGACATTACAGAATGAATGGGGATATGCAGGGAATTACAGAGTGAGGCACCATCTCGCAGAACAATGGTCCTGGCTCTCCAGCTAATTGTTTGGCCCAAAGCCTAGGACACAATTGGAGACTATTTAGCCACTTGCCACTAATAGTTCAAAGACGTTGGCCCCTGAGGTGACCTGATAAGATCAGATGGGTAGCAGTAGAATAGCTCCACTTTGCTCTCTGATTGGCTCGGTGGAATTCCTGCCAAGTTGGCAACGGAGGTTCCAAAACAATTGCATTGCAACTAACAAGCTTAACAAAGTTCTATATACGTTACACACAAGTGATGGCCTAGTAGGCTACTGTTGTACATCAGAGTGGTTGTGTGCAACAGTAAGTGCTACAGTACGTTTATTAGCTGAAGTTCATTGTCTGTCCACCCACTGAATGTACGGGCAGCATGTAGCCTAGTGGTTAAGAGCATTGGGCCAGTAAACGCAAGGTTGCTAGTTTGAATCCCCAAGGTGGAAAAATGAGCAAAGCAGTTAAAGCCCAACAACAACTGCTCCCTGATGACTTTGATCAAGGCAGCTCCCTCGCTCTTCTCTGATTCAGAGGGGTTGTGTTTAAATGCAGAAGACACGTTTCAGGTTGATTGCATTAAGTTGTGCAACTGACTAGGTATCCCTTTCCCACTATTGAGCTGAATAATAGGTCATTAACCTACATTTTCTATTGTGTTGCTGTTAAAGCCCCCATGTAGTCTAAACGTTTGGCCAAAATGCTCAGTCTGATCCTGTGGGCCTTAGGAAATAAATTTGAAGATATTTGCAGTATATACACAGCCCATGATTGGCTGATGGTCTAGAGCCCACTCCCTTACCCAGATCAACAGTCATTGGTCTATTATAATCAGATCATATTGTGAGGTCATGATCTGGACCAAAAGTTCCATCCCACCTGAACAGGCTGAAATTCCAGGCATTTTTTTCAAACAGCTCTTACACAAAAAGGGCATTATCATAATCTTCAAAATGTAATCTAATTTTTCACTGCACAGCCCCTCCTTTTAGCCCTGACGTGGATTAGGTGATTCCTCCCATGTACAGTAATAGGTGACAGGTCTTCTGAATTGACCAGATTCAATTCTTGGACCCCAACACTGGTTATTTAAATCTATTGTGAGAGCTCATAAAACCAACATATTGTGAAAGCTTGGAAGTTTGAATGAAAGCACACACACAGGTGAGTGTGTGTCTAACAGGATCCATATCCACAAAGTAGAGTGAAGGGTGAAAGTGGGAGTGTGAACCTAAGCTCCCAGCTTTACACAGACAGACACTGAGAGGATTTCACCTGCAGCCCCTCAGCCCATCATCTCCTAGTTCCTAGACCACCTGTTCCATAGACACTCCCATGTGTGGCTGTAGACACACATGCCAGTGTAAAGGGTGTCACGCTGCTTGCTTAGCGAGTACCACTTCCTCCTGATTCGGCTCAAACCCAGGACCTCTGTCTTGCTAGCACATGTGACCGTCCTACTGAAGTGTCTTACCAGTCATCGCCACCCAAAAAGCAAGTGGGTACACTTCAGGCTGAGGAGTAAGTTTCATACATCCCCATGTGCTACACATGCATATGACCTTATATGCATTCATGTGTGCAGCTTACTTAATGTGAAGTCCGTGTGTATGTATTTATGCATGTACTAGGCATTCGGAATGTTTTCAGACCCCTTTACTTTTTCCACATTTTGTTACATTAAAGTCTTATTCTAAAATGTAGGGAGCAGGTTTTCATCAAGGATCTCTCTGTACTTTTTTTCCGTTCATCTTTCCCTCGATCCTGACAAGTCTCCCAGTCCCTGCCGCTGAACAACATCCCCACAGCATGATGCTGCCACCACCATTCTTCACCGTAGGGATGGTGCCAGGTTTCCTCCAGACGTGACGCTTGGCATTCAGGCCAAAGAGTTCAATCTTGGTTTCATCAGACCAGAGAATCTTGTTTCTCAAGGAGGCGAGGAGAAAGGACGCGAGGAGTATGCAATTGAGATTCTCCCATGGTTGACTTCAGTTTCCTGGTCCAAGTCACATGGTCAAGAAGAATTCCTGACCCTATAGGCTATATGAGGGATAAAAACAGCACTGACCTGCTCAGATCTTACACCAGAATTAACCTTACCCCCAAGTGCAGATTTAGTCTGCACAATGATTCTTAATTGAATCACTAGTTATGTAGGCTATCCATTAGTTCTAATGACAGGTCTGAAAAAATAGGCCTCAGCCAGCCCCAGCCTTGAGTTGAGGTTCATTTTGACCAGGATTGTCTGCTACCGGTCTTCATTAATGGAGGAGCCTATCTTTGCACTTAAAGCGGTCTCTCTCTGCAGGTCGTCTCTTCTCTCATCCCTCCTCCCCCCTTTCTCCTCTCTCTCTCCTTCCACGTTTCCCTCGCACTGAGCACCCTTCGCAGTATTACACCAGTATCTTCTTGACGAGCTCCTCTAAAGGGTTTACCAAAGAAGATTAGAGAACAAAAAAATCTCTCTCTCAATGGGGCCATCTGCCTAGCTGAGCCTGAGCCCTGGCCGGGAGCTGTTCTGAAGCACCACAGGACACACCTTCCTCAGCCTAAGGAGGAAGGGAGGAGAGAATCACTTCATAATTACTGGTAAAAAAAAAAACAATACATTTTCTGGATTCTGAACTATGCAACTATGCCTAGTATCGTTGTTGCATGATTCCAAAGGAAGTACCTGTCGTGTCGACGTGACCCCTTTTCAACCCTTCGGAGTTAAAACCACTACGGATTTAAGATGCTGGACTCTTCATTGAAATGCCTTTTGTGTGCAATTTTAGCATTTGAACTCTTGGGAATAAGAACAGGTATGTATGTAGGCCTAATAAACAGTCAAGATACACTCAAAATGAAGATGTAGTTGTTGTCTAATGGTAGACTATGTGAGTGTGTGTCTAACAGGATCCTGCGTTTTGTCACAGATGCTGCATCTGGGGATGGACCTATTCTTCCTGACGGACAAGATCTATATTCCAAAACAGTTAGAATATCACCTATTCTATCGGTTCCTCAAAACATAGTTCATTCACCCGTCCTCAAGGTCTCACACAAGGACCATGGCGCTATCCCCCGGCAGAAGCGCAACGTGCTTTTCCCCAGCGGGGTCAAACTCTGTGCTGATGAGAGCGTGCAACAATCCATCGCAAATCACCTCAGCTACTTTCACCTGCGAGGTAAGACCACCACCAATCACCTGTATGTTTAATGATGGAGGAAGTGGCGGCCCATATCTGGAATCAGTTTACACTCCCCAAATCTGAGGTGGCAAGTCTGCACGTGTGGCACGTTCTGTCAAACCTTACCCAGACCATAGAGAAGGCCTACACTGCCTTCAGAAAGTATTCACACCCCTTGACTTTTCACACATTTTGTTCTGTTACAGCCTGAATTTAAAATTGATTAAATTGAGGTTTTGTGTCACTGGCCTACATACAATACCCCATAATGTAAAAGTGGAATTATTTATAATGAAAAGTTCAAATGTCTTTGTTATGGAAAGCCTAAATAAGTTCAAGAGTAAAAATGTGCTTAACAAGTCATATAATACGTTTAATGGACTGCATGGATAATTTTTGAATGACTACCTCATCTCTGTACCCCACACATACAATTACATGTAAGGTCCCTCAGTCGAGCAGTACATTTCAAACACAGATTCAACCACAAAGACCAATGAGAGTTTCCAATGCCTCCCAAAGAAGGGCACCTATTGGTAGATGGGTAAAAATAAAAAGCAGACATTAAATATCCAATTGATCATAGTGAAGTTATTAATTACCCTTTGGATGGTGTATTCATACACCCAGTCACTACAAAGATACAGGCGTCCTTCCTAACTCAGTTGCCGAAGAGGAAGGAAACCGCTCAGGGATTTCACAATGAGACCAATGGTGACTTTAAAACAGTTACAGAGTTTAATGGCTGTGATGGGAGAAAACTGAGGATGGATCAACAACATTGTAGTTACTCCATAATACTAAACTAAATGACAGAGTGAAAAGAAGGAAGCCTGTACAGAATACAAATATTCCAAAACATGCTTCCTGTTTGCAATAAGGCACTAAAGTAAAACTACAAAAAATTTGGTAAAGAAATGAACTTTATGTCCTGAATACAAAGCAAATCCAACAAAACACAGCACTGAGAGAAACATCATCATCATTCGTAATATTTTCAAGGATGGTGGTGGCTGCATCATGTTATGGGTATGCTTGTCATCAGCAAGGAATTCAAATTCACCTTTCAGCAGGATAACCTAAAATACAAGCCCAAATATACACTGGAGTTGCTTACCAAGACGACATTGAATGTTCCTGAATGGTCTAGTTACAGTTTTCACTTAAATCGGCTTGAAAATCTATGGCAAGACTTGAAAATGGCTGTCTAGCAATGATCAATAACCAACTTGACAGAGCTTGAATAATTTTCTTAAGAATAATGTGCAAATATTGTACAATCCAGGTGTGGAAAGCTCTTAGATTTACCCAGAAAGAGCTGTAATTGTTGCCAAAGGTGATTCTAACATGTATTGATTTAGTGGTGTGAATACTTATGTAAATTAGTTACTTCTGTATTTCATTTTCAATACATTTGCAAACATTTCTAAAAACATTTTCACTTTGTCATTATGGGGTATTGTGTGTAGATGGGTGAAGAAAAAAAAACATGAATCAATTTTGAATTTAGACTGTAACACAACAAATGTGGAATAAGTCAAGGGGTATGAATACTTTCTGAAGGCACTGTATATGCTATAGTCACCAGCCCTAAAAACATGAGGTGTGTGTCGTCACTGCATTGAGATTTGGGTCCTAACCTACAGTATATGCCCTCTCCAACGTGCGATTTTCAGGCAACATCTGCTCCACTTCATGATGATCTTAGGCTGGTGCTTAATTCACGTAAAACTAAGTATATGTTATTTTCACAATCCAAAAGTATAGAACTGGAAAATCTGAACATTGCTACCCATGATGACTCTCTTTTGGAACGTGTTCCCACCGATAAATACCTTGGAATTTGTTTAGACGATAAAACTGAGCTGGTAAAGAATCTGAAATTGAGAATTTAATTTTTTTATAGAAATAAATCTTGTCTGTCATCACAGCACAGAAAGGAAATTGCACAGGCCACTATTATGTCAGTGCTTGATTATGGTGATGTTTTATATATGCATGGATCAGCATCAGTACCGAAGAAATTGCATGCAGTGTATCATGCAGCGTTACGCTTTGTTACCGGTGCAAACGTTTGCACACTTTTGCACACAACACTTCGGTTGGCTGGGACTCCCTGACTTTTAGAAGGGCCAGACACCGGTTGATATTTGTTTATAAAGCTGTCTTACAGAAACATCCTACCTATCTTAACTCAAAAATCCAGTGGTCAAACAGTATTTATCAGATTCAGTTACAGGACATGCTAGTGCTAGAGATACCATGGATTCACTCTGAGTTAGGCGAAACGGCATTTGAATATCATGCTGCACACTCATGGAATGAATTGCAGAGAAAACTCCAGTTAGATGTTTTGGTGCCTGTATGACAGTTTAAATGCAAATTACATTAACTTCTTATTATAAACTGTGATTGCTTTTTGTAATGTGTGTTTTTCATATAGTTTATCTATACTTTTTATATGTTTTAATTTTGTTTGGTTTTAAATTCTTATTAATTGCTGTGTTTTTTTAAATTGTTGTGTCACAGGGCACAACTGTAAAAGAGACTCTGTCTCAGCTTGTTTCCCCTGTTTAAATAAAGGTTAATAATACATTCGATTTATTTCCTGGCAGTAAGTACTGTAAGTCGCACTGTATGTCAGGATAAGTCAATTTAGAGACTTGAGCCAAGTAGGAGCCCCTACAGTGCAGAGAGAGGGAGGGAGAGAGGGAGAGAGAATCCTGACTCTGAGGACATTGGGTGTGAGCAGGCAGGTTAAAAGTCAAATGCTCAGAACATGTGTCCAGCCACTCAAGGTGAGAGAGAGAGGCTTAGGGATCTGAGAGGGAGGAGCTTTTGAGAGGGCGGAGTGAGTGAGTCTGTAGGGCCTGTGGTCGGACTAATCAGTGATGAGTGTGCAGGACAGCTCTGCATGGGATCCCAGTCTAGTGGGCTACTGAGACACTGACCTCTTGCTGGACTAAGTTAGATGGTTGCTAACATTCCCTCCTTGGCTGTTTGGCTAACTCTGGAGTCTCCCGGCATTGTCTCCCGATGAAAAGTAAAGTTATTAGTAGCACTTTATAATAACTCCACATAAAGCATTTATAATGGATTAGTAAATAGTTTATTAATCATTAATTAATAATTGCTCCCATAATTGTCAATGTTGGTAACCTAGTTATTCATACATTTATTTAAGTACAAGTAATTAACATCCCATCATGCTTAGGGTCATGTATAAAAATACTGAGCATGCAATTATTTTGGCTAGCATGGCTATGCCCCCATAGCAGGACAATGCCCCCATCCACATGGCACGAGTGGTCACTGAATGGTTTGATGAGCATGAAAATCATGTAAACCATATGCCATGGCTGTCTCAGTTACCAGAGCTTAACACAATTGAACACTTATGGGAGATTCGGGAGCGACACCTGAGACAGCGTTTTCCAACACCATCAACAAAACCCCAAATGATGGAATTTCTCGTGGAAGAATGGTGCTGCATCTCTTCAATAGAGTTCCAGACACTTGTAGACTCTATGCCACGGAGCAATGGTGGCCCAATGCCCCTATTAAGACACTTCATGTTGGCGTTTCCTTTATTTTGACAGTTACCTGTAAGTCCTTATGAACCATTTAATAATCATTAGTTAATGAAGGCAACCACAAATGGCAACCGCAAACCGCAAAGAAAAGAGTGGATAGTAGGCCTTGTTGGACAAGGCTATCTGAATGTGCACATGATTGAAATTAGAAGAAGCCTAAATATTCATTATTTAATAGAAAAAAATGCACTGACTATTATGTGACTAAAACCAGACAAAAATTGTCCAGAGTTTTAGTCGACTGATAATAACTCAAACTAACGAAGGATGAAATGACTAAACTGTTACTTAGACTAAAACTAAATCTTGGTTGACAACATTAGAAAAACATTCACATTACTTTTATTCCTCAAGTCCTTGCAACAGTTGTTTCACAAGAGTTTGTGTGAATAAAATGTTAGATATATTTCCTTTAACATCCTGTGATGTGTGCTTATTCTTTTACCATTGATATGTTCTTCTTGGCCTCCGAGTGGCGCTGCGGTCTAAGGCACTGCATCTCAGTGCCAGAGGCGTCACTACAGACCCTGGTTCGATCCCGGGCTGTATCACAACCGGCCGTGATCGGGAGTCCCATAGGGCGGCGCACAATTGGCCCAGCGTCATCCGGGTTAGGGGAGGGTTTGGTCAGGGTAGGCCGTCATTGTAAATAAGAATTTGTTCTTAACTGACTTGCCTACTTAAACAAAGGTTAAATATACACATTTTTGTGACCTTAAGGAGCATCTTGTACTGCTGGAATGTATACCAATGGCATGTCCATCTTTTTGTGAAAAATTACACTGGCCACTCAAAACATCTACAAAGTATGAACAACTCACAAAAGACTTTACTAAGGATTAGTAAATGGTTTATAAGGACCTATAATAAACATCTTATGAATGGAGCAATGATTAATAAATGATGAATAAATGATTTATTATAAAGTGCTACCAAGCTATTCCAGGACGTTTTCTTCGTACAGTATTTAAGTATGCTTGAATTTGACTAACACACCTGATTCAACTAAACATCTGCTAATCAAGACCTTCCTCCAGCAGGACTGGAACAAATCCCACCATGTAGCGTTTTAGACCAGGGCTGTGGTTAGTGATTGATTGTGAGATGCAGGTAGGTGAGGTAAGCACAATGATTGGGGAAATATAGTGCAATATTATGTAGGTGCACCGTCCGTCCCATGTAGATGAGTTGAATTGGGAAGAGAATAGTTGGGACAGCATTATGGTTTGGGCAGATACTTTGCTGTAGGAAGTCATCTTTAACCTTATTAACCCAGGGAGAGGGTTGATGATATGAGGATTGGGAAGATACTTTGGGTCCAGGGATGAGACAGTGAACTCTTAGAACAAAGGTGCTATCTAGAACCTAAAGTGTTTTCCAGCTGTCCCAATAGGATAGCCCTTTGAATAACCAATGTTTAGTTTCCAGGTAGAACCCTTTTGCTTCCAGTTAGAACCCTTTTGGGTTCCATGTAAAACCCTTTCCATAGAGGGTTCTGCATGGCACCCAAAAGGGTTCTACCTTCAACCAAAAAGGGTTCTACCTGGAACCAAAAAGGTTTCTCTTACAGACGAAGAACCCTTTTAGAGCCCTTTTCCCTTAGAGTGTAGATGTAGGGGGAAAGCAGTGAGGGTTGGGTGAGTGTAGATGTAGGGGGAAAGCAGTGAGGGTTGGGTGAGTGTTGATGTAGGGGAAAGCAGTGAGGGTTGGGTGAGTGTAGATGTAGGGGAAAGCAGTGAGGGTTGGGTGAGTGTAGATGTAGGGGAAAGCAGTGAGGGTTGGGTGAGTGTAGATGTAGGGGGAAAGCAGTGAGGGTTGGGTGAGTGTAGATGTAGGGGGAAAGCAGTGAGGGTTGGGTGAGTGTAGATGTAGGGGAAAGCAGTGAGGGTTGGGTGAGTGTAGATGTAGGGGAAAGCAGTGAGGGTTGGGTGAGTGTAGATGTAGGGGGAAAGCAGCGAGGGTTGGGTGAGTGTAGATGTAGGGGGAAAGCAGTGAGGGTTGGGTGAGTGTAGATGTAGGGGGAAAGCAGTGAGGGTTGGGTGAGTGTAGATGTAGGGGGAAAGCAGTGAGGGTTGGGTGAGTGTAGATGTAGGGGGAGTGAGGGTTGGGGTCAGGCAGATAGGCACACAGCATGTCTGCGTAACCACAACACTGCTGTGGCAGGGCTAAACATGGAATCAGTTGACTCTGCCTTGGCGGGGGTATGTACTGTAACACTTATAGTCACACTGTGATCAACACATGAGCTAATAGCTAAGATTTACCTCAGGGGGTCAGGGCTCTAGAACCTGGACGGCCACAGCCAGCGTACAGTAGTTTTCATCCCTGTCCCTTGTAATCCTCAGAGAAAGATTTCTACCAAGTGAATGGGTTCTTTCGCCAATCAGTGACATGTGTGTATTGTGTGTGTGTGTGTGTGTTGTGTGTGTTTGTTGTTTGTGTTCTGTGTGTGTTGTGTGTGTGTTCAGTGTGCCAGGAGACAGTGTGGGAGGCCTTCAAGATCTTCTGGGACCGCCTCCCGAACAAGGAAGAGTACCAGACCTGGATGAGCCAGTGCCTGGACGGCACAACCACTGCTCTGGCGATGGGCAACAACTTCAGCCAATCAAAGGATCACCTGGCCCTGGTTGAGAGCGTGAGTGGGTTCATACGAGATATGAGTCTCTCCTGTCTCCATGAAACTTCTACGTCAAAAAGTGATGGCTTTCAGCTGTTATTTTGTGTGTGTGTGTGTGTGTGTGTGTGTGTGTGTGTAACTATTATATTTAGACTTCAATCGTTACTTGCTGTTTTGTTATTTCTGTCTTCCATTTTTCCCATTTCAGAGAATTTCACTGACAGGGTTAAAAAGGTAAAGTATTTCATCCTATTTACTTTCATTGCCATTGTAACATCTCTTTGAGCGAATTCACTGTGCATCACCCTTGCCTTACATGTGTCTCATTCATTTCCCCATTGCTGCTCTCTCTCTCTCTACTCCTGCTCCACCAACCGTAGTGAGCCCACCAACTCATGGCTACATGTGTGCAGGTAAAGTTCTGAAGGTTCTTCAAACGTACCTGGCTATATTACTCCTCATCCTCTCACCCATCGCTATGGCCATACAGTGCATTCGGAAAGTATTCAGACCCCTCGACTTGTTACGTTACATCCTTATTCTAAAATGAAAAAAATTATAATAATCCTCATCAATCAACACACAATACCCCATAATGACAAAGCAGAAACAGGTTTTTAGACATTTTTGCAAATATATAAAAAAAAAAAAACTGAAATATCACATATACGTAAGTATTCAGACCCTTTACTCAGTACCTTGTTGAAGCACATTTGGCAGCGATTACAGCCTCGAGTCTTCTTGGGTATGACGCTACAAGCTTGACACACTGTATAAACAGAACCACGTTATTTATCTCTACGGCTGCAGATACATGTTATCTATCTCTATGGCTGCAGATACATGGTATCTATCTCTACGGCTGCAGATACATGTTATCTATCTCTATGGCTGCAGATACATGGTATCTATCTCTACGGCTGCAGATACATGGTATCTATCTCTATGGCTGCAGATACATGGTATCTATCTCTACGGCTGCAGATACATGGTATCTATCTCTACGGCTGCAGATACATGGTATCTATCTCTACGGCTGCAGATACATGGTATCTATCTCTACGGCTGCAGATACATGGTATCTATCTCTACGGCTGCAGATACATGGTATCTATCTCTACGGCTGCAGATACATGGTATCTATCTCTATGGCTGCAGATACATGGTATCTATCTCTACGGCTGCAGATACATGTTATCTATCTCTATGGCTGCAGATACATGGTATCTATCTCTACGGCTGCAGATACATGGTATCTATCTCTATGGCTGCAGATACATGGTATCTATCTCTACGGCTGCAGATACATGGTATCTATCTCTATGGCTGCAGATACATGGTATCTATCTCTACGGCTGCAGATACATGGTATCTATCTCTACGGCTGCAGATACATGGTATCTATCTCTATGGCTGCAGATACATGGTATCTATCTCTACGGCTGCAGATACATGGTATCTATCTCTATGGCTGCAGATACATGGTATCTATCTCTACGGCTGCTACATGGTTCCACTACATATAGAGCACCATACATCGTTATGTGCTTCTTAAACTATTCAAAGAAAAAAAATATATAATTTGATTTGATTAGATCTGTGGGTGAAACCTCTTAACTGTGAGTGACTGTTGTTGTTCCACAGCACCCCGACTCCAGCCACAGAACAGGAGGCTCAAGGAGGTCAGTGTCACACGTACACACACACACACACACACACACACACACACACGTACACGCACACACACACACGCACAAACACACACACACTCACTCACTCGCACACACACACACACGTATTCCTGCAGAAACATATTTAATTAAACTGTTGTCAGGAGATGGAAATGCAAGGTGGTGAGATATTCTGTAGCTAAAGGTAATGTGTCAGCTTTTTAATTATGCATAATATAAAAAAAATCCCATATTACTAGGCTATTCAAAATCAAATACAAACACACTATAATTGTAGGCTAATTCTGTAAGCTGCCCTGCACAATCAATGAAACAACAGCATCACCTAGGCCTATACCTTCACTCCCAGACTCATGAATAGAACGTTTGGAGTAGCACAAGGTAACTAGTCCATCCAGCATACATAATAATACAGTTCACACTCTAAGGTGATTACTAGAATGTGTTTAATTTTGGAGTATACAGTGCATTTGGAAAGTATTCAGACTCCTTGACTTTTTCCATATTTTGTTACGTTATAGCCTTATTTTTAAATTGATTACATTATTTTTTCACTAAATCTACACACAATACCCCAGGATATATATATTGGAGTCCACCTGTGGTAAATTCAATTGATTGGACATAATTTGGAAAGGGACACACCTGTTCATATAAGGTCCCACACAGGTTTTTCTTTTTTGGTTGAACGTTTATTTAACTAGGCAAGTCAGTTAAGAACAAATTCTTATTTACAATGACGGCCTACACCGGCCAAACTCGGACGACGCTGGGCCAATTGTGCCCCACCCTATGGTACTCCCAATAACGTCTAGTTGTGATACAGTCTGGATTCAAACCAGGTTGTCTGTAGTGACACATCTAGCACTGAGATGCAGTGCAGTGTTAGACCACTGTGCCACTTGGGAGTAATGGAATAGGCTTTTGTAGGCTGCAGTCCAAGCTATGTCTTCCAATGGTGCGACTGCTGTCGGCATCCCAAAATTATCCAACTTGAATAAACGCTTCGAGGTAAGGATGACGCGATATGGATACCTCTTATTATTTATGTCTACTGTACAATAGTGCAATGATGTGAATCTGACACAAACGCGAGGCGTTAAAAAGGAATATAGAATATGATTTTAATCTAAGCTAACATGTGGCTGCGGCGACATAACAAACAATAATCCACACACGGGAAAGAGAGACATAAATAGGGAGTGTAATGGGGTGAATGGAAACCGGTGTGTGTGTGTGGGCGGGAGGAATTAGGGGAATGAGAAGCAGGTGATGCGCGATTGGATCAGGGACGGGGCGGAAGGAGCACCGTAGATCTAGTTGGCCTGGAAGTGACAGAATCACACTGCTGATCTCTCATTTAGCTATTTGTGTCTTACGGATTGTGGTTGTTGTGGATGGCTGTTCACAAATCTAAATGTGTATTTCAACACAATTACAATTCAAGAAGTTTAAGCTGCCTATCAATCATTGTTTTTTAAAGGAGTGGACAACCAGTGGAAAATGCGCTCTTGAAATAGTTGAATAAAAGTGGGGCTTTTAACTTTTGGTCAAAAGTTTGGACACACCTACTCATTCAAGGGTTTTTCTTCATTTTTACTATTTTCTACATTGTAGAATAATAGTAAAGACATCAAAACGATGAAATAACACATGAGGAATCATGTAGTAACCAAAAAAGTGTTAAATAAATCCAAATATATTTTAATATTTTAGATTCTTCAAAGTAGCCACCCTTTGCCTTGATGACAGCTTTGCACACTCTTGGCAAAGCATGCCATTCCAATGAGCCCAATCAGTCCACCATGACAACAAAATCAGCAGAGTATGGCTGGCTAATATGTCCTTAGTTCTGGGGTCATGCTCAGGCCAAACAATTTGGCTAATCTATACTTCCATATTTCCAAGTCCTATTCTTGAAGATCAATGGGTATAATATTTATTGGAATGACTGAAATTCTAATTGACTTTGGTTTTTAATGTAAAGATCATTTAATCGTATTATTATTATACAGTTGAAGTCGGAAGTTTACATACACCTTAGGCAAATACATTTAAATCTAGTAAAAATTCCCTGTCTTAGGTCAGTTAGGATCACCACTTTATTTTAAGAATGTGAAATGTCAGAATAATAGTAGAGAGAATTATTTATTTCAGCTTTTATTTCTTTCATCACATTCCCAGTGGGTCAGAAGTTTACATACACTCAATTACTATTTGGTAGCATTGCCTTTAAATTGTTTAACTTGGATGAAACGTTTCGGGGAGCCTTCCACAAGCTTCCCACAATAAGTTGGCAGAATTTTGGCTGATTCCTCCAGAACTGGTGTAACTGAGTCAGGTTTGTAGGCCTCCTTGCTCGCACACGCTTTTTCAGTTCTGCCCACAAATGTTCTATAGGATTGAGGTCAGGGCTTTGTGATGGCCACTCCAATACCTTGACTTTGTTGTCCTTAAGCCATTTTGCCACAACTTTGGAAGTATGCTTGGGGTCATTGTCCATTTGGAAGACCCATTTGCGACCAAGCTTTAACTTCCTGACTGATGTCTTAAGATGTTGCTTCAATATATCCACATAATTTTCCTTCCTCATAATGCCATCTATTTTGTGAAGTGCACCAGTCCCTCCTGTAGCAAAGCACCCCCACAACATGACGCTTCACGGTTGGGATGGTGTTCTTCGAATTGCAAGCCTCCCCCTTTTTTTATGGCAGTTTTGGAGCAGTGGCTTCTTCCTTGCTCAGTGGCCTTTCAGGTTATGTCGATACAGGACTTGTTTTACTGTGGATATAGATACTTTTGTACCTGTTTCCTCCAGCATCTTCACAAGGTCCTTTGCTGTTGTTCTGGGATTGATTTACACTTTTCACACCAAAGTACGTTCATCTCTAGGAGACAGAACGCGTCTCTTTCCTGAGCGGTATAGCGGCTGTGTGGTCCCATGGTGTTTATACTTGCTTACTAATGTTTGTACAGATGAACGTGGTACCTTCAAGCATTTGGAAATTGCTCCCAAGGATGAACCATAATTCCAATCAATTGAATTTACCACAGGTGGACTCCAATCAAGTCTAAAAATATATATATCCTGGGGTATTGTGTGTAGATTTAGTGAAAAAAGTGAAAAAATTATGTAATCAATTTAAAAAATAAGTGGAGGGCAACAATTTTTTTTCTGAGGTCTTGACTGATTTCTTTTGAGTTTCCCATGATGTCGAGCAAAGAGACACTGAGCTTGAAGGTAGGCCTTGAAATACATCCACAGGTACACCTCCAATTGACTCAAATTATGTCAATTAGCCTTTCAGAAGCATCTAAAGCCATGACATTATTTTCAAGCTGTTTAAAGGCACAGTCAACTTAGTGTATGTAAACGTCTGACCCACCGGAATTGTGATATAGTGAATTATAAGTGAAATAATCTGTCTGTAAACAATTGTTGGAAGAATTACTTGTGTCATGCAGAAAGTAGATGTCCTAACCGACTTGCCAAAACTATAGTTAACATGAAATCTGTGGAGTGGTTGAAAAATGTGTTTTAATGACTTCAACCTAAGTGTATGTAAACTTCCGACTTCAACTGTATGTAGTAGAAAGCGATGGGTTGGAAGAAGCCTACATAACTAACTCATAAAGTAACATGTAACATCCAAATATGGCCAGCTATGTAAACTTTAACATTGATTTATCTTGCAATAGATGTTGTTCAATTGGTAACATACATTTATGTCTTCTTCTAATGCCTCTTAAGGGGAAAGTAATCTAAAAGTAACGGAATGTAATTAGATTACATTACTGAGTTTGGGTAATCCAAAAGTTACGTTACTGATTACAATTTTGAAAGGTAACTTGTAACTGTAACGCATTACATTTAGATGGTAACCCCTACACAACCCTGGTCCCACAGTTGACAGTGCATGTCAGAGCAAAAACCAAGCCATGAGGTCAAAGGAATTGTACGTAGAGCTCCGAGACAGGATTGTGTTGAGGCACAGATCTGGGGAAGGGTACCAAAACATTTCTGCAGCATTGGAGGTCCCCAAGAACACAGTGGCCTCCATCATTCTTAAATGGAAGAAGTTTGGAACCACAAGGACTCTTCCTAGAGCTGTCCATCCGGCCAAACTGAGCAATCAGTGGAGAAGGGACTTTGTCAGGGAGGTGACCAAGAACCCGATGGTCACTCTGACAGAGCTCCAGAGTTCCTCTGTGGAGATGGGAGAATCTTCCAGAAGGGCAACCATCTCTGCAGCACTCCACCAGTCAGGCCTTTATGGTAGAGTGGACAGACTGATGCCACTCAATAAAAGGCACAAGTCAGCCCACTTGGAGTTTGCCAAAAGGCACCTAAAGGACTCAGACCATGAGAAATAAGATTCTCTTTTCTGATGAAACCAAGATTGAACTCTTTGGCCTGAATGCCAAGTGTCACATCTGGTGGTGGCAGCGTCATGCTGTGGGGATGTTATTCAGCGGCAGGGACTGGGTGACTAGTCAAGATCGAGGGAAAGATGAACAGAGCAAAGTACAGAGAGATCCTTGATGAAAACCTGCTCCAGAGCGCTCAGGACCTCAGACTTTGGCGAAGGTTCACCTTCCAACAGGACAACGACCCTAAACACACAGCCAAGACAATGCAGGAGTGGCTTTGGGACAAGTCTCTGAATGTCTTTGAGTGGCCCAGACAGAGCCCGGACTTGAACCCAATCGAACATCTCTGGAGAGAAAATAGTTGTGCAGCGATCCTCCCCATCCAACCTGACAGAGCTTGAGAGGATCTGCAGAGACGAATACTAGAAACTCCCCAAATACAGGTGTTGCAAGCTTGTAGCGTCATACCCAAGAAGACTCAAGGCTGTAATTGCTGCCAAAGGTGAGTAAAGGGTCTGAATACTTATGTAAATGTAATATTTCCTTTTTTTATTGTTAATACATTTGGAAAAATGTCTAAAAACCTGTTTTTGCTTTGTCATTATGGGGTATTGATGAGGGGGAAAAATCGATTAATACATTTTAGAATAATGTTGTAACGTAGCAAAATGTGGAAAAAGTCAAGGGGTCTGAATATTTTCCTGAATGCACTGTAGGCTAGACCAATTATGTACTAAAGACATCTTAAATCAGTTTAAAAAATATATACAAATCTGCTGTGAGTAAACTGTGGTAGGCTATGTATTTTATAATGGCACATTCATTATTTTAATTCAGGTTTTTGGGGGGCTTGCGTTCATATACTGTATAGGTCTATGCGAATGCATAATCTCTAATATGCATATGGGTGTTTGAATTAATCATCACCTTAGAAAGCTCTGTCCATTCCGTTGTTTGGCTTTGAACATCCACAACTACCATGTTTTCCACTCAGTTTCAACCTGTACTCTTCAAATTGATCAATATGTGATTTTCGATTGCATTTGCATTGATGTCAGAGTGATTAGAGGGTACCATTAGCGTTCTGATGTTCGTTTGCGATTGGATAAGAGGAGATTACCATGACCCAACGGTCACGTGGAATTTTACTGAGGTAATGACTCATGACTCATACACATACCAGAATTTGTCTAAAGAAGAGACTGATCTAGGTCCATGCTACTGGTCTGAATTCTTAGCATTAAACAAAAGCACAGACCAGTGTTAAGGCTTTTGTTACAGACCATTACTAATGTACCTGAGTCAACTAATTAGAGCTTGATTAAGTTGAATCAGACACCAGTGCTGTAAGAAAAGTGTTCCTTTCACACCCAGAGGTCATCAGTGAGGTCATGATAGAAGAGGCAGAGGTGGAGCTTCCCACAGAACCCACCAATGACATAGAGATGGAGGTGTTGGCGCGGCCCACGCGGGCCCAGCTGGAGCAGGTGGTTGAGCTGAGTATCCTGCTGAAGGGAGAGAGCTACAGCGAGGCTCTAAGAAACCCTGCCAGCCTGCCGTACCAGGTACTCAACCAGCAGTTCACTGACAAGGTACGACTCATAAATGTCTGTTTCCCTCTTTATCTCTCTCCTTCTTCCTACCTTCTTTCCTTTCAACATGATATCATAGGAAAACGTTATCCTGGCACGTTTTCGCAAAAAGGCAAAATGTTAATGTGTAACTGCAGGGAGAGAATGAAGGACCATGTTGAGGATTAATTAAGATATTTCATTTTGTCACAGGAAGCTGAACGTCAACACAGGGCATCCCTATAAGGTCACATTTGGATGTGTGCAAGGACGGTTAGCTAGCTCAATCGCACTCAACGGGGGCATCATGGTTATGTGAGGGCTGTAAGTAATGCTTTTCTGTGGAAGAAAGGCCTTGTTCACGGTGGGACCAATTTTCACTGAATTTCACACTGTAGGCTTGCGTTCATTGGGAGCATCTGTTGAACGATCACATACGTGCATTTTGTTTCTAGCCTTTACTGTTCTGCCAATGTCACTAAAAAGCACATTAACTCTCGGTCAGGCTTCAAGTGAGGCCTACCTTTCTGCCTGCCATGTCTTGGGGGAGGGGCAAATAAATTAATTGATCATTGGATTAGGTTAGGGTTATGTCTAGGGTTGAGGTCCTTACCCTAGCTTCATGTCCACTCCCAGCTAAACTCTAACCCTAGCCTCAACCTAACTCTAGCTTCATATCAACTCCCGGCTCAACCCTAATCCTAGCCATAACCCTAAGACTAACTTCTTGTCCACATCCCGTCTCAACTCTTACTCCAAGAGCTGAGCCAAGATGTTGAGGGCAACGTGTTAGGGTTATGGCTGGGGTTCGGGTTGGGGATGAGGGTTAGGTTAGGGTTACGGTTAGGTTTAGGGTTGAGTTTAGAGTTTGTCTGTCTTCCTGCCTGCCTGTCTCTCTGTCTGTCTGAGTGGGTCTGTCTGTCTGTCTGTCTGTAGTTTTATGGTTTTATATGCCTGTCTCTCTCTCTCTCTCTCTCTCTCTCTCTCTCTCTCTCTCTCTCTCTCTCTCTCTCTCTCTCTCTCTCTCTCTCTCTCTCTCTCTCTCTCTCTCTCTCTGTCTGTCTGTAGATCTGTCTGTGGATCTGTCTTTCACCAATGTACCCATTGCAGCTCTATTACCAACTTTTTTGCCTTGAATGCAATGCAAATCATATTCTATTTGTCACATACACATGTTTAGCAGATGTTATTGCAGGTGTAGTGAAATGCTTGTGTTTCTAGCTCCAACAGTGCAGTAATTTCTAACAATTCACAACAATACACACAATACACACAAACATAAAAGTTAAAGAATGGAATTAAGGAATATATAGATATTAGGACGAGCAATGTCAGAGTGGCATAGACTAAAACACAGTAGGATAGAATACAGTATATACAGCGGGTGAAATAAGTATTGAACACGTCACAATTGTTCTCAGTAAATATATTTCCAAAGGTGCTATTGACATGAAATGTTCACCAGATGTTGGTAACAACCCAAGTAATCCATACATACAAAGAAACCAAAACAAATAAGTTCAGAAATTAAGTTATGTGTAATAATGTGAAATGACACAGGGAAAAAGTATTGAACACATGAAGAAAGGAGGGTTCAAAAAGGCAAGGAAAGCCAAGACAACAGCTGAAAACTATCAGTAATTAAAAAGCAATCCAGCCCCCTGTCAGTGCAAAATAATATCAGCTGGTTCAGTCCCAACTGATGGCCTACATTGCCAAGGTGTCACACAAGACATATCTCATGATGGGTAAAAGCAAAGAGCTGTCTCAAGACATTCACAACCTAATTGTTGCAAAACATAATGATGGCATTGGTTATAGGCGCATTTCTAAGCTTCTGAATGTTCCAGTGAGCACTGTTGGGGCCATAATACGGAAGTGGAAAGACAATCATTTCACCATAAATTTGCCTCGACCAGGTGCTCCTCGTAAATTTGACCATTCATCCTTCCTTCAATTATGTGAAGTTTGCCAGTACCATTTGCTGAAAAGCAGCCCCACACCATGATGTTCCCACCTCCAAACTTCACTGTTGTTATGGTGTTTTTAGGGTGATGTGCAGTGCCATTTCTCCTCCAAACATGGTGTGTATTATGACATCCAAACAGTTCAATTTTGCTCTCATCTGACCACACTATATTCTCCCAGTATTTCACTGGCTTTTCCAAATGTTGTGCAGCAAACTTTAAAAGAGCTTCAACATGCTTTTTTTTCAGCAATGGAGTCTTGCGTGGTAAGCGTGCATACAGGCCATGGCAGTGGAGTGCATTACTTAATGTTTTCTTTGAGACAACAGTACCTGCTAATTGCAGGTCTTTTTGAAGCTCTCCACAAGTGGTCCTTGGCTCTTGGACAACTCTTCTGATTATTCTTTTACTCCTCTGTCAGAAATCTTGCGAGGATCACCTGGTCGAGGCAAATTTATGGTGAAATGATTGTCTTTCCACTTCCGTATTATGGCCCCAACAGTGCTCACTGGAACATTCAGAAGCTTAGAAATGCGCCTACAACCAATGCCATCATTATGTTTTGCAACAATTAGGTTGCGAATGTCTTGAGACAGCTCTTTGCTTTTACCCATCATGAGATATGTCTTGTATGACACCTTGGCAATGTAGGCCATCAGTTGGGACTGAACCAGCTGATATTAATTTGCACTGACAGGGGGCTGGATTGCTTTTTAATTACTGATAGTTTTCAGCTGTTGTCTTGGCTTTCCATGCCTTTTTGAACCTCCCTTTCTTCATGTGTTCAATTCTTTTTCCCTGTGTCATTTCACATTATTACACATAACTTAATTTCTGAACTTATTTGTTTTGGTTTCTTTGTATGTATGGATTACTTGGGTTGTTACCAACATCTGGTGAAACTTTCATGTCAATAGCACCTTTGGAAATATATTTACTGAGAAAAATGGTGACGTGTTCAATACTTATTTCACCCGCTGTACATATGAGATGAGTAAAACAAACATTATTAAGTGACTAGTGTTCCATTATTAAAGTGACTAGTGTTCCATTATTAAAGTGACTAGTGTTCCGTTATTAAAATGACTAGTGTTCCATTATTAAAGTGACTAGTGTTCCATTATTAAAGTGGCCAGTGATTCCATGTCTATGCATATAGGGCAGCAGCCTCTAAGGTGCAGGGTTAAGTAACCGGGTGGAAGCTGCCTAGTGATGGCTATTTAACAGTCTGATGGCCTTGAGATAGAAGCTGTTTTTCAGTCTCTCTGTCCCAGCTTTGATGCACCTGTACTGACCTTGCCTTCTGGATGATAGCGGGGTGAACAGGCCGTGGCTCGGGTGGTTGATGTCCTTGATGATCTTTTTGGCCTTCCTGTGACATTGGGTGCTTTGAGAGAGGTGGGAGGGAGTGGAGAGATAGATAGATAGATAGATAGATAGATAGATAGATAGATAGATAGATAGATAGATAGATAGATAGATAGATAGATAGATAGATAGATAGATAGATAGATAGATAGATAGATACTTTATTGATCCCCGAGGGGAAATTTCTTTGTCAAGCAGCTACGAAAAAACACAGGGCAGGTGCAAAATGCCAGAACGAAAATACACAAAAGACAGATACACGATACATGATACATAGAGCGGCAGTATGAAAAAGTATAGAAATACAATACGTCTGGAGTGCAAAAAAGCTATAAAAATACATTGCATAGTATGGGTGGATGGCTGAATATGTACACTATACATTGTTACAGAGTGTTAGGTGAAAAAAATAAGGAGTATTTGCATGGTTAACTATACTATACAGGTTGATGGCAGAGAAATACTTAAAAGTGCGTATGATATAAGTGAGGGTAATAATAGTTTACTTAATATACAGACTGGTTAAATGAACAAGTAAGTGAATATTTTGCATGGTTAAATTAACTGTACAGTTAAATATACAGTTCAATTTACAGGTAAGTGAATATTTGCATGGATACATTAACTGTACAGGTAAATGACAGGAAGAGATACTTAACTAGCTAAATGTGTGTATGATATAATTTAGGGTAATAATAGTAATTCCCTTAAAATACAGTCCTTAGTGTGCAGGGTTTAATTACAGATAAATGCACATATTGTACATTCGATATACTAAAAGCAATGAAAAAAGATGAAAAAAGAACTGACAGGATACTAATATGCATTCCTGAGTGAATGACTATGTAAGTTAGGTCCAAGAAATACTTACAATATTGCACGTGATATGATATAACAACTGTACATGAATATGTATATACAGACCTGAATGAATAAATAAGTCCTGAGTGAGTGAGTGATTACAGACCAGAGTTACTCACGGACGGATGCATAATTGTTAAAAGGTGGGAGAGAGAGAGAGAGAAATAGCATAGAGGAGGGGGGAAAGAAGGAGGGAGATAAAACGAAGAGGGGGAGGAGAGAGAGAAAGAGAGAGAGAGACGGAGAGAGACAGAGGGAGGGGGAAAATAGAGAGATAAAGAGAGAGGGAGAGGGAGATGTCATCTTCCCCCATTGAATGCAAGGTATTCACTTAGGCATCAACCCTGTGACAATCATCTTTTCCCATTGACAGCAATGTACTGAGAAAAACATTAGCTGCATTTGACCTTTCTTGCAAAAAACGTGCCAGAATTACGTTTTAAGGCTGCTGATAGGCTGTTCCTTTCTCTTTCAGCGTTCCTTCCTTCTTGCGTTTCTCCACTTCACTCCTTTACAGTACTCCTCTTATTTCCTCCAGTCTCTCCTTCTCCTTTCTCACTATCCTTTCATCTCGCTCCTCCTGTCATCCCCATCTCATCGTTCTCCCTTCATCCTCCCTCACACCCCTTTTCCACTCTCTCCATCATAGTTTTCCTCTTCTGGCCACTTTGTTTGTAGGCTTGGCTCTGAGGCTATAATTATTCATTGTTAGTTTTAACACACGCAGTCATCGTACCATATAGAACCCACACAGTTGGCCAGAATTTCCTATTCCCTTTATTTGACTGTTTGTGTTTTACACTAGGCATACTTTGTGTGAAAAGATGCTGAAAGTTACAGTTTATGATGTGGCTTGAGGCCGCAAGAGAGACTGGAAAAGAGAAGGCGGGACACACACTCACACACATAGATAACTTTCCTCCACCATTAAGGCTTTTTGGCTGAGAACAATTGTGTCTTAAACTTTATCACTCTGTGTACAGTGTATGGACATTCTGATATAAAAGGAAAGAAGGAGAGAGATAGAAAAGGGAGGAGGAGAGAGATAGAAGAGGGAGGAGGAGAGAGATAGAAGAGGGAGGAGGAGAGAGATAGAAGGAGAGAGATAGAAGAGTGAGAAGGAGAGAGATAGAAGAGGGAGGAGGAGAGAGATAGAAGAGGGAGGAGGAGAGAGATATAAGAGGGAGAAAGAGAGAGATAGAAGAGGGAGGAGGAGAGAGATAGAAGAAGGAGGAGGAGAGAGATAGAAGAGGGAGACAATTAGTAGTCTGTGTCGCCAAGTGTGTCAGAATAATTGTGATTGCGAAAGCAGGGTATTTGCTGCATTGATTGGGAAAGGTAGAAGAGGGTGAAAGGTAGAAGAGGGTGAAAGATAGAAGAGGGTGAAAGGTAGAAGAGGGTGAAAGGTAGAAGAGGGTGTAATGGCTGGCTTATTGGCATACTATTAAACGTAATTAGACTTTATCACTGAGGAGATATTCCACAAAGCTGGGTCAATGAGTCAGCAAAACAATGGTTCTCTTCACAAAACACTCACTAGCATCCATCAACAAGGTTCAATCAGAGGTCTGAGTGAGTAGTCACTAGATGGCCATGCCAGAAATCAAATCAAATCTGATTGGTTGCATATACATATCTAGCAGGTGTTATTGCGGGTGTTGCGAAATTCTTGTGTTCCTAGCTCCAACAGTGTAGTAATATCTAACAATTCACAACAAGAAAATAATGGAATTAATATCCTTGTTAACATACTTGCTAATTAATATCCTCAGAATTAATTAGCAAGTACGTTAACGATTCTTTTTTGATTTAGGGTTAGGTTTAGGGGTAAGGTTACAACAATTGCCACTCTTAAGGACCTTACTGGACACTCGACCCATTAGAAGTGACCAGTGGTCTTGCCCAGAGTGAGGTGAATACTGATGTTAACTGTTGAACTCACGTTGACGTCTTTGTGTTTGCAGATAGAAGATGCTCTGGAGGGACTGCCAGGCTTGAAGAGTGTGGCTGTGATGGAGTTCAGGTCAGTCTCTACTGTAGTGGGGTTGTAGCCTGGTCCTGGTCACATTTGGATGTGCTTTAGTTTAGCCAACTCCCTTAACTATCATTGGAATGCTATACTGTACATATATGTATGGCATGACAGCAATAATCTGAAGGGTTGGCTAAAGCACACACAGCTGTGTGGTGTAGGCCATTGATTTGATACACTGACCTGACCTTCTCACCTGATCTTTGTCAAACATCATTTCTTTAGATAAAGTGTGTTTAGTTGTCGGGGAGGGGACTGTGGATCGGTCTCCGTCAGTCTTTCCGTCCGTTATTCACACGCGATATCTCATACACCACTGGCCCGATTTTGACGACATTTGGTTGAATGATGCGTCTTGTCATAGAGATGCAGAATTTACAAAGCGAGAGGAATAACTGGGCCCAAAGTCTGTATTCTCCAGTAGGTGGCGATATTTCTGGCCAGGCAACATCTGCTGAACTCACCAGGCCAGTTAATCAAGCTTTCATATGACAGTAGTTGTTCCAAAACAAACAAAAAAAAATATATGTATTTAATCCTTTATATCTTGTTATCAACCAGCATTCGGTTAGCGAAGTAAGATTTAGACAGGCCTACACTATCGAGCTGCTTGCTTTTCAAGACATAAACGTTATTTACCCAAATCACTTGTTGGTTAAATACAAAGGGCTTTATAATACTATTATGTAGTCTAGGCCTATATAATTGTTTAGAAACCAGATTAATTCCCGAAGCTGTTCATTAGCTATGTTGTTTATTTATCAGCTTTATAACAACTGTCTGGTAGCAAGAGAGCTGATTGGTGCACAGAAATAAATGTGTTCTAATAAGCCCAGTCACTGCACAAAATGTCCTAAATGCAATCTCGGGAAAAAACAACAGTTTTGATTGCAATTATTGAAAAGATCAGGATCCCAGCATTCCAGTGCTGTATGATTTCTTTCTCAACTCCAATTTTGTAGAATTGCCAGTTTTTTACAATCGTGTCTGGCATTACAATAAAAACAAGTTATGGCGGGAAGTGCGTCTACCATTCGAATGCATAAAAGGTAGGCCCATAGAGCACACATGAGGTTGGTGACATCTTAATTGGGGAAGACTGGCTCGTAGTAATGTCTGGAGTTTAAAGAGTGGAATGGTTTTAAAAACATCAAACACATGGTTTCCATTGTTTGATCCCATTCCATTCGTCGGGTCCAGACTTTATTATGAGCCGTCCTGCCCTCAGCAGCCTACACTGATAGAGTACCACAGTATGTCATAATACCCATAAAACCTAGAGGTCAAACAGGGAGGTCATATTTAGAGTCTGTGATCTAGTTTTTATTTGTTTTCATGCAGGCTTCAGAAGGATGCCCAAGGGTGAGTATAGACTAGTAATCTGCCCCTAGGTCTGTGGTTAAGGATAACCTATTCCTGGATGTGTATAGTCAGTAGGCTAGTAATCTGACCCTAGGTCTGTGGTTAAGGATAAACTAGTCCTGAGTGTGTCTATGTCTGTTTGTGTTTGTGTGTGTGTGTCCATACTTGCGAACATAAGCAACTATTTACATTTAAACAGATTAACCGGCACAAAATGCATATCAGCCAATTAAAATAGTTGATTTACTTGCAGGCAACAGAAAGATAAATTGTAGCTGGTGCCATCAGATAACATGGGACACGTCAGCCATATGCTAACCTCAACAGGTGGCACTGATTAGGGGAGACCGTGGTTGGTTGGCACACTTTTCACTCTCTGATGTATTTCTCTGGCATAATTTATGTTAGAATATTCTAACCAGTAGCAAATTAAAGGTTAAGGTCTCAGTTATAAATAAATATGTTTTAATGTACAAAAATGTTTTCTAAAATTAGGTGATTCGTGATTAAATTTATGTTGTGCATTTGTGCCAACCATAAGGAATAAATACACTGTGAATAACAATAATGAGGAGACATAACATGGCTATATACAGGAAGTACCAGCACCGAGTCGATGGGCAGGGGTACGAGGCAATTGAGGTAGCTATGTACATATAGGTAGGGGTAAAGTGACACCCTCTGTAGGGCATTGCGGTCAGGTGCCTTGCTGTTGCCATATCATGCAGTGATGCAGCCAGTCACAATGCTCTCAATGGTGCAGCTGTAGAACTTTCTGAGGATCTGAGGGCCCATGCCACATCTTTTCAGCATCCTGACTTTTCTGCTTGAAAAAAGTTCATATTACAGACCGGGTCAGGGATAGGTAGAGAATGTAAGTGAAGACACTTGCCAGCTGGTCATATGCTAACCTCAAGCATGAAGACGCATGCTCTGAGTACGTGTCCTGGTATTCCGTCTGGCCCCACAGCCTTGCAAATGTTAACCTGTTTAAAGGTCACATCACTTTCGGAAAGCGATATCACACAGTCGTCCTGAACAGCTGGTGCTCTCAATCATGGTTCAGTGTTGTTTGCCTTGAAGCGAGCATAGAAAGCATTTACCTCATCTGGTAGGCTTGCGTCGCTGGGTAGTTCGTGGCTGGGCTTCCCTTTGTAATCTGTAATAGTTTGCAGTGTCAGAGCGTACTAGGATTCGATCTTAGTCCTGTATTGACGCTTTGCCTGTTTGATGGCTCATAGGAGGTCGTAGCGGGATTTCTTATAAGTGTCCGGATTAGTTCCCCTCTCCTTTAAAGTGGCAGCTCTAGCCTTTAGCTCAGTGCAGATGAACTCCTCAATGTAATCGGATGAATCCCAGAACATATTCCAATCCGTGCTAGTGAAACAGCCCTGTAGTTTAGCATTCACTCCATTGGACCACTTCCGTATTGAGTGCATCACTGGTACGTCCTGTTTGAGTTTCCCTGCATTAAAATCACTGGCCACGAGAAACGCATTAGCAGTGTGTTGTGTGCAAGGCTGAAGAAAGAGAGAGCTCCTTATTAAATTAATTTATCATCTTCATCTTCAAGCTGTTGACTGTTTAGCTGTCCCTTTTCAACACACTAACACGATACATGTAAATCAGCATTTCAAAAGGGGGAAAAAACTAAGGTGAGATTCGAACCCTTGTCACAATCTGTGACAATTACGTGAACTAGACACTTCAGTCAGTCAAATACAACTGATAGTTGCTTTGACGATCAGAATGTGCTGTTTGACTGAGGTATGTTAAGGACGCTTCCATGTCCAACCACATCAACCATTCTATATTATACGAGGATATAATTAGTGCCAATTAGAGCCAATTGATAGTGAAGTTGTGTGACTTTGTGATGATCCCATAAACTACCTCTAACTTCCTTCATACTGGACACACAGAAATGGTATCCACAAGTTAATCTAACTCTGGGGAAGTAGATAAAGGGCCTCATTGCCAAAATCCCAAAGTATCCCTTTAATGGTGTTAGGTTGGTCGCTCACCTGGTGAGAAGGATAAGGGCGGGGCTTGACATTGAACCAGCTGCTTCGTAACCCCAACCCAGCAGAGGAGCTTATCTCTAAGGCTTTATGGCTGCTACCTAACCCCAGCCCAGAAGAGGAGCTCATCTCTGGGGCTTTATGCCAGCTACCTAACCCCAACACAGGAGAGGAGCTTAACTCTGAGGCTTTATGCCCACTGCAATCAGCTCCCTTGCCTGTCACTGTCAACCATTGTGAGAGACAGATATGGAGAGATGCAAGCACACACACACACGCACGCACGCACGCACACACACACACACACACACACACACACACACACACACACACACACACACACATGCACGAGTCATGCAGCAGTCCTCTGCTCATGCAATTACGTGAGACTTTACTAAGAACAGCCTTGCTCTCTTCTGAGTGGTGATCCCAGATTCCCAGGTCAGCAGCTCTACAGTATGGAACTGACAAGAGCTGAGCAGTAGGGCTATCTGCACACCTGGTATCTGCAGGTACAGCAGAAGAGTATAAAAGAACATCAACTAGTTTCATTAAACCCTTGGATTCTGAAAGTTGTCGTATTATTTTCCCAGTTTGAGCTGACAGCAGGAAAACTGGGACCTGGGATGTGGTGGTGCAGTGGGGCGATTACAGGCACGTGCCTCATACTGAGCCAAGCCAAGACAAGCCTGCTGAGAGATCTAGGTCACAGGAAGAAGAGAAGGGTTCCCTGAAGCCATATGAAGACTGAAAGATGGCTTTTTCCACACTGTCAGATTCGACATCAAGAGTCTGTTCTGGGTTTTTGTCATGTTTATGACCATATTGATCACTTGGGTGGCTGGGCTGGTGTGAATCTGGCATAAATCTATCACATTACCATTTATCATTTCAGAATAGTAAATCAAAGTACTGTGTTTGGAACTCTACTCTCCTAGGAAAACTGCTTTCCTCTTAGAGACTCTGTTCCTAGCTAATCATATTATATACAGTAGATTCATTTTACATTTTAAATTTATTTAACCTTTATTTAACAAGGCAAATCAGTTAAGAACAAACTCTTATTTACAATGACGGCCTAGGAACAGTGGTTTAACTGCCTTTTTTCAGGGGCAGAACGACAGATTTTTACCTTGTCAGCTCGGGGATTTGATCGAGCAACCTTTCAGTTATGGGCCCAATGCTCTAACCACTCGGCTACCTGATGTATCAATTGATAGTGAAATTTACAGATTTTTCTATGTATGGGTGGATAGATGTTGATGGTGGAGGGATGGATGGATATATATTTAATAGATTGCTAGATTTATATATTGATTGACAGATCAACTGACAGATTAACTGACTAATGTATCTGTACATGTATTGCAGTGGAGGCTCCTCAGAGGAGGAAGGGGAGGACCATCCTCCTCAGTGAAGTTCATAAAAATCACATTTTAAAAACATTTTAAAAGTTATCCTTTTTGGATAAAACTATACTATTTTGCAAAGAAGGGCTACAGTAGCCTCAACAGTACTCTGTCGGGTAGCACCACGGTGTAGCAGGACAGCTAGCTTCCATCCTGCACTGGGTACATTGACTTCAATACAAAACCTAGGAGGCTCATGGTTCTCACCCCCTTCCAAAAACGTACAGAGTAATTATGAGAACTTCCGGAGGACCTCCTCCAACCTATCAGAGCTCTTGCACCATGAACTGACATGTTGTCCACTCATAAAATGTGGTGAGTAGTTGACTCAAAAAGAAAGAAAATAGTTGAACAGTTTTGAACAAATTAATTTCTTCCTAAATGAAGGAGAAGCAAGAGAGCAATAGAGAGAGAGAGATTTCAGTTTCTCTTATTTAGCTAGCAAATGCAGCTAGCTAGTTTAGCCTACTGAAACACCCTGCTCAAACAGAGGGATGCTGTGTCAGCTAGCTGGCAATGACTATCCAACACAATGCCGGAACTGTTCAAGTCAACGTAAGCTTTTGGTTTTACTAATTAATTGCCACACTGTAACGTTACTGCTTGATTGTTAGGTGTTTACTAACACGTTAGTTCTATTAGCCATGCTGACTATGACATTACTTTAGCAAATATGGTGACAACGATGTAGGCTGTGTGTAGCGTTTATGATATGAAGGTTTGGCTTGGAAAGGTTTTTAGCCTGGTCACATACAACTGATGTGTTGTGCATTGAAGTCCACAAGCGAAGGGAAGAGATTAAAGGAGGAGAGCGCATAACGTAGATGCGAGAAGGAAGACAACGTGGCTGCTATGGAACTGTGAACTGTGTTTACGCGTGATCAGGGTGTATTCATTCCGCCGATTCTGTTGAAAAACGTTTCTTAAACAGATGCAAACGGAACAAAACTGACATAAACATACCTGAATTTGTCCAATAGAAACTCGTTTGCAACTGTTAGACTAATGATTACACCCAATATCAGCTAGATGCAGGCAAGAGTGTGCAAGGCGGTATTGAATGTCACTGTCAATGTCACTGTTTTCATTCATAGGCTAGGTTTTAGCAACCTCATGATGGGTATAGGGAAATGTTGAGTGTCATGTAGTATCCTAAACCTATCGCTGTTACATTTAACTGGGTGAATGGAATATGAATGACAGTCATCCAATGTGCTGTAATAGAAATAAGGCCATGCTCAGCAAACATAAATTGCCCTCCCTCATCTGAAATGGCACTGACCGCCACTGATGTATTGCCTGTGCAGGTTGGATGGCGTGGTGGTGGTCTATGCAGTGACGGTGGAGGTGGAAGGGGAGGGGGTGAGCAGTGAGCAGTTGGACTACCTGACGCTGCAGTCCAACCTGGTGGAGAACTCCTACAGAGAGGTGGAGGAGAGGCCCACAGTGGTCTACACCATCACTGACTTCAGGAACTACATCACTGAGGCCCTGCAAAATGACAACATCCAAAGTAACACATCCCTGGCCATGGATCCTGACTTACTGCAACTAGAGAGTGGTAAGACATACAGCACTACCCAACACTAACGTAGAATGCACTGTCTATACACTACCATACACAGCAAAACCACTATACACAGTACTATGGCACTGTAGCCAGACTAACTATGAGTGGTAAAATATACGTTATAAACTGAGTGGTCGAGCCCTGAATGCTGAGTCGCAGAAAGCCGTGATATATTTAAGAGACAAAGTCGAGGCCCGGCAAACCGTGCCAATATATCCTTCAAACACCGGCTGCGAGGGCATTATCACTTTTAAACATATTAAAATAAAGATTGAAATATTTTCATTTTCATTTTTTTATTTTGATCAATTTAATCATACTATTTCATCCTTCCATAAGATATAGTCCCTACACAAATCTAGGGTTACTACCCAAGCCTGCTGGTTGTTTGTTCTATCAGTCTTTTTGTTCTAAATCTATGGACACGACCCAGTCGTTCATTCTAAATGTTCCGTTGCCATGATGGCTGCTTGCCATCCCTTGCTTGCTAGCTAGCCAGCCAACTTTGGCTAACACGGTTACGTCAAACAGTGCAGCCAGAGTAACAGCAAAGTAGCTGCATTTGCATTTGTTTAAGCTGTTTTCTAGGGATTTTTTGGGATACATCCATAACAAGCTAATGACATGGGATTTCGCCTGGCACAATGTTTGTTTTTTATTATGAGTGGTAAGACTACCCAACACTACTGTACAATAAACTGTCTATATACACTACCATTACCATACACAGCAAAACCAATATAATTAGCTGTTGCAAAAACAGCAGGTAGTCTTCATGGGGTCCACACAAAACATGAAACATGACATAATACAGAACATTAATAGACAAGAACAGCTCAAGGACAGAACTACACCATCACTTTAAACTGAAGCTGTAATGACAGCAAACTAGCTGCATTTCGTAATTTTTTGTTGTAGTATATATCCATAGAAATTATGCTGATTCATGATTTCGACTGGCTGAGAAAAGCTGCCAGCCTGGCTGTCTCGTCCTGACTCCCGACACGTTCATTAACATAGGACAGCTGGAAATCGAATTTCAATATTGAGACAATGTTGCAAATGTCGGAGAGACAGACAGCAAGGTTATTACAAATCTCTTCTGTTGAAATCCAAATGCTAGTCTAAATGAAATGTAAGATAATGTATAGATGCTTTTTACAGTGTAGATCTAGTTTGTAAATTGCTTTGCTGGACTGATGAGACAGTGGATTATGCAGTCAGATAGAACAGAGTAAATAGGCATTTCAGCGTCACAGATTTAGCCTGTGGTTACTTGTGGAATAGACACCGGCTGGAATGCTGTTTTAACCAATCAGCATCCAGGATTAGATCCACCCGTTGTATAACAGACCGTACTGCTGTTCTCAGACTATTTACTGGTCTAATTACATTGATAACCAGTTTATAATAGCAATAAGGCACCTCTGGGTTTTGTGGTATAAGGCCGATATACCACACCTCCTCTGGCCTTATTGCTTAAATATACAACACAATTCCAAGGGACCAAACACAATGCAATTAAGCCAACAACACCAATTGGATCACTGTTTCTGATTGTAAGACACCTAGTTCCATCCGAGCCATCCCAAACCTACCGTAGTTGTCCCACCTCCACCTATCCTGACACTGGCTCTCTGGGGCCTAGTTTCCTTCATTCCACTCAACAGCACTTTGTCTTACGCTGTGTTTTGTGGTGAAGAGATTTCTGTTCAGAAATGGGTCATTTTTGATGAACAAATAATGGACTCAACATTTATAGGGACTGTGTATCTACTCTGCAGCAGTTCATCTATTAGCATTGCTGGGTTCCAGTGCATGTTTTAGTTACACACACACACACGCACACACACACACACACCACTGACTAGATTTAGCCAGCCAGTCAGTAGGTTAGCGCTAGCTCCTGGCAGGGTTTCTTCCAGCAAATGGAACAAGTTCTATGGTAATGATGATTATACCATCTCCCTGGTCTATGGGAATTATCCCTGACAGTGTTGTAAAAGAGTTGGTGTCATTAGTTTACTGTGTATCCCTGAAGATGGATGCCATCTGACGGCCTGGTTCATTATGTGCCGAGACATCTGATATGAGGGGTAAATACTGTCAGATGCCTGCCTGGCATGGTGTATGGTGACTTACAGGCACTGCTTGGCTCCAAGCTGCTGGCTCCAGGCTCCAGGCTCCAGGCTCCATGGTAATGCAGTAATGGTCTTGGCCCATAGTGGCAGGTTTAGGGGCCAGATCTGTACAGTGATAAGTAGGGCTCCCCTTAGGTAAACACACAGTCGGCACCACCGCTGTCAGGACTGGAGAGAGGGAGAATGGATTCTACAGAAAAGATGGAGAGTGTATAAACGTTGTTCCACCTGTACATTATGAGAGAAAGTTTGACTTATTGTGCAGTTAAGTTTGGTTTCCAACTGCAAACTTTTTTGGGTGCATGGAATAACGTGTGGGACGGGGAAGGGGTTACGTAGTCAGATACACAACTGAATGGGAAAGGGGATACGTAGTCAGTTACACAACTGAAAGGGGATACGTAGTCAGTTACACAACTGAATGGGAAAGGGGATACATAGTCAGTTACACGACTGAATGGGAAAGGGGATACGTAGTCAGTTACACAACTGAATGGGAAAGGGGATACGTAGTCAGTTACACAACTGAATGGGAAAGGGGATACGTAGTCAGTTACACAACTGAATGGGAAAGGGGATACGTGGTATGTTACACAACTGAATGGGAAAGGGGATACGTAGTCAGTTACACAACTGAATGGGGATACGTAGTCAGTTACACAACTGAATGGGAAAGGGGATACGTGGTAAGTTACACACCTGAATGGGAAAGGGGATACGTGGTCAGTTACACAACTGAATGCATTCATCTGAAATGTGTCTTCCCCATTTAACCAAACCCCTCTGAATCAGTGGACGTCATCGGCGCCTGGGGATCAGTTGTTGAACCAACAACCTTTCGCTTACTGTCCCAACGCTTTTAACCACTAGGCTACCTGCCACCTTATAGGGAAGAACCTGTTGTTGTTGTTGTTTGTTGTTTTAATGGTTTGATTGAATAGGCCTCGCTATGACTCACAATATTGACTCTGTTTCCTATTTGTTTCCACAGTGTCCAGTGATCCTGAGTCCTTTGAGCCCACGGCTGGAATTACCAAGGATGACAGCGTGGTAAGTCAGAGGTCATCTCCATGACAACAACCCTTGACCTCTCCTGTTGGTCCAGAGGTTATTTCTGGGAAACAGTGAGAGGCACAATCCTATATGGCTGAGGTGGCGTCTTGCTGAGACTGCTGCTAGGTGATCTTAACCAGGACTTTCCTGTCCAGTGCTGAGACTGGTGCTAGGTGGTGTTAACCAGGACTCTCCTGTCCAATGCTGAGACTGCTGCTATGTGATCTTAACCAGGACTCTTCTGTCCAGTGCTGAGACTGCTGCTATGTGATCTTAACCAGGACTCTCCTGGAAGTAAAGGATGAGGGGAAGGCTTTGAGGATTAGCTCTTGATATAATAATCCACTACTATTCTGGGGCTAGAGTTACAGTGAGAGAGAGAGAGAGAGAAAGAGAGAGATTCTCACTCAAACAGTTTGTGAATGCAAGACCCTATGATCTTTGTTTATTTTTCCAGTAGTCTTGCAGCTGTATCGTGGTAAACAGAGCAGGGAGCTCCAGTCTTGGTTTTGGACAGTAACTGGGTCTGCTGGTTTACTTGCCTGCTAAGGCCCTGCTTGATTAATTGGAGTAATTACATGGGCTGGAAGAGGTTGGCAAACTACCAGTCAGTAACTGGCATTTACAGCCAAGTGCACATAACAGAAGCACTAGGCATCGAGCTGCCCAGGAACAGACTACAATATCTTAGACTTTAGCTTCAGACAGAAGCTGCATTTTCCCATTCAAGTTTTATCAGGTAGTATTATGCCTTGGACTAGCTGTCACACCATGTAGGTAGACTAAACTTAATGACAATACGCAGAGCATGTGTATGTCAGTAAATATGTTTTGTCAGTCATTAAGGCATGGAAACCTATAATTCCCTGGCCTTGCAATTTTGAAGACTACTGATAGCATGGAGTAAAGGATTGGGGTCAATTCCATGTCCTGAATTGACTGAAATGGAATGGAACCCCAACCTGATTGTGTAACATTTTAGGTTCTAATTTGTGACTCCTCTAATGTTTCTGTTGTCCAGGAGGAAATCTTGGCTGCTGAGATGACCCCAGATGCCCCCGAGGTTAAAGCTGAGGATGTGGCGACGGGGGAGAATGATGTTATCATTTTGGAGGAGAGAATGACCCTCCCCCCTGAGCCTGAGGTGAGCATCGATGACACAGGCATGGAGGAGGAGGGTCTGCTCTTGGGGAACACCGTAGCTACAGAGAGCCCTCCCCTGGACCACCTACCTGCAGACCCTACCTCCCCCGAGCAGCCAGAGAGCACTACACTCCCTGAGCCTCCTCTGGAGATAGAGGCCTCTGGGTCAGTAGAAGAAGAGCCGGTAGAGGAGGAAGCAGGGGAGGTCCCTAAGGAAGAGGAGGTAGAGGAGGAAGCAGTGGTCCCTGATACAGCAGAGGTTCTAGAAGAAGAAGCTGAACCATCACTAAACCTTGGGTATTCCATCATAGAGACAGAGACCATAGAAGAGTTGGAGGAAGAGGTCCCTGCCTTCGTCCCTGTGGAAACGATGGAAGCTCCTGAGCCAGCGGAGAACCTTAATGTCCCCGAGAATCCCCCTGCCATCGAGACTGTACCCCCAGATGAGCCTGAGGAAGAGGCTAACGAGGTGTTGGCTTATCCAAAAATACCAGAATATGGAGAGGAAGTTAAGAGCTTAGAGGAGGGATCAATCATCGAGGAGCCAGTAACTGGAGAGGATGCCTTGGAGGTGGAGCAAGAGGTGGCAGAAGAAGAAGCGGTGAAGGAACTTCAGGACATTACTGAGATCTTGGAGGAGTACCTGGTAGAAGATGAGATGTTATTGGTTGACGAGGCTGTTCCAGAGGCCGCTCATCCCACCCCTCTCTCTGCAGAGAAGGAGTTGCCCTTCACCCGAGTCTCTGATGTCATAATAGAGGAGGAGGCTACAGAGGCCACGGCCCTGGACACAGCCTCAGAACCGGAGGCAGAAGCAGTTCTCACACCCGCAAAGTACTACCCTGGTCCAGACATTTCCATCACTCTGGAGGTAATAAAAGATGACAGAGAGATGATGGTTGTAATGTATGTTAGTCAGGGCCCGGAGCTTTTCCTGTCTGAGTGACCATGTGACCTGACTAGGAAAATCTCCCTTTGTTATAGTACTTTACTTAGTCTATTCATCTGTTTGCACAGACATTTCCTTGTTGTATCATGAATGTTACCAAACGTTGTTCCACACTGACCAATTGCACCATGAATTGTTTTATGTCTGTTAAACCAGCTACAGACAATAGACCCTGTGACAGACTATGACCTGGTCCACTTCGGCGCCACCAATCAAACAGAGGAGGGGAGCAGCGGGTACCCCTCTGGAGGGGTACATGGTGTGGACAACAGCGTTGCCATGCCTATCAACCCTGGACGGGCGCTGATGGTGTTCTTCAGTCTGAGGGTCACTAACATGAAGTTCTCAGATGACCTCTTCAATAAGAGCTCTACGGAATACAAGGTCCTGGAACAAAGGTTCATAGAGCTGGTGAGCTATTCATTTTTAGCATTTATTCCCCCCCCATCCCACTGTAGACTTAATTAGAAAATACATGTTTACTTGAAGTGTTGTACTGTATGTAGAGTGTACTCACTCTCTGTATCTCTCTCTCTCTTTCTCTCTCCCTCCCTACCTCCCTGCCCCACTCTAGCTGGTCCCTTATCTCCAGTCCAACCTTAGTAACTTCCAGAACCTGGAGATCCTGAACTTCCGCAACGGGAGTATTGTGGTCAACAGCCGGATGAAGTTTGGGAAGCCGGTGCCTCACGGCGTCGACAACGCAGTCTACCTGATCCTGGAAGACTTTGCTAACACAGCCTATCAGACCATGAACCTGGCCATCGACAAGTTCTCACTGGACGTGGAGTCAGGTAAGGTTGACAACTACCTCATATTTCACCAGAGACACAAGGGAGGGTTCCTAATCATCATGTTTCACTATTATTCCGAGGCACTCCTCCTTTAGGTTTTGGGGAGTTCAAATGCTTTAAAATGTGAGTTGTCAGTTAAAAGCATGGCACAACGGATCCATTTGGGCATTAAATCGCTCTTCAGGGTATTAAACATCTCAGGGCTTTTGGGATTGTTCCTTCCATTACTCTATGTCTTGGTCACACTGATTGTGCAACTACTTCAAGATAATCCATATCACATTTTGGAGTAGCAAGCCATGAGAAGACATCCATTTCCTTTTCCCTCCCGTGGGACATTTGTATTTTCTTTGGTGAAACTTGTTATTGGCTTTATGAAGTGAAGTTATATGAAGTTATACAGTATATTACGTTATTAAGTTAAGTTTATTAAGGTATTGAACATATGACGCATGCATCAATATACAGTCCTGCAATACGTTTGTATGTGCGTAATCTCTTCCTCTCTCCTAGAGGCTCAGAGACTAGCGTGACTGTGTGGGACTGTATATGACAGTGACTGGGTGTTTTTTTGTTTGTGTGTGTGACAGTGTGTGGATCATATGAGGCCTTAGATAATATCAGACTGATGACTCACTCGCCCCTCTGTTTCATCATGACAGATGAGCCGCCATAATCTGTCTGAGCCAATCACAACAAAAATAGCTGAGCCTTATTATGATTATATCCCAACATGAAGTGTCTAGGATTATATTATATTCTTATATAATTACCTTTTACCTCTACTAATTGTTATATCCCCCTGTTCTAATGCAAGGAGAAACTATGCAGTATATACTGTATGATATGACTCAGGACTAAACTTTTAATAAATATCCAGAGCAATTCAAAATAATGTATTTGAATTGGAACTGGTGAACTGGATTTATCCAACGTGCACTTATCAGGAGTTGACTATATCTGCCCTAACACTTCCTGTGTGTTGTTGCCAGGTGACCAGGCGAACCAGTGTAAGTTCCAGGCGTGTAATGAGTTTTCCCAGTGTTCTGTGAACCGCTGGTCTGGCGAGGTGGAGTGTGTGTGTAACACTGGATACTTCAGCGTGGACGGACTGCCATGTCAGAGCATCTGTGAGCTGCAGACAGACTTCTGTATGAACGACGGGAAGTGTGACATAATACCTGGACAGGGGGCCATCTGCAGGTAGGTGTGTGTGTGTGTGTGTGTGTGTGTGTGTGTGTGTTTATATATGTGTTATTGTGTTGCTCTAACAGATCATTCTTACTATTCTAACTGTCATAGAGTATCGGTAGTGTTCTAGGTGTGTGTGTGAGTGGCACTGACTGGTGTTCTTTGTGGTTGTAGATGTCGTGTAGGGGAGAACTGGTGGTACCGCGGAGAACACTGTGAGGAGTACGTGTCAGAACCGCTGGTGGTCGGCATAGCGATTGCATCCGTAGCAGGTTTCCTATTGGTGGCTTCCGGTGTGATCTTCTTCCTGGCTAGGACACTCAGGGACCAGTACGATAAGGATGAGACAGAGGATCCCATACGGTGAGAGTCAATACACCACTCCTTCTTTAACTACGGTGAGAGTCAACACACCACTCCTTCTTTAACTACGGTGAGAGTCAATACACCACTCCTTCTTTAACTACGGTGAGAGTCAACACACCACTCCTTCTTTGACTACGGTGAGAGTCAACACACCACTCCTTCTTTGACTACGGTGAGAGTCAACACACCACTCCTTCTTTGACTACGGTGAGAGTCAACACACCACTCCTTCTTTGACTACGGTGAGAGTCAACACACCACTCCTTCTTTGACTACGGTGAGAGTCAACACACCACTCCTTCTTTGACTACGGTGAGAGTCAACACACCACTCCTTCTTTGACTACGGTGAGAGTCAATACACCACTCCTTCTTTGACTACGGTGAGAGTCAATACACCACTCCTTCTTTGACTACGGTGAGAGTCAACACACCACTCCTTCTTTGACTATGGTGAGAGTCAATACACCACTCCTTCTTTGACTATAGTTAGAGTCAATACACCACTCCTTCTTTGACTATGGTGAGAGTCAATACACCACTCCTTCTTTGACTATGGTGAGAGTCAACACACCACTCCTTCTTTGACTATGGTGAGAGTCAACACACCACTCCTTCTTTGACTATGGTGAGAGTCAACACACCACTCCTTCTTTGACTATGGTGAGAGTCAACACACCACTCCTTCTTTGACTATGGTGAGAGTCAACACACCACTCCTTCTTTGACTATGGTGAGAGTCAACACACCACTCCTTCTTTGACTACGGTGAGAGTCAACACACCACTCCTTCTTTGACTACGGTGAGAGTCAACACACCACTCCTTCTTTGACTACGGTGAGAGTCAACACACCACTCCTTCTTTGACTACGGTGAGAGTCAACACGCCACACCTTCTTTGACATAGCCTCGCAATGGGATGGTACATTTTCTCACCTGTTGGATAGGGACAGCAATCCAGTCATACAAGCAGTAAGAGTTTGTGTGTGTGTGTACAGTATGTGTGTACGGAGTACGTGTGTGTGGAGGTCCTTTCTGGTAAAGCATGACGCTTACAATGCCTGGGTTGTGGGTTCGATTCCCACGTGGGACCAGTACGAAAAAGTACAAAATTGTATGCGCTCACTATTGTAAGTCGCTCGCAAATGACACATTTTTTTTGAAATAAATAACATTTGTGTGTGTTAGTAGCTGAACAAAGTGTTGGTGTCTATAATCCTGTCAGGATTGGCCTCTACATTACACTACAGTACAGTACAGCAGCTTTAGAAGTGTTATGTTAGTAGTAAATACCACCACAGACTTAACCTGTCTGAATATTTACTGTAAGAGGATATTCAAGCCTGGGTCAGACATGATTATATCAGAAGACTTCTCGGTCTCTCTCTCTCTCCTAAGCTTAGCTCTCTGTCTTTCTGTCGCTGTCTGTCCCCCCAGGCGAGGGGAGAGTATCTCGTCTCTAGAGAGCGGCACTAAGTACAACCCCATGTATGAGAGTGAGGCTACGACGGGCTACAGCCACTACTACCGCCGCTACCCAGAGGCCCCGGTCTACAGCTGCGCCAGCGCAGAGGCCTCCACAGACTTCAGCAACGAGGAGATAAGCCACATCTACGAGAACAGCGAACTGACCAAAGAGGTGTGTCTGTCTGTGTGTGTGTAGGCTGGTGGGGTGGAGGGAAGGTGAAAGCCAATGTGCATGATCCCGTCCCATACTTATCTCATACGTATCATTGCCTTCCTTAATATAATCTGTACTATCTGGAAATAGACATAGCAATTGGACACAATGTCTGTCATGTAACATTTCTCACCTGTTAACCCCACCCACTCTTCTCCACAGGAAATCCAGGACAGGATACGCATCATCGAGCTCTACGCAAAGGACCGGCAGTTTGCAGACTTTGTGCGGCAGTATCAAACGTGAGTGTGGCTCAATTCATTCTGTCAGCTTTTTTATTTTACCAATTTTTTTCTCCCCAGTTGGTAGTTACAGTCTTGTCCCATCGCTGCAACTCCTGTACGGACTCGGGAGAGGCGAAGGTCGAGAGCCGTGCGTCCTCGCCAAGCCGCACTGCTTCTTGACACAATGCTCGCTTAACCTGGAAGCCAGCCGCACCAATGTGTCGGAGGAAACACCGTACACCTGGCGACCGTGTCAGCGTGCATGCGCCCGGCCCGCCACAGGAGTCGCTACAGCGCCATGTGACAAGGACATCCCGGCCGGCCAAACCCTCCCCTAACCCGGACGACGCTGGGCCAAAACACAGATGAGGCTCGAACCAGCATATGTAGCAACGCAGCTTGCACTGCGATGTAATGCCTTAGACCACTGCACCACTCGGGAGGTCCCCATTCTGTCATCTTTAACTTGAGATCTCAACGTGGAAATCAGAATAAAGTAGGCTTGGAAGACAATGCCAAGGGAGTGAGATATTATGCTCCCAGAAACATCTAACGAGCTAAATTATGTCTGCCCCAGAGAGACACTCTGTTTGGTGTCACTTTGTCTGGTAGCGTATGTCTGTGTGAGGTTGCATGCGTTGGCATCGCGCTGTGATTTAGCAATAATATTAGTATTAGTGTGATCATGTGCGACTGTGTGTATATGTGTGTGTGTGCACGCGAATGTGTGTCACTGTGTGTGCGTGTGTGTGAGGTACTGTATTTAGTTGCTTGGAAACCACACACAGTTAGAGTGGCAAGTATCTGCTGCCCAGTACCCATACTGCCCAGTCTAATCAGTGTGTGTGTGTGTGTGTGTGTGTGTGTGTGTGTATGTGTGTGCGTATGTGTGTGTCTTCCACAGTGTCCTGGATACATGCAGAGAGAGCGCTCTTGATACCCACAGAGAGAGCGTGTCCACGTAGAACTGTATGGGACTCTCAGCTGTATGCTGTGAAAAACAAGGTACCCTATCCTTAACTTGTAAGCACCGGAGTGTTCCGCTCTGCTCTTCCTCCTTTGTCAGTGCCTTCTCTCGATTGGGTTAGCTCTGCTGGAATGGGTGTGGTGGCTGTGGGCAGATCCTCTGCTCATTGGATGTCTTCCTTTGGGGGAAGACCCGCCTCCCTCCATTTGGAATCATATTTGTTTCCTGAAATGATGACATGCAAAATGCAATGCTCTCTAGGATACCTGTTCTTTAGGTGCACAGAAGACAAGATAGAGTATTACCTTTGCATTTAACGTCATATCTCAGCCCTTGGTTTTTGAGGGACGAACATAGCACACTGAACGTGTAAATATTGATTTGGATATGTACTGTAAGGTGTGATTGTCACTGTATCTGCTAATGTTGTGTGGACTGTTATGGTTAAAGTACATATTATGTATGAACTAGTGCCAGTTCTCAAAGGGATGGTTTATACCAGGGGTGCACAACTCAGGCCTTCAGGTAACTCAGGCCTTCAGGTAACTCAGGCCTTCAGGTAACTCAGGCCTTCAGATAACTCAGGCCTTCAGGTAACTCAGGCCTTCAGGTAACTCAGGCCTTCAGGTAACTCAGACCCTCAGGCAACTCAGGCCATCAGTCAACTCAGGTCCTCTGCAGGGACTTAAACCATCAGACATTGTTGCACTCTGGACCAGAGCTGTGTGTTCTTGTTCTATACCCAGCTGTAGGTTTTGGGAGATTGAGAGCAGCTGTCTGGCCAGTGTTCTCCTGAAGTTGGGCAGAAGCTTGCTGGATGCACTTTGTTGGCAAATCTCGAATTTCAGTCCTATATGGCTCAGGTGAGAAGTAGTGCATCTATATGGCTCAGGTGAGAAGTAGTGCATCTATATGGCTCAGGTGAGAAGTAGTGCATCTATATGGCTCAGGTGAGAAGTAGTGCATCTTTCAGGAAGAGTGGAAAATGTAGGGTGAATCTTTCATTTTTGTTCTCCTACAATGAATTACCTTCTTCTCTCCCTTCCTCTCTCTCCTGCTCCCTCTCTCACTCTACATCAGGAATCAGTTGGAGTTCGTTTTCTATTGAAAAAGTGTTGAGAGAGAGAGGGAGGGAAGAGAGAGAGCGGGAAGAGAGAGAGGGGGGAGAGAGAGGGGAGAGGGGGAAGGGGGAGAGAAAGGGGGAGAGAGAGGGGGGGGAGAGAGAGAGGGGGAGAGAGAGGGGGAGAGAGAGAGGGGGGAGAGGGAGAGAGATAGAGAGAGAGGGGGAGAGAGAGAGAGAGGAAGGGAGAGAGAGGAAGGGAGAGAGAGTGGGAGGGAGGGAGGGAGGGAGAGAGGGGGGGAGAGAGAGAGAGAGAGAGAGAGAGAGAGAGAGAGAGAGAGAGCAGAGGGGCAAGGGGGAGAGAGAGAGGGGAGAGAGAGAGGGTAGAGGTGGGAGAGAGAGGTGGGAGAGAGAGGGGGGAGAGAGAGGGGGGAGAGAGAGAGGAAAGAGAGAGAGGGGGGAGAGAGAGAGAGAGGGAAGAGAGCGAGAGGGGGGAGAGAGAGGGGGAGAGAGAGGGGGAGAGAGAGAGTGAGAGAGTGTGAGAGAGAGAGAGAGAGAGAGAGAGAGAGAGAGAGAGAGAGAGAGAGAGAGAGAGAGAGAGAGAGAGAGAGAGAGAGAGAGAAAAATATTTTGCCCAAGGACCAAAATATAAAAGAAAACACATTTAGAATGGAATCAATCTTCAAGGGTAAAGAAAGCAAACCAAAGATTTGATCAGGCCGTCTGTTTTCAGATATAATGCGATAGAAAACATTCTGATGTAGAGTGAGAGAGGGAGCGAGAAAGTATGAAATGTGAATGGGTAAACAATATGTGCTCTGTGGATAAGCAAACTCTTAGCTGCAGCTTTTACTCAAATTGAATTAATCGGCAATGTTAAAAAGGTCCATTCTGTAACCACTAGTTTGGCCATCATCCATGATTCTCAACCTGGAAGCATTTTACATTGAGGGGAGTGGTTTCCATGTTGTTTGTTTGGTATTTTCATCTGTTCCTCCACGGGGTCACATGCTTGACCTCTCTTTTACTTTATCACATTTGTTTTGACTGTGAATAGTCATAGGTCATAAGAATATACAGGATGAATCTCAAATGGCAACCTATTCCCTGTATAGTGCACCACTTGCCTAAAGGAGTGCACTATATAAGGTAAAGGGTCCCATTTGGGACGTAGCCACAGACATATAGGAGATATTTCATGTTTTAGGTTCATGTTTACATTTCATGTTATCCTGTCCTCTTCTCTCAGTCCTCTGTATGGCGCCACACAAGAGAAAAAACAGGTTACTCTGGTAAAGCGTAGTCTTACCTTCCATGCCTTTGCAATCTGTGTATGCATTTTATATCAATTTTCTTGTGTGCATAAAGTGATTTTCTCGACATTCTCCACCTCAATCGGGACACAAAGCCAACGGTTGGATACAGAGCTCTGTGATGTAAATACTATCTAAGAGTGGTGTATGTAATTTACACTAGAATATCTATTGAATGTGCTTGAAATGTTGACATGTCTCGTTGTACAGTCTGTTTATTTTTTTCTACATAAGCTCTGGTTTAATATTTGTACAATATTACATTACTACCTGCAGTTTTGTCAATGTTTATTCTTAAAAAATAAAGAAAAAAAATGAAGCAATGATTTAAAAAAATACATGTTTTATGCTAAATTATGACTCATGCTAGTCTCCCGTTGACATGCTTGTATCAAGAACTGAACTTGTGTCATTTTTCCGTAAGGTCAATAGTTTCACTGAGGGCTTCAATTTAGGACTAGATTCAATCCGATTGAGATCCGCATAGAGGTTGTTTTGGTGGTGTCGGAGGTGAACCTGCATTAGAGCTGTTAAATCCACAAGTGGCTCGTTGCGTTACCTTATCGAGGACACTACCATTGGATGCAACGAAACCACACTCGACTACAATCCGACAAATCCCATGCAGCCGCGTTAGAAATCCCATGAGGCCGTGTTACAAGTTCAAACACTCTAATTAGACTGGTAGGCCAAAATCCCCCCATCCAAATGAACATGAAAACATCAATGGTTTGACATTTCATACATTATTTCTATTATCGATAGAGCCTACACGTTCTAGTGCTGTTGTGAACTTCTAACACGGTAGGGATAATAAGGGAGTGGTTTGTGACACACGAGCAGCTGCTGTTAACCTCCAATAACGCCAAAACATCTGATGTGCGGATGTCGGCCAACGCTGGTCAATGCTACTCAATCTGTTCATCGATTGATCCAGTATTGATGTGTTGATGAGCACTAATCTAAAAAACGGATTAGCATTAGGAGCTGTGGATTAGGCCGGCCAATTTGAGGTCAGCACTGTTACATAAAGAGTGTGTGCCAGTAATCGACCTGCCATTACCAGGGCCCGCCTATCTTTAGCAAGGTTGTATGTGACACATGCATGCGTGCACGGTCACACACACACACACACACACACACACACACACACACACACACACACACACACACACACACACACGCACACACACACACACACACACACACCATAATGCACGCAAGATGTATGATCTGTAATTTGGTGGAACCTCTACTGAACCTCTACTAAACCTCTACTGAATGCCTACTGAAAGCTCTGCTGAACCTCTACTGAACGTCTACTGAACGTCTACTGAACCTCTACTGAACTTCTACTGAACCTCTATTGAACCTCTACTGAACCTGTTGGGTCAGTAAATGTGTATAAGTCCAGTGTTAGTGTCAGAGAGAAGGCTTGGCATTAAGGTGTAATGTGTTAAAGGTGAGTGACTGATGCATTGTGACAGTTCATATTAGGGAACAGAGGTTCACCCCCTGGAACAGCCTTATCCGCCTGACGTCACCAACACTGCAGGGTGTCGGAGAGGGAAGACACATCCAAACGAGCACAGATCCACACGATCTACCATGATGTCACTGTCTCCGTGGGAATAGTTTTGATGATCAGAAGACAGATGTAATCGATCATGATCCAGGGATTACTAGCCTTGTGTTGTTAGTTCATGTTGGGGACTGAGAGAGAGGAGGGAAGACAGAACCACAAAGAGTAGAGGATGGAGGGGCGGTCGTTTCCTATGTCTGATTCATTATGGTTCACCCCCGAATTTGGAAATGGTTTAGCCATGTGAGTGTTATTTGGAGGCTATATGCCTTTAGCCCCTTGCCCTGCCCATGCCAACTTAATGTCCACATCATTTATGAGCATACTGCCTCCAGACAACCAAACTCAGGAAAACATACAGCGGGGAAAGTATTGCTGCACAATATTGTCCTGAAGACCTCAAACTTTGGCCGTGTAGAGAGTGACTCACCTTGGATCAGATGCATGAGAACCCAGATGACTTAATACTAGTTGTAGACGTTATGCCTTCACCGCCCTGCCTTAGGCACACACGCATGCACACACACACACGCACACACATGCACACACACACATACACACATGCACAAACACACAAAGACAAGCATACACACACACACACACACACACACACGCACACACACACACACACACACACACACACACACACACACACACACACACACACACACACACACACACACACACACACACACACACACACAAACACACGCACACATAGCCACACACACCCACAGACAGCTCCACTACACCTGTCATCCCTGTGGGACGTCTCCCTGACCACAGTGTGTGTGTGTTTACATCATTAGTTAGACCCAACACACTGAGAGCTCCTCCAGATGGCTCGGTCTCAGTCTGGGCTCTGTTCACTGGCTACAGTCACTCTGGGTGATCCCTGGCTCTCTGTCAGCTCCACAGACACACACACACACACACACACACACTCACAGGGTGGGACTGTCTCACAATAGGAGGGTGCCCCTAAACACTGACCTACAATGACCTGGTGATGGTTAGGAGTTTGAGAGGGAAAGCTGATCCTTGATCTGTGTTGATCTTTTATCCACCCAGCTACAGCAGGCAGTGGCGCCCAGAGGACATGATCCTGTCACATGATCCACAGCCGTTAACCCAGTGGCGAGCAGTGACTAGTTTACTTAATATACAGACTGGTTAAATGAACAGGTAAGTGAACATTTTGTTTAAATTAACTGTACAGATAAATATACAGCTACATTTACAGGTAAGTGAATATTTGCATGGTTACATTAACTGTACAGGTAAATGACAGGAAGAGATACTTAAATAGCTAAATGTGTGTATGATATAATTTAATTTAGGGTAATAATAGTAATTCCCTTAAAATACAGTCCTTAGTGCGCAGGGTTTAATTACAGATAAATGCACGTATTGCTCATTCGATATACTAAAAGCAATGAAAAAGATACAACTGACAGGATACTAATATGCATTCCTGAGTGAATGACTACGTAAGTTCAGTCCAAGAATTACTTACAATATTGCACGTCATATGATATAACAACTGTACATGAATGTGTATATACAGACCTGAATGAATAAATATGTCCTGAGTGAATGAGTGATTACAGACCAGAGTTACTCACGGATGGATGCATAATTGTTAAACTAGGTCCTGATACCCCAACAGTTCCAGGTCTATGTTGCCTTACGGCACGGCACCCCGGTGAGGCATTAAATAGTCTAATAGCCGCCGGCAGGAAGGACCTCCTGTAGCGCTCTCTGGCACACAGTGGTGGCATAAGTCTGTGACTGAAGGTGCTCCACTGCGTCATAACCATGGCATGCAGAGGGTCCATGATGGCCAGCAGTTTGGCCAGGATCCGTCTCTCCGCCACCTCCTCTAGAGTGTCAAGGCTAATCCCCAGAACAGAGCTAGCCTTCCTGATCAGCTTGATGACAGAGTCAAAAGGTCCTAAGCCACGCCTCGGCTGTGGCTCACAGAAGCAGCGCACATACACAACGGTTGCAAATATCGATAGCAGGAACCGCGTTAGAAGAAAGTACGGTTGCGTCGTGTCACAGAAACATTTGCCAAAACAAACAGTCACTCAAATAGTGGCGGAATAAATTCAACCACACAACAACTCACATTGTTTCAAGACCACGGACAGTATATGCTGTCAGAGAGAAAAAAAGTGTGCTGTATTCAATGGTCTATCTCCAGCATGCAACAATAAAAAAATGCACCACAACACTAAATGTCATGTACCCAGTACTTCCAATTGCAACGTCATTACCTTTGTTTTTACCACACAACCAGTGATCTAAAGTTGAAATAATATATTACACATTGTATTCAAAAAGCAAGCTGTAGATGAGTTTGATGTTTCCTTTTTTGTCAGCTCACAGCAACTCTTTCCTCGTTGCACCAAATCAGGCAGTGCAGGAGTTGGTATCCCGGTCTGTAAGAGATTAAACTTTTCATTAAAAGTTAGTCTTGAAAAGGGCGATGCTAACAATTTAGCCACCTTGATTACTCTCTCTGCAGTTGCCATCGCCATCGTTACATACACTCACTGCAACAAGGCTAGGCTCAAGCGTGAGAAAACAAGATAAGGCTCGCTATTGGCTCTGAACTCTGTACTTAGGCCCTCTAGAGGGCCTTGAGGCATCATACAATTGTCCCACCTATTACAAGACAATTTGTGATTGATTGATTCCAAACACTTAAAAGACACCCTATCCCCTCAGCCCTCAAATTAAGTGGAAACTTGTTCATCCTGCAATGATCGTGTTTTCAGCCAACAGTAGCTTGTGGGTGCTTTATCTGCGCTACAGTCAATTAGGATTGCATATTTATTTACATGAACTATATAATTATGAATATACGCCTACTGTATGATAGCTGGCAAATTAACTCTACTCTGCTCTACTCTGCTCTACTTTACTCTGCTCTACTCTACTCTGCTCTACTCTGCTCTACTCTACTCTTCTCTGCTCTACTCTACTCTGCTCTACTCTGCTCTACTCTGCTCTTCTCTGCTCTACTCTACTCTACTCTGCTCTACTCTACTCTGCTCTACTCTACTCTGCTCTACTCTGCTCTACTCTACTCTACTCTGCTCTACTCTGCTCTACTCTACTCTTCTCTGCTCTACTCTACTCTACTCTGCTCTACTCTGCTCTACTCTGCTCTGCTCTGCTCTGCTCTGCTCTACTCTGCTGTTTAATGCCAGGTATAAGGCCTGGTCTCAGTGAGAGATGTTTACTGCCTAGAGTAAGACCTGGTCTCTGTAAGAGATGTTTAATGCCAGGTGTAAGGCCTGGTCTCAGTTAGCGATGTTTAATGCCAGGTGTAAGGCCTGGTCTCAGTTAGCGATGTTTAATGCCAGGTGTAAGGCCTGGTCTCAGTGAGAGATGGCTCTGGACGGGTCCTGTCCCACAATCCCAGGGTTTACTCAAACTGTTAGCTAATGTTAGGGTTGGCACCTACTGTGATGACAGACAGCTTTTTCCACAGCATGACTGCCCATAACAAATCGTGGCACTCCCAAGCTTGACCTATTAATGTGGAAAACCCCATAATCATTCAGAATACTGTGGCAATGTTGGACGGGCTCACTATCTGTTAGGAACCACAGAGAATCATTGTGGATTTTGAACCCTGAATGTGACACACATTATAGCGTGAATATTGACATTCTCTGTGCCACCAATGGGGGGCCCTGTCTGTGTGTGGAGGGCCGAGATTGACTCTGTACAAGTAGGACGAAGTTGACCCTGGACACAGATCTGAGGTGAGTTTTGAGTTTCCCCTGTTCTGTTTAAGGTTAGGGTTTGGAGCTGGTAAGCTGATCCTAGATCTGTTTAAGTATCTGAGTGCAACTGTGTTTTCAAACCTAGAAACATAGAATCCAATCTACACCCTCATTGTTATATTGGGGTATTTTCAGTGCAGATTTCGGAGACATAATATTACATTGTGGGTTTTTATGACCCCTACACACTTCCAAAAAAGGGATCCAAAAGTGTTCTTTGACTGTCCCTATAGGAGAACCCTTTTTGGTTCCAGGGAAAACAGTTTTTGGTTCCAGGTAGAACCTGGTTTTGTTCCCCGAGCCACTTAGTTATCACTTTTGCCTTATGGCAAGGTGCTCCATCATGCTGGAAAAGGCATTGGTCGTCACCAAACTGTTCTTGGATGGTTGGGAGAAGTTGCTCTCGGAGGATGTGTTGGTACCATTTTTTATTCATGGCTGTGTTCTTAGGCAAAATTGTGAGTGAGCCCACTCCCTTGGCTGAGAAGCAACCCCACACATGAATGGTCTGAGGATGCTTTACTGTTGGCATGACACAGGACTGATGGTAGCGCTCACCTTGTCTTCTCCGGACAAGGTGTTTTCCAGATGGCCCAAACAATCGGAAAGGGGATTCATCAGAGAAAATGACTCCAGTCCTCAGCAGTCCAATCCCTGTACCTTTTGCAGAATATCAGTCTGTCCCTGATGTTTTTTCTGGAGAGAAGTGGCTTCTTTGCTGCCCTTCTTGACACCAGGCCATCCTCCAAAAGTATTTGCCTCACTGTGCGTGCAGATGCACTCACACCTGCCTGCTGCCATTTTTGAGCAAGCTCTGCACTGGTGGTGCCCCGATCCCGCAGCTGAATCAACATTAGGAGACGTCCTGGCGCTTGCTGGACTTTCTTGGGCGCCCTAACGCCTTCAACAACTGAACCTCTCTCCTTGAAGTTCTTGATGATCCGATAAATGATTGATTTAGGTGCAATCTTACCAGCAGCAATATCCTTGCCTGTGAAGCCCTTTTTGTGCAAAGCAATGATGACGGCAGGTAACCATGGTTGACAGAGGAAGAACAATGATTTCAAGCACCACCCTCCTTTTAAAGCTTCCAGTCTGTTATTCTGACTCAATCAGCATGACAGAGTGATCTCCAGCCTTGTCCTCGTCAACACGCTCACTTGTGTTAATGAGACAATCACTGACATGATGGCAGCTGGTCCCTTTGTGGCAGGGCTGAAATGCAGTGGACATTTTCTTTTAGGATTAAGTTCATTTTCATGGCAAAGAGGGACTTTGCAATTAATTGCAATTCATCTGATCACTCTTCATGACATTCTGGAGTATATGCACATTGCCATCATCAACACTGAGGCAGCAAACTTTGTGGAGACCAATACTTGTGTCATTCTCAAAACCTTTGGCCATGACTGTAGATACGGAAATGGGTACCGCCTGGAGGGGGAAAATATTTGGCTTGGAGGAGCTCCAAAACCTATAAGAAATGAATTAGCCTGTTGATCGATGTTTTCCCAAGTACTTGTTATTAAACTGTATGTAGGAACTTGATAGAATGGCTGCGTGCCCGGAGGACTCACTTCCCTGACGGACATTGTAGATAAAATCTAACCAATCCAGTTCCTTCATCACCCACATGTGCCTAGGGAGAAGGCTGATGCCTGGTCCGGTGCTGCTCTGATGAATGGAACACAGAACAGTACAGCAGGAATCGCTGAGTCAGGTATACATGGAGCCTATGCAGCATGTGTGATTATATTTATAAACTTTTAAATATTTTTATTTATTTATTTAACCTTTATTTAACTAGGCAAGTCAGTTAAGAACAAATTCTTATTTACAATGACGGCCTACACCGGCCAAACTCGGACGACGCCGGGCCAATTGTGCGCCGCCCTATGGGAATCCCAATCACGGCCGGTTGTGATACAGCCTGGATTCGAACCAGGGTGTCTGTAGTGATGCGCCAAGCACTGAGATGCAGTGCCTTGGACCGCTGCATCACTCGGGAGCCCCAAACTCTAGAGAAGAAGCTCCCTCCCTCTGACACTGACTCACCTCTCTAACCCCCTGTCTCTGTCTGTAATAACGTTGATACAGAAGTGTCGCTTGAAAACTCAATCTGGCTGCAGCTCATTCCAGGGTGTCAGGACAGACTCCTGTTCAGTGTCCTGTAAAACGCCTCAAAAGAAACTGCTGATAGTCACAGAGAGCACTGTATGAAACGAGCGGTCTTGTTAGGGATTGCTGTTGACTACTTACTGTATAATATACTCATAGAAAAGAGATTGGCTAATTGTTTGACTATAGATGACTGATGACTGCAGTCATGTGAAAAAGTAAGTGGGGTTCTTAGAGACTTCTATGAGCATCTTTCGGTCAGCTCTTGGGCTGACTTTGGTGGGACGACCTGTCCTAGGTAGCCAGTGGTCTGGAATTTTCGTCGGACAGTGGAATGATGTACTTTGAATTGCTTGGAAATGGATTTGTAACCCCTCCCAGACTCATGGGCATCAATAATATTTCTTCTGAGGTCCTTGGGTAGGTCTTTTGATCTTTGAATGATGTGTTACCACACACCCATATGGTTAAGACCAAACCAGACCAATTTTCTTATCTTTATGGAAGGCTGGAGCGTCCTAAGTTTCTCTCTAATGTTTTCTAATCATTTGCACTTGTTTTGGTACACCTAATTCTAACTTTAGCCATGTTATGTGATTTGTTAAATTTGGTAACCTTATCTGTCAATAGTGAAGATTCATATACATATGTCCCAAAAAAAAAGATTCCAGGAGGTGTACTTACTTTTTCACATGACTGTATGTATAGACAGCTACAGAGAACAGTGGGACCATATGTAGAAGTTCTAGCAACGGGTGTCTTATTACTCTTTTTGCCAGTCTCTCTCTTTCTTTCTCCCTCTTCTCTCTCTCTCTTTCTTTCTCCCTCTTCTCTCTCTCTCTTTCTGTCTCTCTCTCTCTCTCTCTTTCTTTCTCCCTCTTCTCTCTCTCTTTCTGTCTCTCCCCCTCTTCTCTCTCTCTCTTTCTTTCTCCCTTTACTCTCTCTCTCTTTCTTTCTCCCTCTTCTCTCTCTCTCTTTCTTTCTCCCTCTTCTCTCTCTCTCTTTCTGTCTCTCTCTCTCTCTCTTTCTTTCTCCCTCTTCTCTCTCTCTCTTTCTGTCTCTCCCTCTTCTCTCTCTCTCTTTCTTTCTCCTCTTTACTCTCTCTCTCTTTCTTTCTCCCTCTTCTCTCTCTCTCTTTCTTTCTCCCTCTTCTCTCTCTCTCTCTCTTTCTCTCTCTCTCTCCTCTCTCTCTCTCTCTCATCTCTCTCTCTCTCTCTCTCTCTCTCTCTCTCTCTCTCTCTCTCTCTCTCCTCCCTTCATCAATCTTACTTTTTCTTTCTCCCAATGGTTTATTTATTTGTATTTTATCACTATTTGCATTCTCCCTCTGTCTGATGGAGGCCCGCTAATGTCTCCAGCGTGTTTTCTGCGAGTGAGAGACTGAGTGAAAGAGGAAGAGAGCGCCATGTGGCTGAACTACTGCTCTCCTTTCGGCCCACGTGCCTCGACAGCAGAGCAGCGGTCTCAGGGTGAGAACGAGTTCATTGGCTGATAGAGCTCTTGAGGTCTTCGCCAGGGGACAAGAGCCTGTCGGTCTGTCTGTCTTAGATCATCAGGTCAGGACCACTTTAACAATCGCAAATCCTTTGAATTGAAGAGGTTAAAGCGTGGTTATACCTTTTGAACATCCAAAGAATAGGTCTGAACCCCAGCCAGAGGCCTTGTGGTGTGCTCTTCTACTCTGACATGGCACAAATAGTATATACAGTATATGCTGTATACCAGTTAGCAACATGCAGGCTGTGTTCTCCTCATTGAATCCACATTGGTAGAAGAGTTCTTCCGGTACATTTCTATGGGAACCCTCCGCAGCGCTTGGACAGAGAGTGATGTACAGACAGTGCAACATATGTTCGGACTGCTAATGTGAGCACAGCGACCTTAATGGTGAGCTTTGATCTTCTTTCCTATATTCTAAATTGAAAACATACGACTTTTCATCTCTGTGCGTTTGACACATTCACTGTGGCAGTGCATTTGTGTAACAACACATGATATACGCCACTGTCTGCAGCAGCGAGTCAACGACTCCCCTGCCTCTCGTGCCAGAGCTCCTTATTCTCCTTAAACTTTATGTTTTGGCCCTTAAGAAGCTATTCATAGCTCTTTATGATAATTCAATTCCCCTCTCGTCCTCCAGGATGCTGCCAAGGGGCTTCTCACTGTCACTCAGAGGCCTAGTGGTTGGTGAAGTAACCGTTCTCTAGTGCTTTATACCAGACAGATGTTCTCTCTCTTTCAGCTGTTGTGTCTCTTGCTGTGGGAGACAGGTAGGTCCAGGTCCTTCCAGCTGTTGTGTCTCTGGCTGGGGTGAGACAGGTAGGTCCAGGTCCTTCTTGGTATCTACCCAGTCTGAGGGAATGAAAGGACAAAGTGATGTCACTCATGATATTTTTCAATGGCTCTGTGAGTTTGGATGTGTTTACAGTACTATACCACTTCAGAGACAGGTCTCTCTTTTGGGACAAGCCTATGTCCAATGCTCTCTCTCTCTCTCTCTCTCTGTCTCTCTCTCTCTCACTCTCACTCTCACTCTCACTCTCACTCTCACTCTCACTCTCACTCTCACTCTCACTCTCTCTCTCTCTCTCCTCTCTCTCTCTCTCTCTCTCTCTCTCTCTCTCTCACTCTCTCTCTCACTCTCTCTCAATTCAATTTCAATTCAATTTAAGGGCTTTATTGGCATGGGAATAATAAACAAAAGTGAAATAAACAATACAAATTAACAGTAAACATTACACTCACAGAAGTTCCAAAATAATAATTATGTCTATATAAAGTGTTAATAATGACGTGCAAATAGTTAAAGTACAGAGAGGAAAATAAACATACAAAATATATGTTGTATTTACAATGGTGTTTGTTCTTCACTGGTTATCCTTTTCTTGTGACAACAGGTCACAAATCTTGCTGCTGTGATTGCACACTGTGGTATTTCAGCCAATAGATAAGGGTTTATCCAAATTCTTTGTGGATCTGTGTAATCTGAGGGAAATATGTGTCTCTAATATGGTCATACATGTCGCTAGAATTCCCATCTCTCCATTTGGATTCTCTGCCTCTGACCCTATTACGGGAGTCACTGGCTTACTGGTGCTTTCCATGCCGTCCCTAGGAGGGGTGTGTCACTGACGTGATCTTCCTATCAGGATTGTCGCCCTCTCTGGCTCATGCAGTGGAGGGGATCTTCGTGGGCTATACTCAGCCTTGTCTCAGGGTAGTAGGTTGGTGGTCCGTTGATATCCCTCTGGTGGTGTTGGGGCTGTGCTTTGGCAGAGTGGGTTGGGTTTTATCCTGCCTGGTTGGCCCTGTCCGGGGGTATTGTGGGACGGGGCACAGTGTCTCCCAACCCCCCCCCCCCCCCCCCCCCCCCCCCCCCCTGTCTCAGCCTCCAGTATCTATGCTGCAATAGTCTTTGTGCCGGGGGGCTAGAGTCAGTTTGTTATATCTGGGGTTATTCTCCGGTGTCCTGTATGAATTTCAGTATGCTCCCTCTAATTCTCTCTCTCTCTCCTACTCTCCCCCCCCTCCCGGAGGACCTGAGCCCTAGGACCATGCCTGATGACTCCTTGCTGTCCCCAGTCCACCTGGTCGTGCTGCTGCACCAGTTTCAACTCTTCTGCCTGCGGTTATGGAACGCTGACCTGTTCACCGGACGTGCTACCTTGTCCCAGAACTGCTCTTTTCAACTCTCTCTACCGCACCTGCTATTTCAACATCTAAATGCCGGCTATGAAAAGCCAAGTGAAATTTACTCCTGATGTACTTACCTGTTGCAACCTTTACAACCGCTGTGATTATTATTTGACCCTGCTGGTCATCTATGAATGTTTGAACATCTTAGAGAAAGATCTGGCCTTAATGGCCGTATATTGTTATAATCTCCACCCCTCAGAGCCTGGTTCCTCTAGGTTTCTTCCTAGGTTTTTGCCTTTCTAGGGAGTTTTTCCTAGCCACTGTGCTTCTACATCTGCATTGCTGTTTGGGGTTTTAGGTTTCTGTATAGCTCTTTGTGCCATCGGCTGAAGTAAAAAGGGCTTTATAAATAAATTGGATAGATTGATTGATTGACATAACAATGTGGGAGCTAATGAGGAGACTCGGGATATTTCCCCCACGGCCATTTCCCCCACATGTTTCCATGGCAGTTCCATTGTTTTGGTCACCCCGACCACCTGTGGGGAAAACAACCCGTGTTTGCCTTGGTTACCAGGGGTTTTTACATTTTAAGAAATGTAGCCCTCTTGTAATTAGGTGGGGGGAGTAAAATTACTGAGCCTGACACCTTGGAAATCAAGTTTCAAACAATGAGTTTATATCTGGTTGCTCTTCTTAGTAGAGCTACAGTTGGCTTGTCACTTATTCAACTGACAAGCTAGCAAGAGAACTACTGCAGTCAGCGCTTGTGAAGCAACCAGTGTGAGGGTTTGGCTGTGGTTAGAACTTACTCCCAATAAGGGGAGTGGTAGAACCACAGTCGAGCCCTCACACCCTAACTAGGGGAGGTAATAATCCTCAATCAGAGACAGCTGTACAGGGTTGTCTCTGATTGGGGATTGCATTTAGGCACCACTCTCAGCCACCTGTGTGTGGGTCATTGTTAGGTGTATTGTTCCTCAAGTCACAGTAAGTGTTGTTTCTTGTTCATTTTAATTTCATTGCCTCTTGTTATTATAGTTCGTTGCATTTGGTGTTTTATTATTTAATAAAACAATGTCGAACTATCGCTCCGCTGCTCCTTGGTCTCTCTCGACACCCACTCGTGACAGAATGACCGACCAAAACGAGACCAAGAGACGCAGCGGAAAGAACAAGCGACGGACAAGAAAACAGCCTGGAGCCCAGAAACCCCAAACAGTTTTTTTGGGGGGGCTATGGGGGTGGTCGGGGGTTGACGGTGAAGAGCCCCGGCCACTGCACTCGTGGGGGATCCTGGAGGAGCCCCTACAGCCATGGGAGCAGAGTTACGAAGAGGAGTCGGAGGGAGACGACGACTATGTACCTTTGTTCCCTCACTCGTGGGGGCTCCCGGAGGAGTCCTCACAGGAAGGGGATTGGCGATGGAGAGAAGAAGATCGGGGCAGTAGCAGCCCTCCAACGCCAGTTCCCAACCCGGTGCCTCTAGCGCTGGCCCACAGCCCGGCACGGTCCGTGCCGACTTTGCGCACCACACCATCAGTGCACAGCCAAAGCACGGAGAGGCTGGAGGAAGAGGATCGCCCACCACTTCGTCTGCCAACGATCGAGAAAAACCCAAGGGGTTTTATGAATACCCGAGGGAGGATCAGACGAGATGGTGGAGAGCCTGGGTTGCTCTTCCATTGGAGCAGCAGACGGACCCGCTGCTAATAGAGATAGAGGAGGAGGAGGACTTCGGGCGCCGATACGCTCTAGTGAACAGGCTGATGGATATGCGGGAGCGTGCTTCTGAGCCAGTGAAGGTCAGCAGCCCGGAACCTCCAGTGAAGGTCAGCAGCCCGGAACCTCCAGTGAAGGTCAGCAGCCCGGAGCCTCCAGCGAAGGTCAGCTGCCCGGAGCCTCCAGCGAAGGTCAGCCGCCCGGAACCTCCAGCGGTGCCCAGTCCGGGGCCGGTCGTCTGCTCCGCTCCAGTGCCGGAACAGTCCGCTCCACCGGTGCCCAGTCCGGAGCCGGTCGTCTGCCCAGCTCCAGTGCCGGAGCAGTCCGCTCCACCGGTGCCCAGTCCGGGGCCGGTCGTCTGCCCAGCTCCAGTGCCGGAGCAGTCCGCTCCACCGGTGCCCAGTCCGGGGCAGGTCGTCTGCCCAGCTCCAGAGCCGGAGCGACCTGCCACACCGGTGCCCAGTCCGGGTCCAGTTGTTTGTACCGCTCCAGGGTAGGGGGCTTCCACACCAGGGTCCAGACAGGACTTGGTGCTTCGCGGGAGAACGGAGGGGAAAATCACCGCGCTGGGGTCCGGACCGGATCGGGCGTGCAACGCTGAGGTAGGAAGGGACCAGCCTTCACTGCCTACGTCACGTCCGAGGCGGGGTCCGGAGCCTCCACCAGCAACTGCCCCAGTACTCCGCCCTTTTCCCCCTAGTTTAGTTTATAAAATTTTTTGAGAGGGGGGGATTATTTTGCGGTCGGGAGTCCGCACCTTAGGGGGGGGGTACTGTGAGGGTTTGGCTGTGGTTAGAACTTACTCCCAATAAGGGGAGTGGTAGAACCACAGTCGAGCCCTCACACCCTAACTAGGGGAGGTAATAATCCTCAATCAGAGACAGCTGTACAGGGTTGTCTCTGATTGGGGATTGCATTTAGGCACCACTCTCAGCACCTGTGTGTGGGTCATTGTTAGGTGTATTGTTCCTCAAGTCACAGTAAGTGTTTCTTGTTCATTTTCATTTCATTGCCTCTTGTTATTATAGTTCGTTGCATTTGGTGTTTTATTATTTAATAAAACAATGTCGAACTATCGCTCCGCTGCACCTTGGTCTCTCTCGACACCCACTCGTGACAACCAGTAGAGTGAGCAGCCACCTCTGTTGGCTGAAACCAGCACAACCACACTTCTATGAATAAATGATTAGCTAGAAATTTAAAAGTTGACCATATATCTCACATTCTCCCCCTCTTGAAAAATGTTGTCCAACATTACAACTTTAAAAGTAAATTACACCTTCGACTACTTGTTGGCATTACAAAGGTATTCTCACTTTTTAAGCATAGAGAACACTAAGTCTATTTAAGGAACAGAAGTCGAACTCAGCTGGAGAAGGAGGGGAAAGGGTGCTGGCCGCAGAAGACATGGATGTGGTGTGTGACCCTCGTATTCCACAGAGTTGATGTAACAGTTGGTTTTCAAATTCTCTTCCCTGGTCATGGTGTGTTTTCCCAGGGCATCCAAATTTCAGTGCAAAGTCATTGAACAGTGAACAGTTTGTTAGTGGTTGCATAGGCTTGGGCTAAGAGTGTGAAGTGGTCCATGACAACAATAATGTACTCAACCTCCTTTGCATGTCTCCAGGTGAAGGAAGTCTACAGAGACTAACTCAAAGGGTTGAGTGGTTTTGATGCTCATCATGGGTGCTTATGTCGCTCTTTTTGCTTTACACTTCTTCAGGCACTCACCCACATTTGTTCCAAAGTGTTCCACATCACGCTGCATTTTGGGCCAGTAGAACTGGTCTCTGATTAAGCTCAATGTTCTTTCTGTGCGCGGATGTCCCTTGAGGATGAGCGGATGATAGAGCTTGGGAAGAACGCGTTGACATCTGGAATTACTTCTCCTGTGCAGTGTTCCATCTGGTTTGATCTCTAGTTTTCCCCATTCTCTGAGCAAGGCTCTCACTTCACTGTCCCCTGTGTGAATGACATTTGCACTTGGCCTCTGGTTTCTCATCTTGTACTCCAACACTTTTCCAATCACTGGATTTTTCCTGTTGAGCATCCCGTATCTCATCTCTGGAGATTGGCTGTACTGTGCTGATTAGTCTCTCCTTGCTCTGCCTCTGCTTGTTATTGGATGGAATTGAATGTGATGGAGCTGAACAGTGGAGTTGGCTCTTCCTGTTTTGTGGCACTGACAGTGTTGTGACTTACTCCCTCTATATGTTTCATGAACGTCTCCGTATCCAATGGCATCCTTGATAGGCCATCTGTGTCAGAGGAATGTCCAAAAAATACAGTCACCCAAGTCATAGACTGTTCTCTCTGCTACCGCACGGCAAGCTGTACTGGAGCACCAAGTCTAGGTCCAAAACGCTCCTTAACAGCTTCTACCCCCAAGAAATAAGACTGCTGAACAATTAATCATATGGCTACCCGGAATATTAGTTTTTACACTGCTGCTCCTCGCTGTTTATTATCTATGCGTAGTCACTTTACCCCTATCTACATGAACAAATTACCTTGACAAACCTGTACCCCCGCATATTGACTCAGTACCGGTACCCCCTGTATACAGCCTCGTTATTGTTATTTTATTGTGTTACTTTTAGATTGTATTTTTTACTTTAGTTTATTTAGTAAATATTTACTTAACTCTATTTTCTTAAAACTGCATTGTAGGTTAAGTGCTTGTAAGTAAGCATTTCACGGTAAGGTCTACACCTGTTGTATTGTAGGTTAAGGGCTTGTAAGTAAGCATTTCACGGTAAGGTCTACACCTGTGGTATTCGGCGCATGTGACAAATACAATTTGATTTGATTTGATTAGTGTCTCCGTTTGGCTTTCCAGGTCTGTACTTTATGGTGAAGTTGAAATCAGCCAATTCAGCGAATTACCTCTGTCCTGTTGCATTCAACTTAGTGGTGGTCAAATTGATCAAAGGGGTGCTTTAAAAATCTACAGGAAACTGAGAATGAATGATTTCAAAATCTGTTCCCCTTTTGAAGTTGTTGGCCAAATTCAGAGCTCAAAAGGCGCCGAACCCCCTATATAGTGCACTACTTTTGATCAGGGCCTCTGGGCAAAAATAGTGCACTGTAAAGGGAATAGGGTGCCATTTTCAGACGCAACCTGTGTCTGTCTCACCTGTTCTTCATGAGGCGGGCCTCCCTCTTGCGTGTGACCTCCTCAGTGTGCACCGGGGGATTGTGCAAATCAAATTGGCTAGCTAGCTAACAACAGACAACGTCAATATGGCTAGCTAGTTAACAAGCTAACTTTCAGGGTATAAACTAGACAGCTGTATCCAAATACTTTTTTTATTTAAATGCCATCTATATTGGTGATGACAGTAGTCTGGCGGACAACTTTACCAGGATTAGGACTTGCTGATGTGAAGCTCTCGGATGAATCTCGGATGAAGCAAGCTAATGACACATTGTTTGCTTAGCTAGCTATATGCCAAATAGATTATTAATTGATATTTACTGATCATGAAAAGCATGCAGTTATTTGCTGTATAACTCTAATGTTAGAGGTAAATGTGAAATAATCGGAAATGTGTAGTTCTGACTATGCTCTTCAAGTGGTGATGATATTAAAACCAAATAGTTATAATATTAATTTAACAATTCTCTCTCTCACTCACTCACTCACTCACTCACTCACTCACTCACTCACTCACTCACTCACTCACTCACTCACTCACTCACTCACTCACTCTCTCTCTGTCTGACTCTTGGTCTCTCTGAGTATCGTCATCTCACACTCCTGCTCTGTGTGATGAAGTAACTTTTGTTTAGCACACAGGCTGGGGCGGCAGGTAGCCGAGTGGTTAGAGTGTTGGGAGGAGATTCTGTGGAACAGGAGACACCCTGGGAGACAGTGTGCAGCTGGAGCTGGAAGGGAGTGAGACAGAGAGCGAGACAGCAGGACAATGAGTGAGCCTGTGCCAGTGGATATGCCTGTGCCAGGGATTTGCTGTGAGAAGGTGCACTTCGATATCATTGTTAGTAGTTCTGCAATGCATTGTTGTAATCGTCATCTTCATTATCATCATCATCGACAGTACTGAGGAGGTGTCAAAGAGGCAGATCAATGGACCAGAAATAAGTCACGTCACTCAGTGATATCAAGTTTTTGAAAACGTCACAATACAGAGATGCTCTCATACAAAACAGCAGTATAGCAGCCCCGACTCTCATACAAAACAGCAGTATAGCAGCCCCGGCTCTCATACAAAACAGCAGTATAGCAGCCCCGACTCTCATACAAAACAGCAGTATAGCAGCCCCGACTCTCATACAAAACAGCAGTATAGCAGCCCCGACTCTCATACAAAACAGCAGTATAGCAGCCCCGACTCTCATACAAAACAGCAGTATAGCAGCCCCGACTCTCATACAAAACAGCAGTATAGCAGCCCCGGCTCTCATACAAAACAGCAGTATAGCAGCCCCGACTCTTGGCAGTGGAGTGGAAAAGGGAGAATTCAAGGAATCTGCTTAGTGAGAGGCCAGCACCGGAGTCAGGGGCCTCTGCCATGAAACCACACTGCAGTCTGGCGGGAGCTGCAGCAGGTGGTACCTGAGGCTGGCTGTTTCAAACCCCTATTTCCACTGGCTGGAAACTATTCTAATGAGAAATGCAGGGATGGGAGGGAGAGGGAGAGGGAGAGGGAGAGGGAGAGGGAGAGGGAGAGGGAGAGGGAGAGGGAGAGAGAGAAATAAGACGGTGAGGTGTTTTTGTCAAGACCTTTCAGCTGGCGTTCAGGGAGCCATGAGCCATACTTAATTACACAACTACATTGTCTAACCCTTGAACCTTACACCCTGCCTGTGGAAACTAAGGTCCTAAGGGAGGTGGAGAGAGAAGGGGTAGGGAGGGAGGGATGGAGAGAAGAGAGAGGGATGGCTGGAGTATGGAGGGTTAGTTAATTTACCGGATATATCACAAATTAGGTGCAACACACACAAATTAGGTGCAATCAGGCATGTGCGTACCCTCATTAAAGATCTGGCCACGACTGTTGGCAGTGACTATATCCTAAATACCTTTTCTCCCTGTGGCACCTCAGCTTGTCGATACTTTTTATTTGTTAATCTGTCAACTAGCTTTGCGTTGACTTTCCCACAGTCTGTCTAAGCAACAGCTGCAGTGTGCAAGAAAACAAAAAGGGATCCCAGTCGGATACTCAACAGTGTGTGTGTGTGTGTGTGTGTGTGTGTGTGTGTGTGTCTATCACTCTGTATGTGTGTGTGTGTGTGTTTGTGTGTGTCACTCTCTGTGTGTCTCTATCCACTCTCTGTGTTTGTGTCTCTCTATCACTCTGTGTTTGTGTGTGTCTCTATCACTCTCTGTGTGTCTGTGTGTGTGTCACGGCCTCAGTTAGACAGGACCCGAGGCGCAGAGCTGTGGTGCAAAAACATTCCTTTATTAAGGTAAGAATAATCCCAAAACAAACAAAAGGAGAGACAGCAACCATGAACAGATGTTAACAAAAAAGAACACACACAAAAACCCACAAACACAGGTGGAACCACTGAACATAAATAGGCTCCCCAATTAGAGGCAATGCGGCGCAGATGGCTCTAATTGGGGACCAATCCCAAACAGAACATAGAGAATTCCAGAACCAAAACCATAAAGGTTTCCAGAGACCTCTTTGAACATAAATCCTTACAGCCACCGGGCTAGGAACTGGTACGGGCGCGTCCAAGCTGGGGACACCCACTGGAGCTACCGGGCTAGGAACCGGTACTGGCGCTACCAAGTTGGGGACACGCACTGAAGCCACCATGCTAGGAACCGGCATTGGAGCTACCGGGCTAGGAACTGGTGTGTGTCTATCACCCTCTCTCTGTGTATGTGTGTCTCTATCACTCTCTCTGTGTATGTGTTTCTCTATCGCTCTCTCTCTCTGTGTACTTTCTCTCTTTCCTCACACAGGAGGGATCCCAGGTGGATATAGCCTGTAAGAAATCAAGGCAGAGGAATCATGGATGTGTTTCAGTTGTGATCCGTGCTTTGGACTTGAGTGAGATTGCTGTTTCGTTACGTATTCACCACAGATTTACCACGTTGTGTCAAAGAATCCCTTGATGATTCTTTGCTCACTCCATTTCCAGATGGAAGAGAATGAGAGGGCTTTTCCAAGAGCAACACCAAAATTGTGTTTGTATGTCCAGAGATAAGGATGGTAATAGAGTGAAAATAGATTGATGTTATTGTCCTCAAGAGTATTGCTGTTTTCCTAACACACTGAAGTGTACAAATGCAACACAATGTAACGTGGAACAGTAAACGTCAGAGAACCAATATTGTATTTTCTACCTTCAGATGTATCCTCATTTCTCCAACATGATCTCACAGGGATTCCCCTGTGTGCTGAGAAGGGCCTCATATTGACTGCTTTGAAGCATTGAGGGAGCAGATTTGAAAGATGGTCTTGCCTGTGGTCTTCCATATAGCCATGGTACCAATTTCAGCTGTGTTCCTTTAAAGACACACAAGTAGATCTCACAGAGAGTTGGAGCTTGGATACATGAAACCTTGTTCCTCATATATTTTGATACATAACGACTAACTAACGTGTGTGTGTGGTACGACCCTTTCCCTTACAACCCATTCCAGCTGTTCTTATGACAGGAGTAATGTATCACCAGGTTCACCAGAGCAGGAGAGGGCTGGGTTCCCATTGGGTTCCAGTGTCACCAGACTACAAATCAAATCAAATGTTATTTGTCATGTGCTTCGTAAACAATAGGTGTAGACAGTGAAATACATCCCTATGGGTCCTTGTCAACATTGCAGGGTTAATGCAGAGTTAAAGTTGTAAATACACTGTGAATAACAATAATGAGTAGACATAACATGGCTATATACAGGAAGTACCCGCACCGAGTCGATGGGTAGGGGTGAGGTAGCTATGTACATATAGGTAGGGGTAAAGTTGACTAGGCAACAAGATAGATAATAGACAGTAACAGCAGCAATGTAGTTGTGTAATTAAGTATGGCTCCCTGAACGCCATATGGTGAGTTTTTGAAAGTGTGTGTGCATGTGCGTGTGTGTGTGTGTGTGTGTGTGTGTGTTACGTCCTCAATTTCCTTTTAAGTAGGTGTGTGTGTGTGTGTGTGTGTGTGTGTGTGTGTGTGTGTGTGTGTGTGTGTGTGTGTGTGTGTGTGTGTGTGTGTGTGAGAGTGTGCGTGCGTGTGTGTGAGTGTGTGTGGTGTTAGTATACATGTGTGTGCATGTTGTGTGTGTGTGTGTTGGCTGATGTAATATGTGTGTGTGTATGTGTGTGTTGGGGTGTCAGTGTAAGTATGTGTGAGAGTGCAAGAGAGTTAGTGCAAAAAATGGTCAATGCAGATAGTCCGGGTATCCATTTGATTAGCTATTTAGCAGTCTTGTTTAGCAGTCTTGTTTAGCAGTCTTATGGTTTGGGGGTAGAAGCTGTTCAGGGTCCTGTTGTTTCCAGACTTGGTGCACTGGAACTGCTTGCTGTGTGGTATTAGAGAGAACATGCTATGGCTTGGGTGGCTGGAGTATATGAAAATTTTTTCAGCCTTCCTCTGACACCGCCTGGTATAGAGGTCCTGGATGGGAGTGAGTTCGGCCCCAGTGATGTACTGGGCTGTACTCATTACCCTCTGTAGCGCCGTGGGGTAGGGTGCCTTGCAGTTGCCATACCAAGCAGTGATGAAACCAGTCAAGATGCTCTCAATGGTGCAGCTGTGGAACCATTTGAGGATCTGAGGGCCCATGCCAAATCTTTTCAGCCTGTTGTGCCGACTTCACAACTGTCTGTGTGTGTATGGACCATGTTAAATCCTTAGTGATGTGAGCACTGAGGAACTTGAAGCTCTCGACCCGCTCCACTACAGCCCCATCAATGTGGATGGGGGCGTTCTCACCCCTCTATTTCCTGTAGTCCACCATCAGCTCCATTCTTGCTGACATTGAGGAAGAGGTTGTTATCCTGGCACCACACTGCTAGTTCCCTGACCTCCTCCCTATATGCTGCCTCATCTTCGTCGGTGATCAGTCTTACCGCCATTGTGTCGTCAGGTTGTTGTTTAAACCTGTTTAAAGGTCTTACTCACATCAGCTACGGAGAGCGATATCACACAGTCATCCATAACAGCTGGTGCTCTCATGCATGGTTCAGTGTTGCTTGCCTCAAAGTGAGCATAGAAGACATTTAGCTCATCTGGTAGACTCGCGGCTGGGTTTACCTTTGTAATCTCTGATAGTTTGCACATCCTGTTGAGCATCAGAGCCGGCGTAGTAGGATTTGATCTCAGTCCTGTATTGTCACTTTGCCTGTTTGATGGCCCATCGGAGGTCGTAGCGGGATTTCTTATGTGTCAGGATCAGTGTCCCGTACCTTGAAAGTGGCAGCTCTAGATTTTAGCTCAGTGCAGATGTTGCCTGTAATCCATGGCTTCTGCACTGTAAACCCTAATGTGCTGTCATTACTCAAAATTTTCAAAGAAACCCATTGCACTTAATATATCTGAGCACTGTTACTTAGTTATTTTGTAGTCATTACTCAAACCGATGGAGTCACTGTGACTCTGTAGATTTTAGTTGAATTAGCTTAAAAATGTTGAGTAACTCCCCACTAATCCACTCCTCCAATATAATTTCCCAGTGTGCCTTGTCTTTTCGAGTGAATTTTATTTCCCACCCATGACTGTTTTTGTTAGTGAAAGAGACATGGTTGTTGAATTCATTCATTTTCAGTCCTGTGGCCTTTACCAACTGAGTTCCTAGGCGAATATTATTAAACTCTATTTAAATACAATACATATCTCATAAGGCCTTATGTTGAGGCCTAGCTTTTCCCTAATATAGTGGCCTGAAACTCATGGTTTACATCAGGCCTGCAAGTAGGGTTACAAAATTCAAAAATTCAAAAATTCCAAGATAAAAAAAAAAATCCTGGTTGGAGATTTTCCAGGAATGTTTCTACCGGGATTTCGGGGAAACCGGAGACTTTTACCAGAACTTTGCAACCCTATCTACCTAAGTCACATTTGCAAAGGGATGTGTAAGTCCTATAGTAATCCAGCCAGAGGACATTCAACAGATGGACTTTTTATTCACCCGCAACCTGCATTCCTAATGACTGCCAGGGTTAGGAACAGTGTGAGGAGACTACCTAAGCTATTTCAACTGGAACAACCATTTCAGTAACGGGTGCAAAACTAAATGATTGGATTAGTTTAGAAAAATGTTTATTTATCTTTTTGTACATGCAAAAAGAGCATTTCTGGGTAAAAACTTGATTTGTTATAACCTTATAAAAATGTTTAGATGTCACCTTTTGAGTCAGTGAATAAACATTTTAAGTAATAATAACTTTTCATTGACTGAAATTAACTTACTAGAAGTATTTTAGTTAAAAATGTCTTGGGGTTGGGGTATGTACGGTACGGTCACAGTGGGGAAGTCGTCATCGATGCACTTATTAATGAAGCCGGTGACTGATGAGGGCCAACTTACAACTGTACAGTGTGTATTTAACTTGACCTTTGTGGAGTTTTTGATATTTTATTTTTTGCAGCAAAATCAAAAAATATCATGCATGATTCATAGAGCCACCTTTCTCAGCTCCTGGCTTTGATGTCCGCAACACTACTGGGTCATTCTCCACTATAAACTATAATCTGGGATACTAGCTGAGTGGACTCAATGAGTCACTGGTGCTTTCCATGCCATCCCTAGGAGGGGTGCGTCACTTCCTGTCCGGGTTGACGCCCCCTAGGGCTTGTGCAGTGGAGGGGATCTTTCGTGGGCTATGCTCAGCATTGTCTCAGGGTAGTAAGTTGGTGGTTGTTGATATCCCTCTATTGGTGTGGGGGCTGTGCTTTGGCAGAGTGGGTGAGGTTATATCCTGCCTGGTTGGCCCTGGTTGGCCCCTGGGTATTGTCGGAGGGGGCCTCCTGACCCCCCCTGTCTCAGCCTCCATTATCTATGCTGCAATAGTCTATGTGCCGGGGGGCTAGGGTCAGTCTGTTAAATCTGATGTTACTATCCGGTGTCTTGTGTGAATTTAAGTATGCTCCCTCTAATTCTCTCTCTCTCCCACTCTACCTCCCCTCCCGGAGGTCCTGAGCCTACCTGGAGAACTATGCTTCAGGACCACCTGCCCTGATGACTCCTAGCTGTCCCCAGTCCACCTGGTCGTGCTGCTGCACTGGTTTCAACTCTTCTGCCTGCGGTTATGGAACCCTGATCTGTTCATTGGACGTGCCACCTTGTCGCAGACCTGCTGTTTTCATCTCACTCTCTCTCTACCGCACCTGCACTCTATCGCACTGTACCTGCCCTCTCTACCGCATCTAAATGCCTGGCTATGAAAAGCCAAGTGACACTCCTGATGTATTTACCTGTTGCAACCTCTACAACTGCTATTATTATTATTTGACCCGCCTGGTCATCTATGAACATTTGAACATATTGGAGAAAGAACTGGCCTTAATGGCCATGAATTGTTATAATCTCCACCCGGTACAGCCAGAAGAGGACTGGCCACCCCTCAGAGCCTGGTTCCTCTCTAGGTTTCTTCCTAGATTTTTCCTTTCTAGGGAGTTTTTCCTAGCCACCGTGCTTCTACATCTGCATTGCTTGCTGTTTGGGGTTTTAGGCTGGGTTTCTGTATAGCACTTTGTGACATCGGCTGATGTAAAAAGGGCTTTATAAATACATTTGATTTGATTTGATGGACTCTCTGTGGTCCATCAGTGACATTAAACAATCAATAAATAAATAAATAATAAGGAGAAAAAAGCAGCAGTATTGCAGAAGACCTGGATCAGATCTGAGTCCTCCTGCTATAAAGGGGTTTTATTCAAAAAGGCTGGTACATGGTGAATATCATCCTCGTTGACAACCACCCGAGGCTGTTCTGGGATCTGTTGTCTCTGTGTAGGGGATCAGTACGGCGCTGGAATGCTGTTAGGAGGAATAGTCTTTTTTAATGGTTTGTCTTCATCTGTCATTGAGATTCACCTCAAATGCTGCAGACAGCTTGGAGTCCTTTGTTGTGGTGGACTTTGAGTGTGTGAATGGCTGGGAGGCTTTGCTTTAGAAAACGTACAGCAGCGTTGTTATGTTTATGACATCCATATCCCTCTCTCTTTCTCTGTCTACACACACATGTTGATCTGAGAACACTCAACAGTTTGTGTTTTCTGTGAGCTTCATCGCTTCCTGCTAGCACGTTGTCCTTACACACACTGTAGCCTCTGGAGCCTCCTGACCAGTTGTCCCCTTGCACCCTTTGCACCACTCGACCCTCTAACCGCTTCCCCAGAGCAGAGCTGCAGTGATTTTCTCCCAGTGGTTTATTTGTGTTAATCACCCGTAGGAGAACAGAGGGAGCCCCGACTACAAAGAGTTTAACACTATAGCGGATCAGCCAGCTAGCAAAACAAACACACATCAATCACAATCTCTCTGTCTTCCGCTCTCTCCATCTCTCTTTCTCTCTCTCGACTCACTTTCTGAATCTCTGTATGACTCTCTCATCATGTATCTTCCTAACATTGGCTCTCACACCCTCTCTCTCAATAATGTCTCTCACACCCTCTCTCTCAATAATATCTCTCACACCCTCTCTCTCAATAATATCTCTCACACCCTCTCTCTCAATAACATCTCTCACACCCTCTCTCTCAATAATATCTCTATCACCCTCTCTCAATAATATCTCTATCACCCTCTCTCAATAATATCTCTATCACCCTCTCAATAATATCTCTATCACCCTCTCTCAATAACATCTCTATCACCCTCTCACAATAATATTTCTATCACCCTCTCTCTCAATAATATCTCTATCTTTCTCTCAATAATATCTCTATCTCTCTCTCAATAATATCTCTGTCTCTCACACAATAATATCTCTATCACCCTCTCTCTCAATAATATCTTTATCTCTCTCTCAATAATATCTCAATAATATCTCTATCACCCTCTCTCTCTCAATAATATCTCTATCTCTCTCTCAATAATATCTCTATCACCCTCTCTCAATAATATCTCAATAATATCTCTCTCTCTCTCTCATTCAAAATCTATATCTCTCTCTCAATAATCTCTCTCTCTCTCAATCTCTCTCAATAATCTCTCTCTCCCAATAATCTATCTCTCGCTCTCTGTCACTCACCAATTCTCTTCAGTTTCATTTTTATTTCTTCCTATATTTTATGTATCCCTCTCTCTCTCTTTCTTCTCTCTCTCTCCCATTGTGTGGCCTTGAGAGTATTTCAATATGCTCCTCATCATTCTTCACATCTATGTCTCAGTGTGAATATTGTTCCACCACATCTTACACACGCAGCTTTTCAAACCAAAGACGAGAAAAACATACCACAGAGAGTCTGCCTTTTGTCATCATGCCTCGGCTAAAATAATACAGATCATTTCACACATGGAACCTCTAAAAATCAGGGAAAATATTTAAATGTTTTGCAGCGATGGGATCTCTATTTCATCTCCCTGTCAGTTAGTGTGTAGGCGTATAGCATTGTGCTTTTAAATGTTAACATTGCATTTTTTTACAAGCAGTGGTGGAAAACATACATTTATAGAAAATGACTCAAGTAAAAGTGAAAGTCACCCAGTAAAATATTACTTGAGTAAAAGTCAAGTATTTGGTTTTAAATATACTTAAGTATCAAACCTAAATGGATTTGCTAATTTGCACTTAAATATCAAAAGTAAAAGTATAAGTTATTTCAAATTCCTTCTATTAAGCGAACCAGACGGCACCATTTTATTTTTTTTATTTTTTTTGACAGATAGCCAGGGGAACACTCCAACACTCAGACATAATTCACAAATTAAGCATTTGTGTTTGAGTCCGCCAGATCAGATGCAGTAGGGATGACCAGGGATGTTCTCTTGATAAGTGTGTGAATTGGACAATTTTCCTGTCAAAATGTAAAGAGTACTTTTGGTTGTCAGGGTAAATGTATGGAGTAAAAAGTACATTATTTTCATTAGGAATGTAGTGAAGTAAAAGTTGTCAAAAATATAAATAGTAAAGTAAAGTTCAGATACCCCAAAAAACTACTTAAGTAGTACTTTGAAGTATTTTTACTTAAGTACTTCACACCCCTGTTTAATCCGATTATTGTCAGATGAAATGGGTCTGAGTCCCCTGACCAGCACATGTCCCCAACACCAACTCTGTTGTTTCAAAACCTCTGAGTCCCCTGACCAGCACATGTTAGTGAACACCAACTCTGTTGTTTTGAAACCTCTGAGTCCCCTGAGCAGCACCTCTAAGTAAAAGCCATACAATATGCAACATCTACCACCAACTACAATCCTCAACGCAACATAGACATGTGCAAAGCCCAGTGATTACTTGGAATTCCCTGTACACCTTGCAACATGCTAGGCTTATTTTCATCTTCACAGTGTGCTTCCTCAGCGCATGGCAACAACAAAAACAATCCATCGGTGCCTGAGTGAAGTCTTGGCCTCCAACTTGTTTTGGTTGTTTGTCACTTGGAGAGCTGACATGCTCATGATGACTTTCGTTAGGTTTTATTACGGTATCATAGGTCATTATCACAACCTACTACCAACTGGGAGCTTCAACACAACATAAATAACATGTGTAGAGACCAGTGATTACCCAGCAATGAATTTACAGTCATCAACAGACTTCTGTCCGGCATATCTAATGTGGTTCCTTTGTGTCTATGGCCAGAAAATAAACTACAGATAAACTAGGACCATTGGCTGGCATTCTTTTCTTTACAAACACAATGCAAGAGAGCTAACGATCACGTCTGTTACAATGCTCCATGTTTGTCTCCTTTTCATCTCCACAGGTATGTGTTTCCTGCTTGTTAGGGTTTCCCTTCATGTTAACCCGCTGTGTTCTGTAAATCACTATGTTGTCATATATTTTCTCTGATGTAATCGTGCAGGATATTGTATTATTGTGTTTTGTGATGATGGTGTGATTTCTGTTGCGCCTCGACGAGCTTGTACTGTTCTGCCGTTGTGTGGACTCTCCATACTCTCTGGTATTCATACGTGTGTGTGTGTGTGTGTGAGTGTGTGTGTGTGTGTGTGTGTGTACACGTGTTTGTATGTATGTGCTTATCTAACTGTACGTGCTTTAGCATGTATAATGTGTGTGTTTGTGTGTGTGCTTAAGCATGTCTTGTGTGTAGGGTGTGTGTGACTGTACTTAAGCATATATTGTGTGTAAGGTGTGTGTGTGTGTGTGTCTGATCTAGACTTCCCTCTTGTCATCCGTTAGCGATGGACCTGAGCTATTGTGTAATGAGGTTATTTATCACTGAGAGCCTGGAGCCTTTCAGCAGGGCGCACACACACACACACACACACACACACACACACACACACACACACACACACACAATCAGAAGCACATTGAGCTTCTCTCCCTCTCCCAAATCCAGTGCTTCTTCCTCACATTCTCAGCAGCACTGACTATAATAAAGTTTTCCTCACACAACCTTATGGAAAATATCTGTTGATTGCCTCAGTGAAATCTTGGCCTTCAACTTGTTTTGGTTGTTTGTCACTTGGAGAGCTGACATGCTCATGCAGGGTTTAGGCTGCAATACAATATCACACGTCATTAGTGTGTTTGGATCGTTGTGGTACACACCTACTCATTCAATTTTTTCTTTATTTTTCTATTTTCTACATTGTAGAATGATGAAATAACACATATGGAATCATGTAGTAAACAAATTAAAATATATTTTAGATTCTTCAAAGTAGACACCCTTGGCCTTGATGACAGTTTTGCACACTCTTGGCATTCTCTCATCCAGCTTCACCTGGAATGCTTTTCCAGCAGTCTTGAAGGAGTTCCCACATATGCTGAGCACTTGTTGGCTGCTTTTCCTTCACTCTGCTGTCCAACTCATCCCAAACCATCTCAATTGGGCTGAGGTCGGTGATTCTGGAGGCCAGGTCATCTGATGCAGCACTCCATCACTCTCCTTCTTGGTCAAATAGCCCTTACACATCCTGGAGGTCTGTTGGGACATTGTCCTGTTGAAAAACTAATGATAGTCCCACTAAGTGCAAACCAGATGACGTATCGCTGCAAAATGCTGTGGTAGCCATGCTGGTTAAGTGTTCCTTGAATTCTATATAAATCACTGACAATGGCACCAACAAAGCACCCCCTCATCAAAACACCTCCTCCTCCATGCTTCACGGTGGGAACCACACATGCAGAGATAATCTGTTGGAACCAAAAATCGCAAATTTGGACTCATTAGACCAAAGAACAGATTTCCAGAGGTCTAATGTCCATTGCTCGTGTTTCTTGGCCCAAGCAAGTCTCTTCTTATTATTGCTCTCCTTTTGTAGTGGGTTCTTTGCAGCAATTCGACCATGAAGGCCTGATTCACACAGTCTCCGCTGAACAGTTGATGTTGAGAACTTGAACTCTGTGAAGCATTTATGTGGGCTGCAATTTCTGAGGCTGGTCACTCTAATGAACTTATCCTCTGCAGCATAGGTAAGTCTAGGTCTTCCTCTCCTGTGGCGGTCCTCATGAGAGCCAGTTTCATCATAGCGCTTGATGGTTTTTGCAACTGCACTTGAAGAAACTTCTTGATGATGGACTTTCTCTTTGCTTATTTGAGCTGTTCTTGCCATAATATGGCATTGGTCTTTTAGCAAATAGGGCTATCTTCTGTATACCACCCTTACCTTGTCATAACACAACTGATTGGCTGAAACGCATTAAGAAGGAAAGAAAGTCCACAATTTAACTTTTAACAAGGCACACTTAATTGAAATGCATTCCAGGTGACTACCTCATGAAGCTAGTTGATAGAATGCAAAGAGTGTGCAAAGCTGTCATCAAGGCAAAGGGTGGCTACTTTGAAAAATCTGAAATCTGAAATATATTTGGAGTTGTTTAACACTTTTTTGGTTACTACATAATTCCATATGTGTTATTTCATAGTTTTGATGTCTTCACAACCCTGGAATGAGTAGGTGTGTCCAAACTTTTGACTGGTACTGTATGTGCCTGTGTGTGTGTGTGTGTGTGTGTGTGTGTGTGTGTGTGTGTGTGTGTGGTGAAATTCTGAGGAGCTGTGTAAATATTTGAGAGAACATTCCATACATCATATTTTCCACAGTGCTGTCCTCGGCCATCAGTGTTCCTCATGTCCATTCTGGCAGGAAAACCAGCCGCGCACGAGACTCTACCCGAGACTCTACCTGCCAATCACATGATACACCTTAACCAGTAGAGTAGTGTTAAAGGTTCAGAGGTCATATGGTTTGCCCAATCATTGTCTAATGAGGAAGTAAGAGAGTGATGCTGAAAATGTATAGAATATACAGTATAATTTAAATTTCACACTGTAACAAACTGCTTTAGAGTGACGGCATGAACCCCGCTACTTGAGTGTTCAAACAATTATTTCACAGAGGATGTAATGAAAATGCAGTATTTTGTGGTGAAAGAGCACACATTCATCAATAGTTTCTATAGAATAATTGATAATCATACTGTAGGCTACTGCATATTCCCAAATTGGCGTAAATTGCTGTTTGGAAGTTGGAGGTGGAGAATTCTGGAAATGTGTGGAGGACAAAATGTTGAACTGAAATGGGAAAGTGGGACCTAATCAAAACCAGGTATCAGCAGATTAAAACGGATTTGGAAAAGAAGATGGAAAATATCAAAGTGGGGAAACTTAACGAACTACACTGAACACAAATATAAACCCAACAGTTACAGTTCATATAAGGAAATCAGTCAATAGAAATACATGAATTATGCCCTAATCTATGGATTTCACGTGACTGGGCAGGGGTGCAGCCATGGGTGGGCCTGGGTGTGATATTGCGAGGGGTGAAAGTGAGTGTAGAGGCAAAAGACGAATAGGAGAAGAAGGATTGCGTAAATGACATTTAATTAAAGACGGCAACACACATAGAACAATAACCCGCAAGGGTTGAACAGAAAACACATGGATTAAATAGTGACCCTGATGACCGATGAGGAACAGGTGTGGGTCATCAGGGTGTTACTACCATCTTCCCCCGACCGCCGGTTAGAACGCCGGCGAGGATGATCGTTACACTGGGCAGGGGTGCAGCCATGGGTGGGCCTGGGAAGGCATAGGCTTACCCATTGGGGAGCCAGGGCTCAGCCAATCAGAATGAGTTTTTCCACACAAAAGAGCATTTTATTAAAGACAGAAACACTCCTCAGCAGGCCTCCCCCCTTCTCAGACGATCTTGCCGGTGAAGAGGCCGGATGTGGAAGTCTTGGGCTGGTGTGGTTACATGTGGTCTGCGGTTGTGAGGCCGGTTGGACATACTGCCAAATTCTCTAAAACAACGTTGGAGGCGACTTATGGTAGAGAAATTAACATTCAATTCTCTGCCAACAGCTCTGGTGGACATTCCTTCAGTCAGCATGCCAATTGCACGCTCCCTCAAAACATGAGACATCTGTGGTATTGTGTTGTGTGACAAAACTGCATATTTTACGCAGTGGCCTTTTATTGTCCCCAGCACTAGGTGCACCTGTGTAATGATCATGCTCTTTAATCAGCTTCTTGATATGCCATACCTGTCAGGTCAAGAAAGAAAGAAAGAAAGAAAGAAAGAAAGAAAGAAAGAAAGAAAGAAAGAAAGAAAGAAAGAAAGAAAGAAAGAAAGAAAGAAAGAAAGAAAGAAAGAAAGAAAGAAGGGGGGTGACAGTAAAAGAGTGCTGTTCTCCTGTGAGAGAGTGAGAAAAAAGAAAGGGGGTGTGTCTGCTTCCCTGTGTCCCCTCCCTCTGTAGGTATATATGCTGCAGGCTGGTCTTCCTGGATCCCAGAGCACAGCATAGAGCACCAGAGCACCCAGACCCTCAGCCTCAGACAGAGTCTGTCCAGTGTGCTGCACGAGTTCTGAGACCCACCAGCTCAGGGAAGTAGTCCAGCCACCAGAGACAGTTCTCAGAATCACACAGACCTAAGAGAATTACTTTACTGTTCTAGTCATATACCGGGCTCAGTCTGTGAGCTAATCCGTAGCTGGTTAATATTTACTCTGAAATTCTCCAGTACTGTGGTCCAGTGGCTCACCTTAGTCCTCCTCTTAGTCCTGAACTGAGATCATTTAGTGGAGCACCTGAGACGATCTACACAAGTCAAGTGTATCTAGTGAGACCCACCAGCCAGTCCTTTTTACCTGAAACCACTGCAGAGCAGCTACAACCATGCAGCGCTCACACACCTTCCTCCTCTTTCTCTTCCTCCTCTTCATCGTTGGGATGGCGCTGGCCAGCTCGTCCACGGCTCGGAGAAGCAGAGGTAGGTGACATCTGCATCACCATCATCGCTATGTACGACACTTACAGTCAAATCCTGATGAATACAAAGTTATTGGAATTGCTTGGCATACATATACAAACAATGAAAAAGACTGAACTTTAATAAGAACTGATGAACTACAACACACAGCTTGCAGTTATCCACTGTGCACTTGTCAGGAGTTGACTGTACATCAAATAGCATGAATATATGTCTTATATATGTCTTAATATATGTGTTTCTTAAGGGAATTCTGTCTTGCCTATCACACGCTATTGAGTTTTGCAAAGACAGTTAGCCTTAGATGATGAAAATAAAATGTGAATGTAATGATTCGTATGTAGACATGCAGTTGAATTAAATGTGGGCACCCCATACATGTTATAATTGAATTACATTTTATGATGCTGACTGTACAGTATTATCAATCAACACCTTGCATGTATCCTGTACTGATTGTGTGTTCAAATAATATTGCTAGACATTATTGCGGTGTTTAACCTAAATCTGGCATATGACTGTTATTGTAATGCTTACATTGAGACTATGTCCACTGAGACCATGCTTTAAAACAGTGTTCATATTTCATGGTATGTGGTTGTGGTTTAGGTCTAGGTACAGTATGGTATGTTTATTATAAACTGGGTGGGTTTAGCCCTGAATGCTGATTGGCTGACAGCCGTAGTATAACAGACCGTATACCATGGGTATGACAAAACATTTATTTTAAATGCTCTAATTACGTTGGTAACCAGTTTATAATAGCAATAAGACACCTCAGGGGTTTGTGACATACGGCCAATGTACCACGGCTAAGGGCTGTATCCAGGCACTCTGCGTTGCGTTGTGCATAAGAACAGCCCTTAGCCGTGGTATATTGGCCATATACCACACCCCCCCGTGTCTTATTGCTTAAATATACTGTATGTCGGATGGTATGTGATGTGGTTGTTATTGTATCATAGTGTTATTGCATTTGACCGTTATTGCTTGAGATGCTAGTGGTTCTGTAAATGTGTGCGTAGACCCGTGCACTCAATTGAGAGATAAAGTTTTCCCCATTGTGGTACACAGTAGAATACACTTCTCTGTGCCTACTGTAGGCCGACAGTACATCATGTTGAAAATCGACACTGTCTTTAGTTGACAGGGAGCAAGGTGTTCCAAGGTGTTCGCTATTCTCCAACTGGCCATGTCCAAAATTGTGCTTCTGCTGGGTTTTTTAAGAGCCACTTGAATTTTTCCCATTTCCATGACACAAGGTGGCAGGCGAGGGTAAGAGAGGTTAACTCCTACTAATAGTGTCCAGTCAAGTGTTTCCAGGTTACAGGTCAGGGTTGATGGCAGTTTGGCCCTTTTTGCAATGTCCCAGTCTAGAAGTGTGCCATTTGTTTTTATTGCAGTTTACTTTAAATGTACTCTCTCTCTCTCTCTCTCTCTCTCTCTCTCTCTCTCTCTCTCTGGCTCTGGCTCTCACACCCCCTCACCCCCTCTCCCTCTCTCCCTCTCTAACTCCTCTCACTTGTCTGTCTGCCGGACTGTTTCCTTAGTGTCATTTAGAAAACACTGCCGTTCAATAAGTAAACTCAAACCAGCGCAATTCAAATACCCTTAACAAAGAAGCACTGCAAGCATTAACGACAATCTCAAATGAGATCCGTGCTACTGTAGTGGACCATGTTGTTGTACACGGTATGACAATGAGGGAAGCTGGGCTGAGATTACAGCCAAACCTGAGCCATTTCAGTGTTGCATCGATTGTCCGGACTTTCAGGGATGAAAACAGGTACCATACTAGTTGGACTTTTCTGTACTAAACGTACCATGAAACTATATGCATTACAGTAGCAGAAGCAGACAATACAAGAAAATTACATGAAGTTGAGGATTCATATTGCCAATAATGTGTGACAATGTCAAACACTGTTTGTTTGCAGAATTGAAAGACAACCAATTGTTGGTGGTAGACCAATAATTTTTTCTGAGGCCCAAGTCAACGCCATCGTGAACAAGGTTGTGGTAAACAACCTCATACGCCTCAGAGAAATCCAGGAAAGAAATATTGATGACAATGACATTTTCCAAAATATAGAGAGAGTGTACCGGGTTCCAATTGAGAGGAACTCAGAGAGCGTGAAAGAGCAGCATTTCCAACATGCACACGTATGTGTTTACATGTATTCCATAATTTGTGTGTGAATATATAACTATTTTACTGTGTAGGCTACAGATAACTTACATGTTGTGATATAGTTTTCTTGGCTTACTGTAACAATACTGGATTGGCTGTATTGAAATGTAATGTAATCAAATCTCATACAGACAATACTCCAGCTTGATGCCAGTGACACCTTGCATGAGTTCATCTTTGTGGATGAGGCAGGATTCAACCTCACAAAGGGAAGGCAAAGAGGGTGCAACACTATTGGCCAACGTGCTCTCGTGGACGTCCCTGGCCAGCGTGGGGGTAATGTTACACTTTGTGCAGCCTTAAGCAACCATGGACTCCTTCACCGCCATGCTACTCTTGGCCCATATAACACTCAACGTCTTCTTACCTTTCTGGATGGCCTATGGGAAGAGAGAAGTGCAGCCTTGAGAGAAGTGCAGAGAGAAGTACAGCCTTGTAATGTTTGGGACAACGTACGTTTCCACCATGCTGTTCTGGTCCGGAACTGGTTCATGAATGATCCAAGATTCACAAGTGTCTTCCTCCCACCATACTCCCCTTTCCCCAATCCGATAGAGGAGTTCTTCTTAGCATGGCGGTGGAAGGTCTATGATAGAAATCCCTATGTACAGAACAACCTTCTCCAAGCCATGGGACATTGCTGTGGAGTCCGGTCAGGGATGGCTCATGCATTTCAGGGCATTTCCCCCCCTGCTGTTTGGCTAGGGAAAACATAGCCTGTGATGTTGATGAAAATCTCTGGCCTGATAATGAACTGTTATTGCTATTACAGTAACGTAACGTACTCTAGGTGAAAATGATCTATGTTTCTTTTCTTGTTTTCTTAGCCCTCTTTGTTTTCCGCAAATTCCATTTTGGTGAATTTGTGTTGGTGACTTACAGGACATTACTGTGACTACTACAGTGACAAGTATGATTGTTCAACAAGCAATTGCAGTACTGTACTGTAGAATGTTTGAATGGAAAATAAATATCCTGTAAGAAGGACAATTGTATTATCTGTGTGATTCACATCGTGGAACATATCTGAAATTCAGGGACACATTATAGTTATTGGTTCATGAAAAACTTTTTATAACAGTTTTTTCAATTCCTCCCAGCAGTGTGTAAAGGGTATTCAGAAGGTTGATTGTATTTGATGGTTTTGTGTGTGATTTGCATGCATAGTTAGGTTTCTACGACAGATAATATGGGTTTGACTACAATGTTTACTTTTGGTTCATAAGTCAAGGGTTTGGCCAAAATGATGTGAGTACACATTCAAGAAATGTGTGTTAGCAATCGAGGAAAATTGTAAAGTTGGGAACTGTTTGAAAACTTTGATGCTAATAAAGCTGATTTGAAGTGAGTGGGACTCTATAGTGGAGTCGGCTAGAAAGGCAAGCACTGTGGAAAAACTCTTAATTTAGGGGCTTGTTCCATGTCCCCAGTTGGAAGATGTTATGTTAAATTGTAATTGGGTCAAGTGACCTCAATCATCTGGATAATTTGTCTCTTTGTGCATGTTAGGTGTATTAAATCCTGATGAAGACGTTCAAATATATTGCATCTGAGCTCCTAGAGTGTGTGGCTCTCCTTTTCTTATCAGGTATATGTGCTCTAACAGCCTGAGGGATGGAGAGATGGCTGAGAGAGGGCTAGACAGATGGAGGGATGGCTGAGAGAGGGCTAGATAGATGGAGGGATGGCTGAGAGAGGGCTAGATAGATGGAGGGATGGCTGAGAGAGGGCTAGATAAATGGAGGGATGGATGAGAGAGGGCTAGACAGATGGAGAGATGGCTGAGAGAGGGCTAGATAGATGGAGGGATGGCTGAGAGAGGGCTAGATAGATGGAGGGATGGATGAGAGAGGGCTAGACAGATGGAGAGATGGCTGAGAGAGGGCTAGATAGATGGAGGGATGGCTGAGAGAGAGTTAGACAGATGGAGAGATGGCTGAGAGAGGGCTAGACAGATGGAGGGATGGCTGAGAGAGAGTTAGACAGATGGAGAGATGGCTGAGAGAGAGCTAGACAAATGGAGAGATGGCTGAGAGAGGACTAGACAGATGGAGAGATGGCTGAGAGAGGACTAGACAGATGGAGAGATGGCTGAGAGAGGACTAGACAGATGGAGAGATGGCTGAAAGAGGACTAGATAGATGGATGGATTGATGAGAGAGAGCTAGACAGATGGAGGGATTGATGAGAGAGAGCTAGACAGATGGAGGGATTGATGAGAGAGCTAGACAGATGGAGGGATGATTAGAGAGCAGTGGAGGGCAGGAGAGACGAAGAAAGGGAGAGTTGGTGTAAGAGATAAATATTATTGCCACCAGAGAAAAGAAAACAGCTGTAGTTGATATATAGTATGAGATCTGGGGACCCAGGCACGGCTCTCTCCAGCTGGGCTGTGAGGTAAAGCTCTCCCCCCTGAGAACCTGGAGCATGGCTGGCACATGGCCAAGGGTATGGTGTAGCGGTGTAAAGCCCCCTATAGCTTATCAACCCCCCACCCCCTCCCCTGTCCCCCATTGGAATTATGTGATACTGTAGGTGAGGCCTGCTTTTCATTTTGGACGACCTTCAAAATGTCAGTTTTTCTCAAAGTTCCCTTTTGTTCTGAGGCGGAACCATTCTTCCCCACCTCTTCACCTTCTCATTCCCAGGATGGAAACCTGAGAGCCAAACACCAGCAGAGCTACATAAAATCAACTATAACCACAGAGCCCCACAGTCTTCAATTAGACTGGAGTCACAGAGCATCACAGTCTTGAACTAGACCAGAGGCACAGAGTCCCACAGTCTTAACTTATGTACTATATGTCCACACAGTGGGATCATAGTAGTCCCCTTCAAACAGAGGAAGAAGAAGAGAAATGAGGGAGGAGGAATTAAAAGACTAAGTGTACAAAACAAGCTGTCAAGAGGACCTAGTTTGGCTGTGCATGAGAGCAAGATCAAAATCAACAATGTGACAATGATGCCAAAGCTATAGACACACGCACGCACACACAGACACACACACAGGGATTTTGCATTGCTGCGAGAGCACTGAGCTCAACCACTGACAGCCCTAATGACCTACTCCCTCTCCCAGAGGACAATCCATCACCAGTGATGAGCCAAGATGGCCGTCATGAAGCCCAGTTGCCTCCAGTCAATGTTTCCGCTCAGTATCTTCTGTCCAAGGAAGGTTCTATGATCCAGCCCTAGAGGAATACAGTGGGATCAGAGTGGGAGGGTTTATTGTATCTTGTCAAGTGTGCTGACTGTGTTTTCAGAGTTTGATGCATCGTCTGGTCCACTTTTTGTGGTGGTTCACTATCAGTATGAGGTAGAGGTTTCATCTCTTGATCAAGAAAGGAGAGTATTTTAGGATTGTGTAGTTTCTCTGATGTTTTTTGAGGTGTGTGAGTGGAGAAAGCTGCTGTAGTAAAACCCCATGATAACATGGTGATTGGCAGAGCTCTCCTCCATAAAAACAAAACATCTAACTGAAACTTCCTCTTAGTAACCACTTGGATGAATCCAGCAGCTATTTGGTAAATGTGCATTGGTTATCACCTTCTAATAACATTCAGAGGACATTTATGAAAGAATGTATGATTTTTTGAACTATTGCATAATTAAATAAATGAGCGTAGCTGCTGGGATCTGGAACAGAGTATGAAGCACAATGCACACACTGTGTGCCTATCACAACATGTGGACTACATCTTCTCAGATAAAGAGCCAATTAGCTATCTCTACCTTTTGTCAGCTGGTCATGTGATCTGCATTGTTGACCTTTGACCTCCATTGTTGTTATGAAGATTAATATGGTCCTCAAGCTGTAAATCAGTGGTAACCGTGACAAAGCTTTGGTCAGATTGAACATTCTGTTACTTTGGAAACGTTTGAACTTGTTCATCTGTCATTCTTAATCCTCACTGCTTGTATCCAAGACGATAACAAAATCCTCATTCTTCCTTATCGTGTTATTGTTGGCTAATATTCCTTTCTAGTCTCATCTGTTCTCGTGGCTTGAATGTGAACAGCTTCCATTTGATTAAGAGTGCCTTCAGAAAGTTTTCATACTGCTTGACTTATTCCACATTTTGCTGAATTCAAAATGGATTTTTGCAAATTTTAGAAATGTCCTTGTTTTTTAAAGAAAAGCTCATTTTTGGTCCATTAAAATAATATAAAATTGATCAGAAATACAGTGTAGACAATGTTAATGTAAATGACTATTGTAGCTGGAAACAGCAGATTTGTTATGGAATATCTACATAGGCGTACAGAGGCCCATTATCATTAACCAACACTCCTGTGTTCCAATGGCACGTTGTGTTAGCTAATCCAATTTTATCATTTTAAAAGGCTAATTGATCATTAGAAAACCCTTTTGCAATTATGTTAGCAAAGCTGAAAACTGTTGTGCTGATTGAAGAAGCAATAAAACTGGCCTTTAGACTAGTTGAGTATCTGGAGCATCAGCATTTGTGGGTTCAATTACAGGCTCAACGTCAACAGTGAAGAGGCGACTCCTGGATACTGGCCTTCTAGGCAGAGTTACAAAGAAAAAGCCATATCTCAGACTGGCCAATAAAAAGAAAAGCTTAAGGGCAAAATAACACAGACACTGGACAGAGGAAGATAAGGCTTTTTCTTTGCAACTCGGAGTCGCCTCTTCACTGTTGACGTTGAGACTGGTGTTTTGCGGGTACTATTTAATGAAGCTGCCAGTTGAGGACTTGTGAGGCATCTATTTCTCAAACTAGACACTCTAATGTACTTGTCCTCTTGCTCAGTTGTGCACAGGGGCCTCCCACTCCTCTTTCTATTCTGGTTAGAGACAGTTTGCGCTGTTCTGTGAAAGGAGTAGTACACAGCGTTGCACGAGATCATCAGTTTCTTGGCAATTTCTCGCATGGAATATCCTTCATTTCTCAGAACAAGAATAGACTGACAAGTTTCAGAAGAAAGTTATTTGTTTCTGGCCATTTTGAGCCTGTAATCGAACCCACAACTGCTGATGCTCCAGATACTCAACTAGTCTAAAGAATGGCAGTTTTATTGCTTCTTTAATCAGCACAACAGTTTTCAGCTGTGCTAACATAATTGCAAAAGGGTTATCTAATGATCAATTAGCCTTTTAAAATGATCAACTTCGATTAGCTAACAGGAGTGATAGTTGCTGATAATGGACAAAGCAATTTGTTTTTCTTTCAAAAACAAGGACATTTCTAAGTGACCTCAAACTTTTGAGCGGTAGTGTAGGTATTCACAACCCTTTGCTATGATACTCCAAATTGAGCTCAGGTGCATCCAATTTCCTTTGATCATCCTTAAGATGTCACTACAACTTAATTTGTAGTGTCCACCTGTGGTAAATTCAATTGTCTGGACATGATTTAGAAAGAAACACACTTGTCTAGATAATATACCATTAAGTCCAAGAAACTGTCCATAGATCTCCGAGATATACAGTGGGGAGAACAAGTATTTGATACACTGCCGGAATCTAAAACAAAAATCCAGAAAATCACATTGTATGATTTTTAAATAATTAATTTGCATTTTATTGCATGACATAAGTATTTGATCACCTACCAACCAGTAAGAATTCCGTCTGTCACAGACCTGTTAGTTTTTCTTTAAGAAGCCCTCCTGTTCTCCACTCATTACCTGTATTAACTGCACCTGTTTGAACTCGTTACCTGTATAAAAGACACCTGTCCACACACTCAATCAAACAGACTCCAACCTCTCCACAATGGCCAAGACCAGAGAGCTGTGTAAGGACATCAGGGATAAAAGTGTAGACCTGCACAAGGCTGGGATGGGCTACAGGACAATAGGCAAGCAGCTTGGTGAGAAGGCAACAACTGTTGGCGCAATTATTAGAAAATGGAAGAAGTTCAAGATGACGGTCAATCTCCCTCGGTCTGGGGCACCATGCAAGATCTCACCTCGTGGGGCATCAATGATCATGAGGAAGGTGAGGGATCAGCCCAGAACTACACGGCAGGACCTGGTCAATGACCTGAAGAGAGCTGGGACCACAGTCTCAAAGAAAACCATTAGTAACACACTACGCCGTCATGGATTAAAATCCTGCAGCGCACGCAAGGTCCTCCTGCTCAAGCCAGCGCATGTCCAGGCCTGTCTGAAGTTGCCAATGACCATCTGGATGATCCAGAGGAGGAATGGGAGAAGGTCATGTGGTCTGATGAGACAAAAATAGAGCTTTTTGGTCTAAACTCCACTCGCCGTGTTTGTTGGAAGAAGAAGGATGAGTACAACCCCAAGAACACCATCCCAACCGTGAAGCATGGAGGTGGAAATATCATTCTTTGGGGATGCTTTTCTGCAAAGGGGACAGGACGACTGCACCGTATTGAGGGGAGGATTGATGGGGCCATGTATCGCGAGATCTTGGCCAACAACCTCCTTCCCTCAGTAAGAGTATTGAAGATGGGTCGTGGCTGGGTCTTCCAGCATGACAACGACCTGAAACACACAGCCAGGGCAACTAAGGAGTGGCTCCGTAAGAAGCATCTCAAGGTCCTGGAGTGGCCTAGCCAGTCTCCAGACCTGAACCCAATAGAAAATCTTTGGAGGGAGCTGAAAGTCCGTATTTCTCCGCGACAGCCCCGAAACCTGAATGATCTGGAGAAGGTCTGTATGGAGGAGTGGGCCAAAATCCCTGCTGCAGTGTGTGCAAACCTGGTCAAGAACTACAGGAAACGTATGATCTCTGTAATTGCAAACAAAGGTTTCTGTACCAAATATTAAGTTCTGCTTTTCTGATGTATTAAATACTTATGTCATGCAATAAAATGCAAATTAATTACTTAAAAATCATACAATGTGATTTTCTGGATTTTTGTTTTAGATTCCGTCACTCACAGTTGAAGAGTACCTATGATAAAAATTACAGACTTCTACATGCTTTGTAAGTGGAAAAACCTGCAAAATCGGCAGTGTATCAAATACTTGTTCTCCCCACTGTATCTGGAGAAGGGTGTAAAACAATTTCTAGATTGTTTAAAGTTTCCAAGAGCACAGTGGTCTCCACCATTTGGAAATGATGAAAATATGGAATTACCCAGACTCTGCCTAGAGCTGGCCATCTGACCAGCCGGGCAAGAAGGACCTTGGTCAGGGAGGTGACCAAGAACCCAATAACCACTCTGACTGAACGGCAGAGTTCCTTGGCTGAGATGGGACAACCTGCCAGAAGGACAACAGTCTCTACAGCACTTCACCAATCTGGGCTTTATGGGAGAGTGGCCAGACGGAAGCCACTCCTGAGCTCATCACCCTTCTAACACCATCCCTATCATGAAGTATGGTGGTGGCAGTATCATGCTATGGGTATGCTTTTCAGCAGCAGGGCCTGGGAGACTGGTAAGGATAGAGGGAACAATGAATGGAGCCAAATACAGGAAAATCCTTGATGAGAACCTGCTTCAGAGTGCAAACAACCTTAGACTGGGGCAAAGATGTACATTCCAACAGGACAATAACCCCAAGCATACAACCAAATGGTGGAATGGCTTCAGCACAAGAATTTGAAAGTCCTTGATTGGCCCAGCCAAAGCCCAGACTTGAATCCCATTGAAAATCTGTAGAAAGACTTGAAGATTGCTGTTATCCTCCGCTCTCCATCTAACTTAATTGAATTTGAGAAAATCTGCAAGAAAGAATGGGAGAAAATCCCCAAATCCATATGTGCAAAGCTGATACAGATATACCCAAGACGACTCAAAGCTTTATTCGCCGCCAAAGGCTTCTACAAAATATTGACTTAGAGGTGTGAATACTTATGTAAATTAGATATTTCAATATTTCATTTTCAATAAATTTGCTAAAATTTCTACAAACATTTTTATATCAATTTTGAATTCAGGATGTAACACAACAATTGTGGAATAAGTCAAGGGGTAAGGAAACTTTCCGAAGGCACTGTAGATGATTGGGGTTATGACCTTTATAAAAATCCAGTCATTTCAAACTGGAAATACAGATAAGACTAATAGTCTCTGGTGTAGAATGGCCAAACGGTTGGGGTTTAGACCAGGTTGTTAGGTGACTGAGACAATGTTTGCTTGTTTTTGTGTTGGAGAAACGCAGCCTGAAGTTTCCTAATGTTTCATACACTGGAAACCCCCCCCCCCCCTTGGAGCCAAAGTGAAAGCCAATCCCTCATTGTTTGATCTGAAATATTGAGAGAGAAACAAAACAAATGCAGTTTTGATAGAAAACACACAGTTGGCAAAGCCTGAGGCTATTTATCAAAACCATGGTTTCCCCTCATTTCTGGCCAACCTCTTTGTCTCTGGCGGCTGCTGGCAGTATTTGCACATTTCTTCATTCAAAAGCATGTTCCACAATTTCAACTTAACTTTTTAGTTTGCCCTTAGATATCTCACTGCAGTTTGCAAAATAGACATACTGTATAGTGAAGTAAAATATGTGACCGGCTGGCTCGATTCGGTCTTATGTAGCAAAATTTGAAAACGTTTTTTACATTGGATAAAAGTAGCCACTCAAAGCTAGAAAATGGTATATTATACACAATAGTTGAGTAACAATGGGAGAGTAGTTCTGCTTTGAACGTTGTTAAACTTGTGACCCCACTTTTGAGAAAATGGCCCATGAATGTTTTGGCACACCTTCTGGAGAGCTCTTCTTTGTCTACACCCATTCAATATCAGTCACACCCTCTTAAGCCTTAGCCCCACCCATCTCTTTAAGGATTCACATGTGAGGCCATGTGCTACGGTATTGTACTAAACAACCATACATTTCAAGACAAAACGCTGATTTATACTACATCTATTGACATGTCTGTAGCCAGATGTCGCAGTGACCATGTGATTATGAACATTCTATTGTCATCTGACATCAAACATCAGCAGCCTGCTGGTCCAAAATAGCATAACTGGTGTATTTTAAAATCAATTAACCCATCCGTTTGAAAATTCATTTAGTATATGTCAATCAGGCAACTTAAAGCAACTTTCTAAACAATGTTTTGGTTCGTTTCTAGCTTGTTAGCTAACGTTAAGTTAGCTGGTTAGCCAGTTCAAATAATGACCATATCATAGCTGACAACATATGAACTAGCCAGTTTGAACTCATTATTACAGGAAAATAAACTCACAACAAGATTGTTATTTCCAAGTTAATGGTGAGCTAATCACAGAAAATAGCTTACGGTTGTGAGTGTGACGAACTTGGACACTGTTTCGTTAGCCTAGCGTTACTGTATATCCTAATTTTGACTTTGGTGCAAGTCATGTTGTTCTTCACATTACCGTCTCTGGTAAACACACACTATATCAAATAAAATCTAAGTTTATTCATCACATGCACAAGATACAGAAGGTGTAAACGGTACAGTGAAATAGTTACTTGATAGTGGAGTCTTTTGTTTAGACATGTAGCTAGCTAAACAATTAACCATAATCCCAACTCATAACATTACTACCATGCATGCATCTGCAGGTAGCTAAAGCTAACCAACTAGGTTAAATGTTAGCTAGATAACATTAGGCTATAACTAGCAATACAAATGGCTTTCTGAGATTTGAATAATATTACTACACATATACACGTGTCAGGCTCTGGGTCAGAGTCTGACAGGTCTATTATTTCTGTTTCTGGTGGTGGTTTGTGTTGGATCCCTAATTAGAGGCAGCTGCAGTGCATTGTCTCTAATTAGGGATCCTACATATGTTTGTATGTTCCACACCTGGGTGTGGGTCATTATTCTCCAGTCACGGTGAAAGTAAGGGTGGTACGTTTGTTATATCGTGTTTTTGTTTGCTAGTTCGTCATTTTTTGGAAGTGTTCTTATATAATAAAATGTCAAACTATTACTGCGCTGCGCCTTGGTCTCACCATGCACCATCTCGTGACAGAATGACCCACCACAACGAGACCAAGCAGCGCAACTTGGGAGAGAAGGAGAGAGAGGGTGAGCAGCATCGTGAACGGGGCTCGAGACGGAGAAAAGCCCGAAGACAACCCCAAGGACATTTTTTGGAGGGGCTATGGGGGTGGTCTGGTGTCGAGGAAGAGGCGCCAGTACCACTCTCCTGGTGGAATTCGCAGAGGCCGGAGTATAAGTGGGGGGCGAAGTGCCGGGAGGAGATGAGCGTGGCGGAATACCTGAAGGGAGAGTATAGGAGTATATGGGAGCTATGCTGGCGTAATATGGAGGAGTGTGAGAGCGAGAGGAGGGAGCTGAAGTTAGTGGTGCCCAAGGTGAGCATCCCCAGCCCGTGCCGGGGCAGTCCCCTCCACCGGTGCCCAGGTGCTTCCTGTGCCGGCTCCACGCACCCGACCTCCGGTGCGCCTCCCCAGTCCGGTACGTCCCGTGCCGGCTCCCCGCACCCGACCTCCAGTGCGTGCGCCCAGCCAGGTGCTTCCTATGCCGGCTCCACGCACCCGACCTCCGGTGCGCCTCCCCAGTCCGGTACGTCCCGTCCCGGCTCCCCGCACCCGACCTCCGGTGCGCCTCCCCAGTCTGGGTATGGTTGACTGCTCCGCTCCAGTGCCTGAGCAGTCCGCTCCATCGGTGCCCAATCCGGGTCCGGTCGACTGCTCTGCTCCAGTGCCAGAGCAGTCTGCTCCACCGGTGCCCAGTCCGGGTCCGGCCGTTTTCTCCGCTCCTGAGCCAGAGCAGTCCGCTCCACCGGTGCCCAGTCCGGGTCCGGTTATTTTCCCCGCTCCATGGCCGGAGCCGTTTACCCCACCGGTGCCCAGTCCGGGCCCGGTTGTTTTCCCCGCTCCATGGCTGGATTACCTACACGTACTGAGTAGCTCATGTTATAGACAGAGAAAGGATTACCTACACATACTAAGCAGCTCATGTTATAGACAGAGAAAGGATTACCTAAATATAGTGAGCAACTCATGTTATAAACAGAGAAAGGATATACCTACACATTCTGAGTAGCTCATGTTATAGACACAGAAAGGAGCATAGCAACACCCACCCGTAGCATGCGCTCCAGCAGGTATATCTCACTGGTCACCCCCAAAGCCAACACCTCCTTTGGCCGCCATTCCTTCCAGTTCTCTGCTGCCAATGACGGGAACGAATTGCAAAAATCCTTGAAGCTAGAGGTTCCTATCTCCCTCACTAACTTTAAGCATCAGCTGTCAGAGCTGCTTATCGATCACTGCACCTGTATATAGCCCTTCTGTAAATAGCCCACCCTACTTCCTCATCCCCATATTTATTATTTTCGCTCATTTTGCACTCCAATATCTCTATCAACATATTTGATCATTCTGACCTTTGGTTTACTTCTCTCTGTTTTTGCGTTTAACTTCACATGTTAACGGAGCAGGCACTTTGCATCCTTCCATTCCGTGTCATACGCAACACAGACCTGGCCAAAGGTCTCTCACCCAGTTAACACACCTAGCTGCAGTCCCTGTTTACTACCAGTAAATATCAATGAAACCAGAACCAGTACTGTGTGTGTGTGTGTGTGTGTGTGTCTGTGTGTGTGTGTGTGTGTGTGTTTGTGTGTGGGTGTGTGTGTGTCTGCAATCGATTACTGTGATGTATCATTCCATTTTTTTAAAAATGGGCGTAACATTAACACAAGCCCTCTGTTTGCTAATTAGCTTCTTGTTCACATTGTATATAAACAAAGCCAGTCTTAGAAATATCATTGGTCCAATTCAAAGCCTCTTCTGTCTGTGTCTGTAGTCTAGGAGGAAAGGCATACATTGTGCCCAGTGTGTGTGTGTTGGGGTGGGTGGGGCATGTGTGTGTGCCCACCATGCTGACTACTGTATACTCTCCAACAGTGAGACGTCAGAACATGAAGGTGAGGATCAACACTACAGGCGACACCATCGTGATGAAGTTTGTACGTCCCAACACTGACACCAAGCTGGAGGGCTACATCCTGGGCTACGGCAGCAGCATGTTCTCTAAACAGTTCATCCAACTCCCAGAGAACGGATTGCCCTTCGAGACCGAGATCGGTGAGGCGTTTGTGTGGGTTTGTGTGTTTTGTATGTTATGTATGATTGCGTGATTATGCCCCATGAACTGTGAACGATGCCATACATGTTTTCCGTAGGAATAAAAATATTTGAGCCTTTGAGGTAGAGTGCTCTGGAACACGTGTGTTTTATTTTCACGTTTTAGTCATGGTTTGATTCTACGCATTACTGGCAGAGAACAAATCTGTGCAGACTCACTTTGACTCCTCCAACACCCCTACAACACACACACCTACACACATGTAGATTCTTGCACACACACACACACACACCTCACCCTCAAGCCTCGTTTTTAAGACAGCCTGTCCTGTTCCTGTCTGGAATGTACTGTCAGGTAACGTATGAGAACACGCAAACTCAACGCTATGGAGCAATCAACTTCAGAGACATTCATTAGCAACCTTTCTTCTGCTAGCAGGGCTAAACCCTGAATCTCTCTTCCAGATGCCGAGCCCAAGTACCTGATCGCTGTCCAGCCCGTCCCAGTCAACAGTGTGAAGAAACAGTGCACAGGTACGGCACATGCACCAACTCTAAGTGTTACCAGTAATAACTTGATAGATTGACTCTTTTCTTATTTATGCCCATTGCTTTGAATCTGATAAGGTTGACCTTTGAACTCTGACCCCTGTGACTCCACAGCCAAGGTGAACCTGGAGAAGCCCCTGCACCTGGTGATTGGGTCTGTGACCCCCACCTCGGTGATGCTGTCCTGGGGGACCTTCCTCAAGACGCCTTACGAGGGGAACATAATGAACGACTGCCTGGAGGACGGGTGAGTTATCTCTCACACACACACACACACACACACACACACACACACACACACACACACACACACACACACACACACACACACACACACACACGTTCAGCAGAGTGCAGAGTGATGCTGCTCTCTGTCCATAGAGACACAGGGCAGTAAGGGTGCTCAGATGGGCCAAAAAACACACAGTGAGTCCCACCACACCAAGGAGATTATTTTCACAACTTGAGAAAAACAAAGACGTATTTCACTCAAACTCACAGTATGTCACACACGACAGACAGCATTAAACATCTGGTATAACTGCAACACATTGTTCCGCCAGGGAGGCAGGGGGCGAGGGCACAGGTGTTAGTAGTGGTGGAGTGATCCTCATCCTACACATCAACCAACTGTACTTCTCTAAACTTCCCCACTTCCTCCCTGGAGAGAGGAGCTTTGGAAAAACCATTGGAAAGCTTGACCTGAAGTCCCTACTGTCTTTTTAAACACTCTAATGTCGGACACGACCCTGGCCTGCACAACACTTGTCAACCAGGAAACTAGAACTTACAGCTCTGCATTCACGGCAGTCACTGACACAAAATGGTGGACAGACTTAACAAGCCATTGTGTTACAAATGAGTCCCTAGAAACTGTGCCATCATTCTGTAATACCCATGTTACTGCACAATGTCTGACATTTCTATTAAATTCTGTTTGTTGACACAGTCACTACACCATACACAATGTTATAATACTACTGATGAAAATGTATGATAATGAACAATGTTGTGTTCTATCTGTGTTGACCCAGGCACTACACGGTGCGTTACCGTGAGAGGAACAGGAAGTGGACTCAACAGACGTGCCCCACCAGCGACATGGTCATCGACAACCTGAAGCCCAACACGGCCTACGAGTTTGGTGTCCGACCCGACAACGAGGAACGCAGCGGAGTGTGGAGCAAGCCAGTCATCCACAACACCAACATGGGTAGGTCACCTAAACCCTTCCCCTTTGTCCTTCCATGGTGCATCGCTCAAATCATCCCCCCTTCAAACACATCCCAAAATGGATGCAGCACTGAGTCTGTCAGTACACAGATCACATGTTTTTTTATGTATATTCCTTATTGTCACGACTGGGTGTGTAACCAGACCAAGGTGCAGCGCAGTAGTAGTTCGACATCTTTAATTAATATTCAAACAAACACTTACTCTACAGACTGACATCGAAGACAATGATCCACACACAGGTGTTGGACATACAAACATAAGTAGGCTCCCCAATTAGGGACAACGCATAGCAGCTGCCTCTAATTGGGACCCAACACAAAACACCACACAGAACTATATAAACTAGATCTGTCACGCTCTGTCCATGGCTAAATAGATGAGCCAAAGGCTTCTCTATGGCCAGAGCCTGACAGTACCCCCCCCTAAAGGCGCGGACTCCCGACCTCAAGACACAAAAACACAATTACATAGGGAGGGAAAATATCGTCTCTCCAGTCCGGTAGGAGGTCTAGTGCGGGGAACCGGCACTGGGCGTACCGGACTGGGGAGGCGCACCGGAGGTCGGGTGCGTGGAGCCTGCACTGGAGGCACCTGGCTGGGCGCACGCACTGGAGGTCGGGTGCGGGGAGCCGGCACGGGACGTACCGGACTGGAGAGGCGCACTGGAGGCCTGATGCGTGGAGCCGGCACAGGTTGCACCGGACTGGTGACACGCACTTCAGGGCGAGTGCAGGGAGCCGGCATGGGACGTACCGGACTAGAGAGGCGCACTGGAGACTCGGCGTCGAAGGTTGGCACCGAACGACCCGGACTGGGGATGCTCACCGTGGGCACCATTAACGCCAGCTCCTTCTTTTCATTCTCAATCTCTTCCTCTAGCTGCCTCAGTTCCTCTAGAACCCCTCCATAATACACCTCCAGGTACTCCTCTTCCTCCTTCGTCCTCGCCCCCCAATGGTACTCCGGCCTCGCCATATGCCACATGGAGAGTGGTACTGGCGCTTCCTCCTCACTTCCAGACCACCCCCATAGCCCCCCCAAAAATTCACGTGGGGTTGTCTTCGGCTCACTTGACGTCTTGAGCCCCGATTACGACGCTGTCCTCCTTGTTTCTCCTTCTGCTCCCTCTCTCCAGTGTAGCGCTGCTTGGTCTCAGCGTGGTGGGTCATTCTGTCACGACTGGGTGTATAACCAGACCAAGGTGCAGCGCAGTAGTAGTTCGACATCTTTAATGAATATTCAATGTGAAATATTACAAACAAGAACAACTTAGAACAAACGGAAATACACTTACTCTACAGACTGACATGGAAGACAATGACGCACACACAGGTGTGGGACATACAAACATAAGTAGGCTCCCCAATTAGGGACAACGCATAGCAGCTGACTCTAATTGGGGACCCAACACAAAACACCACACAGAACTATATAAACTAGATCTGTCAGGCTCTGACCATGGCTAAATAGATGAGCCAAAGGCTTCTCTATGGCCAGAGCCTGACACTTATGGTCCAATACCAGTAACATGTATTCTATTAGTTCATTAGTTTTATGTGGTTGTGTTTTCAGAGAAGGCCATGCAGAAACCTTACAGACCAAGGACCCCTCTGACGCCTGTGGTACGTCCTGCACTCATTACTCTTGCTTTAGTGAATGTGCATTGTGTCTGCAGTGAGTGTGCTGTAGAACGTTGGTGGTTTACTTTTGTAAGTCTGTAATCTGTAGTTTGCTGTAGTCTTCAGTGTACTGTAGTCTGTAGTGTGCTCTAGTCTTTACTGTGCTCTAGTGTAGTGTACTGTAGTCTACTGTGTGCTCTAGTCTATAGTGTGCTCTAGTCTGTCTTTAGTAAGTCTACAGTGTGCTCTAGTCTGTAGTACATTCTAGTCTATAGTGTGCTCTAGTCTGTCTTTAGTAAGTCTACAGTGTGCTCTAGTCTGTAGTACATTCTAGTCTGTAGTGTACTGCAGTCTGTAGTACGTTCTAGTCTGTAGTACGTTCTAGTCTGTAGTGTACTGCAGTCTGTAGTACGCTCTAGTCTGTAGTGTGCTCTAGTCTGTAGTATGTTCTAGTCTGTAGTGTGCTCTAGTCTGTAGTACGTTCTAGTCTGTAGTGTGCTCTAGTCTGTAGTACATTCTAGTCTGTAGTGTACTGTAGTCTGTAGTGTGCTCTAGTCTGTAGTGTGCTCTAGTCTGTCTTTAGTAAGTCTACTGTGTGAGCTAGTCTGTAGTGTGCTCTAGTCTGTAGTGTGCTCTAGTCTGTAGTGTGCTCTAGTCTGTAGTGTACTGTAGTCTGTAGTGTGCTCTAGTCTGTAGTGTGCTCTAGTCTGTCTTTAGTAAGTCTACTGTGTGCTCTAGTCTGTAGTGTGCTCTAGTCTGTAGTGTGCTGTAGTCTGTAGTGTACTGTAGTCTGTAGTGTACTGTAGTCTGTAGTGTGCTCTAGTCTGTAGTGTGCTCTAGTCTGTCTTTAGTAAGTCTACTGTGTGCTCTAGTCTGTAGTGTGCTCTAGTCTGTAGTGTGCTCTAGTCTGTAGTGTACTGCAGTCTGTAGTGTGCTCTAGTCTGTAGTGTGCTCTAGTCTGTAGTGTACTGTAGTCTGTAGTGTGCTCTAGTCTGTAGTGTACTGTAGTCTGTAGTGTACTGTAGTCTGTAGTGTACTGTAGCCTTTAGTTTGCTCTAGTCTGTCTTTAGTAAGTCTACTGTGTGCTCTAGTCTGTAGTGTGCTCTATTCTGTAGTGTGCTCTAGTCTGTAGTGTGCTCTAGTCTGTAGTGTGCTCTAGTCTGTCTTTAGTAAGTCTACTGTGTGCTCTAGTCTGTAGTATGCTCTAGTCTGTAGTGTGCTCTAGTCTGTAGTGTGCTCTAGTCTGACTTTAGTAAGTCTACAGTGTGATATAAGAGATGCTTGCAGCTTCTTTCTTTCCAGCCTTCTCCTTAGTGGAAAATAGCTAAACAAGCAGCTAGCCATAGCTGGCCAAGACCAGTAGAGAGGACCATAACCAGCTAACGTCTGTATTACCGAGGAGACCATACCAGCTAACGTCTGTATTACAGAGGAGACCATAACCAGCTAACGTCTGTATTACCGAGGAGACCATACCAGCTAACGTCTGTATTACCGAGGAGACCATACCAGCTAACGTCTGTATTACCGAGGAGACCATAACCAGCTAACATCTGTATTACCGAGGAGACCATAACCAGCTAACATCTACTGTATATTACTGAGCAGAGGAGAGGAGAGGAGAGGAGAGGAGAGGAGAGGAGAGGAGAGGAGAGGAGCGAGGAGCGTTGGCCTTGAGTTTCTGGCCGTGCTCGGTGACTGGACTGTGTGCCTCTGTCGTTTCACTTGCCCCCGGGACCACTCTTATTCAGCTGCACAGCTGACCAGAATTATCTGCAAACGCTGGCACTTCCTGAGGAAAAGTCGGAATAACCAGCTTCCCACTGAGAGATTACAGATCAGACACGGGGAAGAGGGCAAGGGGCCTTGTAACAGAAGGAGAAACAGGGTGAAGATATAGGGAGAGAGAATATGAGAGACAGACACTGACTGGATTGATTGAAGTAAATGAGTGAAGTAGGTACAGTAGCTCTTCATATTATCATTGTTGTGTCATGTTCAATGATCATAGGCTACGGTACCATGGCTGATCTTGCTCTCTCCACCCCTTCCCTCTCTCTCTCCCCCATCTCTTTCCACCCCTTCCCTCTCTCTCTCCCCCATCTCTCTCCACCCCTTCCCTCTCTCTCTCCCCCATCTCTCTCCACCCCTTCCCTCTCTCTCTCCCCCATCTCTCTCCACCCCTTCCCTCTCTCTTTCCCCCATCTCTCTCCACCCCTTACCTCTCTCTCTCCCCCATCTCTCTCTCCCCCTTCTCTTGCTTTCTTTTTCTGTCCTAACAGAAAACAGCCAACATGCCACAGGCCTTCTTCCCTCCTCGTCACGGTAAGCCAATAGACACACATACACACGCACGCACATGCACACACGCTCCTGGTTTGGTCAACCCCACTGAATTCTGTTATTACACTGCGGCAAAGACTTTATAGGACATGATGACTTATCACTCTCACTTCCGAAACATCTGTTTCACCACTCCTCACTGAACCCTGAATTACGACTCATCATCATTAATTCCATGTTATAGTCTCCTAATCTTCCTTCTGATAACCACAGGGTTTATTCCAGGTGACCAGAGAAGATGACAGCCACTGTGTACCTGTCTACTGTACACACGTTGCCTATGATGGTTATGATCATGTGATCAGCAAGATGCATGCTTACCAGGGCTGTCAATGATTTTTTTAATCATCTTTGTGAAATAGACGTACTGCACTTAACTCAGGCCATACAACCTGCACTGCATTGTAATACACTGAACCCATACATACTGCACTGCAATACACTAAACCCATACATACTGCACTGTAATACACTGAACCCATGCATACTGCACTATAATACACTGATAGATCTATCTATCTATCTATCTATCTATCTATCTATCTATCTATCTATCTATCTATCTATCTATCTATCTATCTATCTATCTATCTATCTATCTATCTATCTATCTATCTATCTATCTATCTATCTATCTATCTATGCACTGTAATACACTCAATCCATACATACTGCACTGTAATACAATGAACAGAGTCAATACACTGGGAATGTAATTTCTCCTCACAGCAGCCACATTAGGAAACTCCAGGCTGGCAAAGTGATGATAGCTGTTGATGTTTGTCCCCTCCTCCTGTTTAGCTGTCCATAACAGGAGCCAGGGCAGAACCCTCTCCAGGACCCCTATGACTCCAAGGACCACCTTCGGTAATGAGCCATGCAACTATGTCCTATGATATCTCTACTTGACCGTTCTCCTACTTGACATTTTTCCTACTTAACCTTGTAGTCTTTTTCAATCTTAAACTTTTCACGTCTCTTTCTTTTCATCAGGAAAGCGTTGACAACATTTCACCATTTATATCCTGTAGTAGGACATCTTATTTCTCTCCACAGACTATGTGTTGTTCTCAAAGTTTGTTATGTTCCTCAGCGCCAACCTCGGCCAATAGACAGCACTTCCTGTCCACTCCAAGACCCACAATGCCTCTGGTGCAGATCGAGCCAACTGGTAAACAAACAGACGCTTTACTCCCTAATGAGACAGGACGGCTTAACTGTCAGTCAGCTTGGCTGCAGCCAATGAAAGGCTCGGTGGGTGGGGTTTCAGAGGGATCTTTTTTTATGATTGGCTGCATGAGTAAAATTGGCATGCACTAAGTACAGTAAGTAGAGAGCCCCTCATCCGAACCTCAGGAGAAGATGGCTGAAAGTTCTAATACGATCCCCATGGTGGCGGAGGTAGGTTGCCACGGGAGCATGGCCTAGCCACGTAGTTGGTTGGTCCTTTTGAGCACATTGCATAAGCGCTGCTTGTTCACTCAATGTGTTTCTCAACAGTCACATCCCACAAACAAGTCAATCGTCTTTCCCACTCTTCCTCAATCTTTCTCTCACTTCTTTAGTGTCAGTCCGTCAATTTGTCCATATATCCATCACCATCTTATTCCATAAGTATCCCACATTCATCCATCTGTTGATTTCAAGACTTTTAAAACATTCTACATACAACTGTTCATTTAGAATCATTATTTTAACCCATGGTGCTTTGCTTTCAGTCAGTTGCTGTGTTGAAGGTGTTCAGCCCAGTCTGCATGATAAAGTAACATATTACACTCTAGAACAGTGGTATTCAAAGACTGGGTTGCAACCCCTAGTGACCCATAGTCATTACATTTGGGGTGGGATGGGGTCCCCAGAAATTCTTGGGGAAGAAATGGGGTCCCCGCTGAAAAAGTTTGAATACCACTGGGATAGAAGATGTTCAATCCAGTCTGCATGATAAAGTAGCATGTTACAGTCTAGAAGGTGTTCAGTCCAGTCTGCATGATAAAGTAGCAAGTTACAGTCTAGAAGGTGTTCGGTCCAGTCTGCATGATAAAGTAGCATGTTACAGTCTAGAAGGTGTTCAGTCCAGTCTGCATGATAAAGTAGCAAAATATACAAAATGACCCAATTTTCTTCCCAACAGGAAGATCTATCATAAATGGCCTTGTTTCTCAGAGTGCACTCTGACTGTATGTCCTTCCTATCCTATCCTCTCTTTATTCACGTACTTCTATCGTACTTTCTGTTGTCCCTCTGGAACAAGTGTTCTCAAAACGTCAGAAAAATAATACTATGCTGTCAACGTCATCCCTGAAATATCTTAATGAGATTCTCTGGTACCTTTGTATACATTTTAGACAGCAGTTCTGAAAATAGCACTCACGAGCCATAAGTGGTCCCCGAAAATGGCCTACTTCGTCGCATATGTGCAGATATGTGCACCACGTTATTGCTCTCTCTATTGCAGGGTTCATATGCTCGTCGGAACTAGGTAAATCTGACATTTCTGACTTGCTGATTTGTTGAACGCGGCATGTGTATAACTACAACCAGTTAGCATGTTGGAAATTTCGGAGCTTCCTCGTTCCAACTAGCACGTGAAATTGGCATCTCTCTCTTTCTCTGCTTTGTCCACTGAGCTGTTGGGCCCGCCCTGCAACCTCAATGGATAATGATGGGTGGGCCTCTTGATAGCTGTCACTCAAATTCAAAGGGCTGAAGCTCATTGGCTAGAACTCAAATTGCCAGGGGGCTGGCCCACGTGGTGGGAAATGCAAGGAAAATGGCACGGCACAGCTTCAAGAAAACAGTCTTTGAGGTAATTGAGGTAAGACAGTCATTCAGCTCATATATTCTTCATGTATATATTAAAACTACACATAGACACATCCAGCCCAAAGCGAAAGGTTTAAAAAAAGCTTTCTTAGTCGCCAAAGTACCGGAGAAATGCATTTATTGGCGATGTGCTTTTCACTCATTACTAACTGTTGTAGCATCAATATTACATGGCCGTAAACTGAAGTGACACTAAAACCCTGGAATGTCGTGTTATCTATTCCTCTACAACATCCCTCTTTTTCTCTCTCTCTCCCTCTCGTTCTGTCTGTCTCTCTCTCTCTCTCTCTCTCTTTATCTCTCTCCATCTCCCTTTCTTTCTCTGTTCCCTCTTTTCTCTTCCACTGGGAGTCGAGGTAAAGTACCTGGTTGGATCATTTACAGATGGTCTTGAAAATCCCACACTAGGTGATCACCCTCGCCCTGTTAAAACCTCATGGTTCACAGTCCTCCAAAAGCACACAGACAAATGCATTTTGGACAGCAGTCACTCACAGTTGTCCTTGTCCTGGTAGCTGCGCCTGTGTGTAGTAACACGGTCTTTACACTGCAAACTGCTCCATATGGGCTCAGCTCCTTTGAAATCCAACCCTCTGTATCAACTTCGTGCCAGGTAAAGGTTTATATCCGTTACGTGCTGGTTGAGGTTCAGGATAAGCTTTCCCCTGCCCGAGTCGTAAACACGTATCAGCCTGGTTATCGGGGAGCATTGTTATCTATTCTCTATGGTTCTTCTAATTCATCTGTCAATGGTTTCCTCTTATTTTTGCAGTGTCAAAGACCTGTCCTTGGTGTACTGTCTGTTCTATAAGATTATATTTCTATGGCCTCAATGTTCCACTCTCCTCTCTCACCCACTCCAGGACGAGCAGACCACATCAGATCTGCCTCCTCTCCCTCCGTGGATGTCACCCATGCCGCCCCCACCCTCCCCTGTGCCTCCCCCACCCTCCCCCGTGCCTCCTCAAATGTCCCCCGTGCCTCCCCCACCCTCCCCCGTGCCTCCCCCACCGTCCCCCGTGGCTTCTCCACCATCCACCGTGCCTCCCCCACAGTCACTCGTGCCTCCCACACCCTCCCCTTACTCTCCCACACCCTCCACTTAACCTTACCCTCTCCCACCCTCCCCCATGCCTCCCCCCAGCTCTTGACCTCCCCCACTCTTCCCCTGGCCTCTCCCGCGGCCCCTGTGCCTAACCCCCATCGTAACAAAGAGAGACACAGGGGACCGGCCCAGGGCAGGCCCCAACAGGCCAGACCCCAACAGACCAAACGCCAACAGGTCCAACCTCAGGCCCAACCTCAGGCCCAGCCTCAGGCCCAGCCCCAACAGGCCAGACCCCAACAGGCCAGACCCCAACAGGTCCAGCCTCAGGCGCAGCCTCAGGCCCAGCCCCAACAGGCCAGACCCCAACAGGTCCAGCCTCAGGCCCAGCCTCAGGCCCAGCCCCAACAGGTCAGACCCCAACAGGCCAGACCCCAACAGGTCCAGCCTCAGGCCCAGCCTCAGGCCCAGCCCCAACAGGCCAGACCCCAACAGGCCAGACCCCAACAGGTCCAGCCTCAGGCCCAGCCTCAGGCCCAGCCCCAACAGGCCAGACCCCAACAGGCCAGACCCCAACAGGCCAGACCCAAACAGGCCAGACCCCAGGCAGAGCCTCAGGCCCAGCCCCAACAGCCTGCTAAGGTCACCCAGAGCCTACAGACCCCCACGGGTAAAGACCCTGCTCTCTCCACTCACCTAGGCTGTAACAGAGAAATAAAAACATGTATAATGGATCATTGAGTCCAAACGTCTAATCCTCTGATAAAAAATTTAGTTTTCTCTCACACAGCTCCCAGCCAATATCAGGTGGGACAACCTCTGCCAAGACCCGCCCTCGCCACTGAGAGGGCCAATAGTAACACCCGGGGTAACGATGACACCATTTTGTCCTATCACAATGTCTGTTGTCATCCAACCTCATGAAACCCAAAGCTCTCATTGGTCATGTCTGTACTCCATCAGTCAATTATTGGATGAGCTCATAGCTTACCAATAATACTATTTTCATCAGTCCGCACACTGTCGCTATTGGTTGAAGCTGTCTGTGTGGCACTCTGAACCCCTTCTCCCTCCTACCATCCCATTACAGCAAACTGTACACCTATACCACTGCTTCTCTCCATCACCCTTGCCTATCCATCTTCATCCTTACTGCACAACGCTCATCCCATTCCGGATCATTCCAGACACTGGATAGTTTGGTCTCACTGACATTAAGTCATCCATCTTTAATGGAAAATAAAAGAAGGGCAGTTCAACCAAAGTTTTGTTTAGTTTCTCCATCCATTTTTTTCACTTCCTTTCCTCGTCTGCATCTTTCATTTGTCCATTTATCCACTCACTCATTCATTTGTTTTTCCATCCAGGGCTCCTATCATCTCACCTGAATGACCTTTGAACCTTGTCTCCATGGGATCGAACCCCCTCTCTCTCTCTCTAACCCATCTTGCTGCCCCTCTCTCTGTCCATATAGGTACCAGCTTCCTGAGACCTTTGACCCCCACCAAGCCTCGCTCTCCTACAGGCTCTGCCGTTGCCACGGCAGCCAGGAACACGACGTTGCCTCGTGGTCGCGTCTCTCTCTACTTCACCCCTAACGGCATCAGACCTCTCTCTCTACCCAGGAACAACAACACCAACTCCTCCCTCACCTCAATCACACGAGGGGGTAAAGGAGCAATGCTTTCCTCTCTCTCCTCCTCATCTTCCTCCCTCTCTTCCCACCACTACCTCTAGAGAGAGAGAGAGAGAGAGAGAGAGAGAGAGAGAGAGAGAGAGAGAGAGAGAGAGAGAGAGAGAGAGAGAGAGAGAGAGAGAGAGAGAGAGAGAGAGAGAGAGAGAGAGAGAGAGAGAGAGAGAGAGAGAGAGAGAGAGAGAGAGAGAGAGAGAGAGAGAGAGAGAGAAAAGAATGTTTTATAGTCAGCTACACCCATTATTGTTGTCCTCTCATGTGTTCCTAGCATGTCTTTAGCGTGTTTTCGAGGTGTGCAGACATGTTTAATTTCATGAGCCCTCTTCTCCCTCCAACAGCCGACGGGGAGCACCACAAGGGCCTTGCTCTTCCCAAACCTGCAGTCTGGTCCGGAAACCGACTGGGTAAAAAACAGAGAGACGCCATTGTGTTTTACGTTCCCCGCATCAAGCCCTCCATGCTCTTAAGCCACAACAACTTGTCCCTGTCCTAAGATTGGCCAGCTTGTCTGTCTGTCCATGTGACTATCCATTCTTATTTGGCAGCCTGTCTGTCCGTCAGCATCACTGTCCATTCATGTGTTTTGTCTGTTATTGTTGGTGTCTGCAGGTGTGTTTGTCCACGTTTTAACTGTCAATATGACTGAGACTGAAGAAGAATTCTCCCACTCTGATCGTATCACAACAGTCTAACCTAAACCTGTTGTTCAGGTCATAAAAGACCAAATCCTACAGTAACTTGAGAATTTTCTCACAGATCTCCCATTGACATCAATGCATGATTTGCTCGAAAATGTGTGACATTTCAAGCCAAAAATGACCACAGTCACCAATGTCCACACTTACATTTCACTATAACCAGTTGTTGACTTCAGTTTCTGCTTCAGTCTCAGCCGGTGTGAGTGTTTCTGTGAAACTGGCACAGTTTCAGAGGTCTTCAAGGAACCTTAAGGCTTGCTGGAAGCAGCTCTACTGAATTAAAAAACCCACTTTGTCTGCTTGTCATACAAAAAACAACCTACACTACCAATGAAAAATGTGTACATTTCAAATGTCCCCACAGCAACATTATTCCCATATTTTTTGGTTTCTAATGAACTACAAAAGGAAATAATTGATGTAGTGGTGAATTATGATGTGTCTAAATGTTCTGTCAGTGGTGTCTGTCTGTCTGTCTCTCTGTCTGTCTGTCTGTCTGTCAGTGGTGGCAGTCTGTCTGTCTGTCAGTGGTGGCAGTCTGTCTGTCTGTCTGTCTGTCTGTCTGTCTGTCTGTCTGTCTGTCTGTCTGTCTGTCTGTCTGTCTGTCTGTCTGTCTGTCTGTCTGTCAGTGGTGGCAGTCTGTCTGTCTGTCAGTGGTGGCAGTCTGTCTGTCTGTCTGTCTGTCTGTCTGTCTGTCTGTCTGTCTGTCTATCTGTCTGTCTGTCTGTCTGTCTGAGGCTTATCTGTCTCCTATTTATATGGTCTCCTCCTAAAGCATGTGTTGCTCATACGTTGCTCAGGGTAAATTCCACACTGGATGGATTGGTCAAATTTGTGCTCGGTATCTCATGTTTGTGTCTTGCACATCTCGTGTTTGATTTGATGTTGTTCAACTGTAAATGTGCTCTATATAGTTTCAAACCTTGAGTTTCTCCAGTATATGTTGCAACAAGTATAACAGCATTTTTGTAAAACAGTGGAAAATATTTTCTCTGGGAATATTGTTCTGGGCAAACATGAAGCACAGTGTTTTGAACAGTGTTTCTTCACTATCTTGCCAGAGGAGTCTGACAGAAACCAGCACACACAACCCTCTACTGCTGGTAAAGCTCACTCTTCAAAACAGTGTGTGTGTGTGTGTGTGTGTGTGTGTGTGTGTGTGTGTGTGTGTGTGTGTGTGTGTGTGTGTGTGTGTGTGTGTGTGTGTGTGTGTGTGTGTGTGTGTGTGTGTGTGTGTGTGTGTGTGTGTGTGTGTGTGTGTGTGTGTGTGTGTGTGTGTGTGCTGTTTTAAACTAGTGCAGTGGTGAGGTGTTTGTCACCCAAAGAGTGTTTTGTGAGTAGTCTGGTTCTCCTATAACCTGCTGTAGGGTTCAGGATGATAAACAGAGCTTCCTGATGACATCACACCTCACGTTCCCATAACACTGATCCCCATCACCCAATGAGCAGTCAACAAAAGTGTTAGATGTTCTTTTTTTGGAAAAAAAGCATTTAAGGAGCCACAAGGTTTTACACACAAAATGTACCTTTTCTTTCGGCTGAAAGCGGCACACACTGTGACTCTCCAGGACTTTCCCACCCTTGGCTTCAAGTTCTACTTTTCTGGTCTCTGTAGCCCCACTAAAGTAGGGAGTTCAGTCTGATTTACCCCAGAAAGAGTGGCAGGCATGCAGGGTCAGATCCGGCTGGGCCAGGATTAACCAAGTTAATATTTATGAATGTGTTGTGGGGGGGTTGACATAGGCCAAGGGTAATATTTATGAAAGGGTCTAGTCCTGACAAGGAAGGCTTAGGAACATTAGATAGAGGAGAACACAACCAGTAATCATTCTCTTGAGATAAGAGATAAGATAAGAGAGGGCCAAGTGAAAATGACATGACCTCCCGGGCTGTCTTTCTGGAAAGGACCTGAATGACAGAGACGGAGACATGCACGCTGGGTGGTCAGAGCCGTAGACAGCCTTTAAACAACTGCCACTATCACGCTCAGATTGTGTCTACCACATCAAAGTCTACAATATGGAGAGATGACGCATGTCCAGTCAGTGCGTTTACTCAATGAGACCAGGGTTGCCAACCCTCTCAGTCTGTCCAGGAGTAAAGCTATTCAGGGACTGGATTGCTTAATAGTGGATCTGAGTTCAGTCTGAGTGGCCTGTTCTGGGTTTGATACTCCAGTCTTCATCACAGAGCTTTGCCCCTAATATTAGTCCACAGCCTGCTAAAGCTCCAGTAGACTTAGAGGGAGTCTGAGCTCATTCCCTGGGTTGTGTTTAGTTTGATCCTATCCTTAATTTCCGGAATAGGAACAATACAGGGATTGTGAAGAATTTTGGCTTGGCTGTAGCAGAGGGTTAATTGAGACCAGGTTTCTTGCTTTTCATCCAGAAGATATAAGAACATGCATCAAATGTTATGGAGTTCCGGGGGTCTATTCAATCAGATCCACTTTAGTTGACGTCCGCATAGGGGTTGTTTTGGCGTGTCAGAGGTGGAACTGCATTAGAGCTGTTAAATCCACACGCGGCTATGTGGCATTATACCTAAAGCGGACATTGTGGACAATGCCATTGGCTGCGTGGAATCAAATTCAGAGAAATCCCATGCTGCTTTGTTTACAAGTTCAAACACTGGAAAGTGAGATGTGATCTACAACTCAATTAGTCTGATAGAAATCCTCATTACTTCGTTGAATGATTTTCAATTTGAGCGTCATTATTTCTATATAGCCTACACTTTCTCATTCTGAACTTCTAACACAAGTGGGACGGTGTGGCTTTGTGACAATAATCAAGAGTATCTGCTCACCGATTTGACAGCTTCAACACTGTTCCAACTCGAATGCAGTTCCATCTCCGACACAACCAAAACATCAGCTATGTGTCGGCTATCGGCGGTTAACGCTTGATCTGATTAAACAGAATCCTCCTCGTATGGTTTTTAGGTTTCTTCTGATCGCTGTTCTTGTGTTTTTTACGACAGCTAAGTTAATGGTTGAAGGTTATTAAGTATTGACGTGCTGTTAGTCATAGCCTATGGCCGTGCTCTGTAGTAGGAGTTCTCAACATCCTATCTGTTGAGCCTGTTTGTTTGACATTGCTTCAGTTGACACTCTCCTCCATCACCATCTCCTCTCCAGTGGTTCAGTTGACACTCTCCTCCATCACCATCTCTTCTCCAGTGGTTCAGTTGACGCTCTCCTCCATCACCATCTCCTCTCCAGTGGTTCAGTTGACACTCTCCTCCATCACCATCTCCTCTCCAGTGGTTCAGTTGACGCTCTCCTCCATCACCATCTCCTCTCCAGTGGTTCAGTTGACGCTCTCCTCCATCACCATCTCCTCCCCAGTGGTTCAGTTGACGCTCTCCTCCATCACCATCTCCTCTCCAGTGGTTCAGTTGACGCTCTCCTCCATCACCATCTCCTCCCCAGTGGTTCAGTTGACACTCTCCTCCATCACCATCTCCTCTCCAGTGGTTCAGTTGCCACTCTACTCCATCACCATCTCCTCTCCAGTGGTTCAGTTGACACTCTCCTCCATCACCATCTCCTCTCCAGTGGTTCAGTTGCCACTCTCCTCCATCACCATCTCCTCTCCAGTGGTTCAGTTGCCACTCTACTCCATCACCATCTCCTCTCCAGTGGTTCAGTTGCCACTCTACTCCATCACCATCTCCTCTCCAGTGGTTCAGTTGCCACTCTCCTCCATCACCATCTCCTCTCAAGTGGTTCAGTTGCCACTCTACTCCATCACCATCTCCTCTCCAGTGGTTCAGTTGACACTCTCCTCCATCACTATCCCCTCTCCAGTGGTTCAGTTGCCACTCTACTCCATCACCATCTCCTCTCCAGTGGTTCAGTTGCCACTCCATCACCATCTCCTCTCTCTCACTGTGTCTTCTCTCTTCTTCGTCCCTCTTTTCCTTTTCTGTGAAAAGTATTCCACTGTTTTTTCAAAAGCACAATATCCATCCTCAGTTATGAGTTAATAGGCCTCTCTCCAGTGCACTCCAGCAGCCTCCAAATGTGTAGTTCCTAACACTGCTATGGCCTCTATTTCCCAGGCTCCCCTGCAGTCCTGCGTCCCTCTCTTCCTGTCAACAAGAGGCCCAACCTGGTGGGGAAAACAGGGGACAAGGGTGAGGGCAGCACTGACCGCTGTTTTGGCTACTGAATACTTAGATTTCTGTTATAGCAACACTTTACCAAAGTTGTGCACAACTTCTTGATTTTGCCGTCATCTTGATGATTCTATTCTAACAACCTTCCTTCCCTCAGTTAAGTTCTAAAGCACCTTGCACTTCTCTGAAGAATACATTCACAGCTTTAAACGCAACACCTGTGTGTGAGTGAGTGTGTGTTTGAGTGCGCACCTGCCAGCATGCATGTATGTGCGTGTGCGTGTGCTTGTGTGCCTGTGTGTACGTGTGCAGCATGTGTGTGTTGTTCTGACTGACTTCTCTTACATAACACCAACACAATTATGCAACACATATCTTTTCTCCCAGCGTACAAACCTCTCAGAGATACACCTGGCTGGGTGAGATGACCACAACTGTATTTGTAGCTTACATGACTGAGCTGTGTTCTCTCCCCTCTGTCCTCAGATAAGGCCATGGACCTGAAGCAGGGAGACAAGGCATCTATCTTGAAGCCATTCCCTCTGGTTACAGCTAAGCCAGCCAAACAAAAGACCACAACCCTCCCCCCGGCCTTGAATGGTACAGTTCAGTGATGAGTGTCCTTGTGTTTATAAGAATCTACACTATATATATATAAAAGTATGTGGACACACATTCAAATTAGTTGATTCGGCTATTTCAGCCACACCCATTGCTGACAGGTGTTTAAAATTGAGCACACCGCCATGCAATCTCCATAGACAAACATTGGCTGTAGAATGGAATTACTGAAGAGATTAGTGACTTTCAACGTGGCACCTTCATAGGATGCCACCTTTCCAACAAGTCAGTTCGTCAAAATTCTGCCCTGCTAGAGCTGCCCTGGTCAACTGTAAGTGTTGTTATTGTGAAGTGCAAACGTCTAGGAGCAACAACAGCTCAGCTGCGAAGTGGTAGACAACACAAGCTCACAGAATGGGACCGCCAAGTGCTGAAGCGTGTAACGCGTAAAAATGATCTGTCCTCGTTTCCAAACTGCCTCTGGAAGCAAATTCAGCACAAGAACTGTTCATCGTGAGCTTCATGAAATGGGTTTCCATGGCCGAGAAGCCGCACACAAGCCTAAGATCATTTAAGTGATACACTTCTATGGAACAATACATCCAAAGGTTTTAGAGTATTGCTGCTGCATTCTGATAAATGGTGTCACCATAATTAATAGCTGTCAGGGAGGTTGATTGTACAACCTGCTTCCTGCTGTTTAGGGAGAAGCAGGATATCTTAATATAAATAAGCCTACTTTAAATCTCAGCTTCTTAAATAGATTATCCGTATGGTTTTTAAATGTCACATTTTTGTCAATCCAAAAGCCCAGATATTTATATGAAGGAATCTGCTTGACGAGAGAACCATCCAATACATAAATGTGTGAGAAGTAGAATGTGTGAATGTGCTCTAACATAGCCTGGTCAGCAGTATGGGCCATAACATGCATAACAGTTTCAGCTGCATACAGATGAATGTTACAGGTTTTTGCCGATAGATCCAAATTATTTATATAAATAGGAAAGAGGACAGCTCCCAAAATCGACCCCTTCAGGAGGTCTTTAGTAATATTGAGGTAACTTGACACCATCAGAAAGCACACGTGTCCTGCCAAACCTTTTGCAAGACGCCTGGTCGAGGCCCATTTCAGACAACCTTTGGACAGTATCAAAGGCCTTAGATAGGTCTATAAATATGGCAGCACAGTGATGCCTATGATCTAAGCAATTTAACACATAATTTAAGACAAGCGTAGCTGCTGAAACATTAAGAATATAAATTGAAGTTTAAAAAGTTATTAGCTGAGAGTTGGTTATTAAAAGCACCACAAATGTTATTTTGTCACTTTTATGGGGCCAGAGGCTGTCATAACCTGCTGGGGCAATGAGGGGATGGAATCTTGTTTCAAAGATTTGATAACTTTCCAGAATTTAGCTGTATTTCCACCACTCTCATGTACACACGGGGAGAAGTATGTTGACTTCGCTTTTCTAACCAGACTAAGACATCTACTTCTCAAATGTCTGAAGGACAGCCAGTCAGAGGTAGAATCAGTCAATCTAGACATAGTGTGTTAATGTCTGTACCTATGTGTGACCATGTATGTGTGACCATGTATGTGTGACCATGTATGTGTGACCATGTATGTGTGACCATGTATGTGTGACCATGTATGTGTGACCATGTATGTGTGACCATGTATGTGTGACCATGTATGTGTGACCATGTATGTGTGACCATGTATGTGTGTGTGTTTGAATCATGCTATAAGAGTTAGTGTGAGAGATTATCTGAGTTCTGTGGCATGTGTGTGAGAGAGAGAGAGAGAGAGAGAGAGAGAGAGAGAGAAAAAAAGAGAGAGAGAGAGAGAGAAGAGAGAGAGAGAGAGAGAGAGAGAGAAAAAAGAGAGAGAGAGAGAGAGAGAGAGAGAGAAAAAAAAAAGAGAGAGAGAGAGAAAAAAAACAGAGAAAGAGATAGAGAGAGAGAGAGAGAGAGAGAGAGAGAGAGAGACCACTTGAGACCAAAGCAGGTGCTGAGTGTAGGACTGAGCCAGATATTTAGGACAAAAGAGCTGCCAGGGAATGCTGACACATCATCACAGTACTCTCATAGCATGCACACACATACACACTTTGCTGTTTCTCAATCTCATCATCCGTCTCTCCATCTCTTTGTAGCCACTCATAATGAGACGGGTGACAACTCCTCTGTGTTCAGCTCTCTGCCTGCTTCCGAAGTGGACGCCTTGGGCAAGAAGCGTTTCGTAGGTAAGGACACATGCATCCTAACAGTCTTCAACAAACCCCCATGACTAAACTCACAGTGGACAGGGGCTGGAGGATCACTCAGGACAATAGCCTGGAGAACAATAGCCTTTCGTGCTTCCTCTTACCAGTTGTTTTGGATTTATCTTGCCTGTATCCACTATCCAGATGCTTGTCTGAGCTCCAGCTGACTTACATCTCGTCTATGGAGTACAGATGTCAGAGATGTTAACAATAATATCACTATACTGCTGATCATAAGCTGTTTGAGGTCTGTTTCAATGGCTGCAATGTATAATTAACTGCATTGATTTCCTGTTTGTAACCCGGAAGTAGAACAATATTTGACAGTACATTACAAGTGCACTGAAAAACATTTCCGTAAATCTGTAGTTACAATGTTTTTCATCGTTCTGCATTATCCTATTGTGATTCTCTGTAGCTCAGTTGGTAGAGCATGGCGCTAGCAATGCTGCGATAGTCAGTTCGATTCCCGGGACCACCTGTGTGTAAAATATAGGCCCATGCTGCATTACTGAAAGTCGCTTTGGATAAAAGCTTCTGCTAAATGTAATTTGTGTTGTCCTACTGAGTTATGTGTCTTTTCAGACATTGTTTGAGTACCAACACCTTTCATTTGTCTTCCAGCCCCTCATGTGATCTATAAGACGGACAAGAAGCCAGACGAGCCGTGTTCCATAACACACTCCCTTAGCTTCTTCCCTGTGGAGGAGGGGGTGGAACAGAACGTCACCGCACCCCCCCACTTGTCCCCCTCCAACGTCACCGTGGTGACCGTGGAGGGATGCCCTTCCTTCATCATCCTGGACTGGGAGAAGACTGACAATGACACCACAGGTGTGTGCGTGTGTATGCGTATTTATGTGTGTGTGTATGCGTGTGTATGCGTGTGTATGCGTGTGTATGCGTGTGTATGCGTGCGTGTGTATGCGTGTGTATGTGAGTGTATGTGTGTGTGCGTGAATGCGTGAGTGTGTGCGTGTGTGAGTGTGCGTGTGTGTGTATGTGTGTATTTGTGTGTATGTGTGTGTGTATGTGTGTGTGTGTGTATGTGTGTAGATGTGCGTGTGCGTGTGCGTGTGCGTGTGTGCGTGTGTGTGTGTGTGTGTGTGTGTGTGTGTGTGTGTGCGTATGTGTGTGCAAGGTTCATCAAGTTCTCTAGGTTATGGAAGGGTGAAGTTCTAACTCATAAGACTCTATTACATTGGGTATCTTTTGGCCCAGTCCTTGTCAACCCCACCCAAATCCTCAGTCTTTAAATGTTATATTTGCCTCATTAAGACACTGCTGTGCACATTTAAATCACATATGTATGATATGAGCTTGTAAAGATGTAATTAAACATATTGTGTGGATTTGTTGCTTCTCGTTTGATCAGAGTATGAGGTCATTTCAAGGACCCTAGGACCCAACGGAGAAGAGGTGTCCATCCTGACTACCAACCAAACTCACACCGCTGTGGAGAATTTAAAACCAGAGAGCAGGTGTGTGTCTGTGTCTGTTTTTATGTGGTGTGTGGAGGCTTACTGGAGCAGGGTTGGGTGAGGAAGGCTCACTGTGCTTATAATTATGCTGGATCCTGGTCTTGGTCCTGGTCATGGTTATGGTCCTGGTCTTGGTCCTGGTCTTGGTCAAGCACTGGCCTCTGCTCAAGGCTGTAGAGAATACAAATATCAAGTGTCATAGTGTTGGAGACTGGTGGAATACAAACTCAAGCTCCATGACTAAGGTTTCCATCCCACACTCTCCGTGTGTACGTGAAATACAGGTGGCTCGTGGCACCTTAATTGGGGAGGACGTGCTCATAATAATGGCTGGAATGGAATTAATTGAATGGAATCACATACATGAAACACATGGTTTCCATGGTTTCCATGTGTTTGATACCATTCCATTTGCTCCATTCCAGCCATTATTATGAGCCGTCATCCCCTCAGCAGCCTACTGTGATGTGGAATCTCCCATTTACTATCCAAGATTAAAATGACATTCCGTTGCTGGGAAAGCTATCACCATGGAATCAGAATAGAACGTACTGTATATAAAAAGGAGATTTTGGAATGACTGAGCTGGATTAAAACCATGCTGACTTCTTATCTTTTCTTTTTCAGTTACGAGTTCAAAGTGAAACCCAAGAATGAGCTTGGGGAAGGGCCTGCCAGTGAGCCGGTGTCATTCAACACAGAGTCAGGTAGACTCTTTTCAGACATGTGTAGCTAATTAGTTACTTGTTCATGGGACAGCTTAGCCTTTGGCTAAAATATGTGTGTAAGTACTTGGGGGCTCCCAAGTGGCGTAGTGGTAGAAGGCACTGCATCTCAGTGTAGAGGCGTCACTACAGACACCCTGGTTCAAATCCAGGCTGTATCACAACCGGCTGTGATTGTATCTGGTCAAACACAATTTTTTCCAAAAGTTTACTAAGGGTTGGTAACAGGCTGATTGGTCGGCTATTTGAGCCAGCTGAGGGGGCTTTACTTTCTTAGGTAGGGGAATAACTTTAGCTTCCCTCCAGGCCTGAGGGCACACACTTTCTAGTAGGCTTAAATTGAAGATATGGCAAAAAGGAGTGGCAATATCGTCCGCTATTAACGTCAATACTTTTCCATCCAAGTTGTCAGACCCGGTGGCTTGTCAATACTTTTCCATCCAAGTTGTCAGACCCCGAGGGCTTGTCAATACTTTTCCATCCAAGTTGTCAGACCCGGTGGCTTGTCAATACTTTTCCATCCAAGTTGTCAGACCCGGTGGCTTGTCAATACTTTTTTCACCTCTTCCATACTTACTTTATGGAATTCAAAATGACAATGCTTGTGTTTCATAATTTGGACAGATATACGTGGATGTGTACTGTCAGGGTTTGTTGCTGGCATGTCATGCCCTAAGTTTGCTTGCCAATGAAAAATCATGAAAGTAGTAATATCAGTGGGTTTTGTGATGAATGGGCCATCTGATTCAATCAGATGGCCTTTTTTCCCAACATTTCATTTAAGGTGCTCCAAAGCTTTTTACTATCATTCTTTATGTAATTTGTCTTTGTTTCATAGTATAGTTTATTCTTCTTTTTCTTCAGTTTAGTCACATGATTTCTCAATTTACAGTACATTTGCCAATCGTTTGTACAGCCAGACCTATTTGCCATCTCTTTTGCCTCATCCCTCTCAATAATACAATTTTGAAATTCCTCATCAATCCACAGGGATTTAACAGTTTTTACGGTAATTTTCTTAATGGGTGCATGTTTATTAGTAACTGGGATAAGCAACTTCATAAATGTGTCAAGTGCAGCGTCTGGTTGCTCGTCATTACACACCACGGACCAAGATATGGCTATTATATTGTGATCACTACATCCTATGGATTTGGATACTGCTTTCCAACTAATTTCTGCAGCATTAGTAAAGATACGATCAATACATGTTGATAATTTCATTCCTGTGCTGTTTGTAACTACCCTGGTAGGTTTATTGATAACCTGAACCAGGTTGCAGGCACTAATTACAGTTTGAAGCTTTCTCTTTCATGGGCAGCCTGATGAAAGCCAGTCAATATTTAAATCACCCAGAAAGTATACCTCTCTATTGATATCACATACATTATCAAGCATTTCACACATATTATCCAGATACTGACTGTTAGCACTTGGTGGTCTATAGCAGCTTCCCACCAGAATGGGCTTTAGGTGAGGCAGATGAACCTGTAGCCATATTACTTCAACAGTATTTAACATGATATCTTCTCTAAGCTTTACAGGAATGTGGTTCTAAATATATAAACAGCCACACCTCCACCTTGGGCATTTCTGTATTTTCTGTAGATCATATAACCATGCATTGCTAACACTGTATCGTCAAAGGTATTATCTAAGTGAGTTTCAGAGATTGTCAGAATATGAATGTCATCTGTTACTAGCAAATTATTGATTTCATGAACCTTAAGATACATATGTTAATGTGGGCTATTTTGAACACTTTTCTGGGATGCTTAATTGTTTTTCTTCCTTTACTGGGAAGCTTAGCAGAGGTAAATATGCTCTGGATATTTTTATTAGTGCAGGGTGAGCTGCACACAGCGGACTTCCTACTAGGGCACACCACCTCAGTGCTAACAGTTTTAATCTGGTTCATAGGCATATGATTAATGCATACAACAGCTGTAGGATCAGCAGAGGCATCCAGGGCAGAAAGAGGGACATCAATTAGGTTACTTACATTGTGTCTTCCAACGCCCCTAGGATAATGTACATTTGCTGAAGCATTATGCCAACTCTGCGTGACACAATAGTAGGGATTAGCTGAGCTGGACTTGGGTCATTTGATAAGTCATTGTCTCAACGCAGCTTTATAATGCTGTGAAATTATCCAGGAACCCAAATGATTTGTATGGATCCCATCCTCCTTATAATACGAGCTTTGTTTCCAGAAGGTATCAAAATTGTCAGTAAATGTTACACCTACAGAGCTGCAATAGTCTCGTAGCCAGTTATGGAGGACTAAAAGTCTGCTGAACCGTTCAATGCCACGATTTAGGGAGGTTACAGGGCCAGATATTATGGGGCGTTTGTTGGTGTCAAGTAGAGACCCAATCAGTTCTTTAAAATCCATCTTCAGCTGTTCAAAATGTAATTTGACATCATATGAACCATGACAGTATCAGCCCCCGGTGACTGACTCACAGCCTTGGGAAGCAACCTGGTGATATCCTGAACTTTTGCCAGTCTTTGCCCCAGGTGCAGATAAATGCCTCACCATCAAACTCCCTATCACAATCTCTGGAATGTTCCGGCCTCTGCCGTGTCTCGAAGCGGATTGCGAGGCCAGAGCCACAGAACTCACCTGAGAAGAGGGATGCTGAGATGCCGGCTGTGTACAGGCCACAACAGCCAAAGGGACAGAGCTCTGATCCACAGAGCACGGCCCAGTGGAGGGGGGCTGCGATAGCCCAGGCAGTGTCCAGGCAGTGCCCAGTCAGTTGATTGACTAGGACAGGGAGAGGTAGCTGGAGGGGCATCCACAGCCATGGAGGGAACACTCAAGCCCCCGGCAGAAGACACCTGGTACATGGGCTCAAAGTGATTTGAAAGTCTTAAGTCTGGATGTGGGGGAAGAAGGCAGGCGCACCAAGTACGATTCTTCTCCTTCTTTCTGGTTCCAACACGCATCCATTCACGCTCACCTGGAGTCGAACAATGAGCAGCCATTTTCTGGTTCAAACTAGTAGAGGGGTGCAGTGTACCTAAAGCGGACATTGCCATTGGCTGGACAGAGTCACATGAAGAGAAATCCCATGCAGACTTGTTAACAAGCTTGAACACTGGATTGTGAGATGTAATCTACACCTCGATTAGTCTGATTGAAATCCTCATTATTTTGTTTAATGATTTTCAATTTAACTTCTAACGTGAGTGGACAGGGTTGACAGCTCCAACTTCATAGTCATAGTCACAGTCACAGTCACATAATAGCTACAGATGGACTCAACTTTGGTATTCATATCATATCCGTTCTGCACACTGAATAACTCAATGAACTCAATAAGCTAATTTAATTCAAAGCAATATTGTGTCCAAACAGTAATAAGAGTTGACTGATGGGACTGGGCTGGACTGATCTCCCACCCTGTGGCGATAACACTGATAAAGAGGAGAGATGGGTCCAAAGGCTCTTTGCCCTGTAATGAAATCAGACTGTTTCGCCCTGAGAGGGAGACAACTATGTGGCTGTCCAGATCAGGACAGCAGGCCACTGGTCCTCATGTGCTAACTACAATAACGTGATGTGTTTTTGTGGTAATCTGAACCATGTTTTTAAGATTTACTGTTATTGTCCATGTGCAAGTATAGTTTATTACTGTATTAATACGGTAATAATGGACTGATGTGTGACTAATGATGTTTTCTCTCTTTCACTATCTCCTCCGTAGCGGACCCTCGGGTGAGCGAGAATATGTCAGGTGAGTTCACAATAATTTTTCCTCCATAGTTTGGGTCCTGTTCTCTGTGCCTAGTGTCATATTAATCCTTAAATATATTATCTCTCATGCCTCCAGGTAAAGCTGCTATCTGGACACAGTTCCCCTTCAAGGCAGATTCCTACTCGGAGTGTAACGGGAAGCAGTATGTGAAGAGGACCTGGTATCGCAAGTTTGTGGGCATCCAGCTGTGCAACTCCCTTAGATACAAAATCTACATGAGCGACTCGCTCAACGGTCAGTGTAGTAATAGTGAGAGGGTTTGTATACACTGAGTGTACAAAACATTAAGCACACCTGCTCTTTTCATGACAGACTAACCAGGTGAATCCAGGTGAAAGCTACCCTCTTAGAAAAAATGGTGCTATCTAGAACTAAAAAGGGTTCTGCGGCTGTCCCCATAGGACAACCCTTTGAAGAACCTACATGGAACTCAAAAGAGTTTTACCTGCAACCAAAAAGGGTTCTCCTATGGGGACAGCCGCAGAACCCTTTTTGGTGTTACTTGTTAAATCTACTTACAGGTTAAAGAAGGATTTTTAAACCTTGAGACAAATGAGACATGGATCATGAATTTGTGCCTTTCAGAGGGTGAATGGGGAAGAGAAAAGATTGAAGTGCCTTTGAATGGAGTATGGTAGTAGGTGACAGGTGCACTGTTTTTTGTCAAGAACTGCAACGCTGCTGGGTTTTTCATGCTCAACAGTTTCCTGTGTGTTTTATTAAGAATGGACCCAAAGGACATCCAGCCAACTATGGGAAGCATTGGAGTCAACATGGGCCAGCATCCCTGTAAAACGCTTTCGACACCTTGTAGAGTCCATGCCCTGACGAATTGAGTCTGTTCTGAAGGCAAAAGGGGGGGGGGGGGGGGTGCAACTTAATGTTAGGAAGGTGTTCCTAATGTTTTGTATACTCAGTGTATGTCTATGTTTTACTGTCTACGTTACCTTGTCTCTGTGTTCGTACATCTATGAACGGGTTTATAGGTTACATTGGAATTTTGAACAAGGTGTAATTAACAAAAATTATATAACCTCATACAGAGCCATAACCTTTGACCTCTGACCCTGTGCAGGCAAGTTCTACAACATCGGGGACCAGACTGGTCATGGGGAGGACCACTGCCAGTTTGTAGATTCTTTCCTGGACGGACGAACAGGCAGCCAGCTACTAGCCGACCAGCTACCCAGCCGATCAGGTAGAGTACTGGGTCATTTACGGGGACACATTAGAAAGATCAGTGGGAGAGAACCACTTATACAGGTGTCCATAACCACAGTTCTTTGGCACTTTTCAATGACTACTGAAGTTTGCTGTTTCAGGGTTAATTATGGGAAACTGATCTCTAGACTATGTTAAACGACCATTCACATTCCAAACCATTTGTAAAAGAAGGGTTCTCATACTCTGCTCTCATGTCTCAGGTTTCTACCGGGCTATGCGTCAGGAAACGGTCCACTTTGGCGAGATCGGAGGGAACTCGCACGCGACCTACGTCGGCTGGTACGAGTGCGGAGCACCCATACCTGGGAAATGGTAAGACCCCTCCACCAAGGAGGTGGCCAGAAAGATGCCTGACTGAATTAAGGATTATTTTACCAGGGTGAAAGGAGGACTGAGGAGGCGGGCTTCTCTGTTACCATGGAGACACACCTTTCTGTCTGTTTATCTGTCAGATGGCAACAGCCCACATTCCATTGTATAAAAGTGTACAGGACCACACTGTGTCACGGAACTCTGTTAGGTCACATTTGTCATATCTCCTTCAGTCTAATCTCACTATTTATCAAACACGACATTATGAGAAAATACTCAACCTGTAAACATTGAAGAGAATTTGATAAAGGTTTTTCAGAGTGCTTCATGAAATATGAACAACGGAAACTGTTGGGAAGCTGGCTCCCTAAAAATGTAATAATGTGTATGATTTTATTTATCAAGCAGTTGTTTTTGGTGTACCTTGTGGTTTTTATTGGCCAGTCTGCTAAAAGGGTTGCTACGACACAAAAGCATTAGTTTTCACTCATACACACTCAATACCTTTTCTTGATTGGTCCTGGGGGATTAACAGTTGCGGTTTGCACAATATGAAAGTATTAAATATATGTATATGATATGAAATAACAATATTTCTGAACTCCTATCAAGTCTCAACATTACGTTTACAAAGCAAGGCAGTTCCAGTGACTGCAGGTTTGTGTCAGTCACTTGGAAAAACACCTGTGTTCTGTAGCCAATGAATGTCCAGATAAGTAGAAAACAAAAAATCAGATACTGGGATTCACTCTGTTGGAATGAACAGCATAAGGAGGTGCTTTGTGTTCTTTCATCTTCAACACATTTTTAACTTCCAACTCATCTCGAGTCATTTCAATTTGGAGAATGATTGCCAGCAATACGTTATGTGGATTTGGGGCGTGTTTAGCGGGTTGTGACATTTCAAAAATGTTCAGATGTAATGTATTGCGTTTGTATAATGAGGAATTGTGTCAGTTCTATGTTACAGTTCTACCGACAACATTCTGAACATTTCCCCTCACTGACAAAACCCTTTGTCTTTAGCCTTTAGTTTTCCTAGTTTTGTTAGCCCAACCTGTTCTTCTGAGTGTACATGTACATAAAGGCTTATTTTAATGTGGAAACAACCAAAGGAAGATTACGTTTAACATTTTGTACAGTTACTCAAATGGCTGCAGTTGTATTTTCAATCCTAATTTTTTTGCGGAAAAGTGTTTATAGATTGTTTCAGATATGTACAACCATTCCTGTATCTATTTTCAACAATAAATCCTTAAGTATGGTTCATTTTTTACTACTGCTTCGACTCGGATTTGTTTTAAATGCATTGTGCACATCTGAATGTGTGGTGTTCACATGGTCATAGCAATAGCAAGTTGACACGCGCACACACACGTACATTTTCAACACATGCCAAGTTTCACTCTTTTGGCCATTAGTTCTGACTGCAGACAGGCGGAGCGGAGGGACCTACCACACGTCCCAGCCAACCACAACGCCCGATTAGGAAAACAAATAGCAAAAGCAGCATTACCACACTTTTCCAAATCCACTCTGGTGGGATACGAAAGGCTCTCGGAAGCCAAGCTCAACACGGAGTCGTGAACTCACAAACCACAGTGTGAGGGATGGAGGAAGAGAAGGAGGGAGGGAGAGAAGGATGGAGGGATGAGAGAAAGAATCAAAACAAAGACAGACTTCAAGGTTTCAAAGCCTTTATTAAGTTTCAGAGACAATTTTACAGTTCATACACAAACAACTAAATGTCACTACAAGGTGGAAAATCTGATCGACATTAAAACAAAACCAATGAGGAAAACATTTTATGAGGAAAAGAGAGCAATAGCAATAAACCATAAGGAGCTGATCTAAGAGGCTAAACATGGTAGGATCCTTCTGGAAGGTCAAAACTACACCTCCCATATTGTTCTCAAACGAGGGGCAGATTCCATGACACGTCATTATACCAACATTGCGGTGATGAAAACGAGTAATAAAAACAGAAAAGGAACGAACACTATTTGGCTAGTCTCATTGATGCATCGGTTGATGCTCCTCAGCTAACTTCATCCTCAAAACGTCAGTCAAATGCAACAGGAATCAACATAATCTGTGTTGACCAGCATATACAGATGCATTTACAGCTGTCAGACTAGTAAGATTAACAATAACAATTATAATAGACAGCTTTTATACTCCAGCCTGTGTTGGTCTCCCAGGTGAGTGTGCTTACAGACTGACGACATGCTCACAAGTGTTGGGCTCAATTCGAATTAAAGGCAGTCAATTCACAAAGTGATTTGAATTTGAATAAATAGCTTCTACTTTTCAGTTTTCGGAGAAGTCATTGAAAATAAATGCAATTTTTTTATTATTGAATTGTACATTTTAGTTTACTTCCTGAAATGATTGCCTTGAATTCAAATTGAGCCACCCAGATGTTCACGATGACAGACACATAGGTGGGAGAGTGTGGGTAGGGCACACTGTATTTCAAATAACAGGGCCACAACACATGGGTGTGTTTGTGTGGTGGTGGGGTCGAGACAGAATACAAATAGACGATCAGATGGGGGTTGTATCTTGTTTTGGATATGGACTCTTCAGTGACTGAGGACTGACAGAGGGATGGATGGACAGATTAGCAGACCATGTTTGATGAACCCAGGTCAAACAGAGCCAGCCAGGACACAAAAGGGAGGGGTGTGTGTGGATAACGTTTGCAGTTCCTTCTCTTTTACCGGTACCCAGGGCCAGGCTGGGCGTAGCCTGAGCTGAAGGGGGGGCGGTTGCGGGCATAGGGGTTGGACGCCCCAGGAGGGGGGGTAACATTGCTACCGGGAGGAGGAGTGTAGCTGGGACGGGGCTGGTACCCCTGGCTGGGCTGGGAGGTGGGGGGTAGGCTGTAGTTGGCAGGCTGGTTAGCCTGGGAGGTGTAGTTTTGGGGAGGTAAGGCCCCTGGGGGGTACTGCTGGGGACCCTGGTGTGGAGGGCCCTGCTGTTGGCCTCCCTGGAAGCCGGAGGCTGGGGCCTGGCCAGGGGCGGGGGCCTGGGAGGTGGGGGCAGGGTATCTCTGGAACTGCTGCTGTTGTTGAGGCTGAGGGGCGCCGGGCTGGGGGGTACATCCTGCTGATAGTGCGAGAGAGAGACAGAGTGCGAGAGAGAGACAGAGTGCGCGAGAGAGAGAGAGAGAGAGCGCGAGAGAGAGTAGCATCATCCTGTGAAGCTCTGGGCCATTCTTATAAGATCAGCTTGTCGTCCTTGGACCTTTTCTGAGGTAAAGTGTCACGGTCTTACCAGTGTACTGCATGCCATACTGCTGCTGCGGTGCTGGCTGCTGGGGAGGATATCCACCTGGGGACTGGTACTGCTGATACATCTGACCTGGAGGAGAGAGAGAGAGGGGAGCAGGAGGAGATCAGTATGACTGCTGGGGAACACACACACACCTGTGTGTGTCTGGATGGAACCAGACAGGATTGTCTTAATGCCAACAGCCCCAAGCACTAAACGAAAACAGGACTGGTTCCTCAAAGCCCTGCGCCCAGACACTCTCTATGGCACATTACAGTCAACTGTACAGCTCCAAGCTAAACACACACTTTCGCTCGCTCTCTCTCTCACACACACACAAACACTTTTATTTGGATAGATGTGTGTGTTGGGTCAGAGCGGGTGCCGTCGGTCTAAACTGGTCCGTCTGTGTCAATAGATAAGACACTTTCCTCCCAACTTTTATTAGCCATGACCTCACTGGTCTACATGTCTAACTGTGTGTCTCTCGAATCCATGTCACAATTAAAAGTCTAGACTGGAAAGCCTGCTTAGTACTGAAGAGTGTGGTTAAGAGTGTCTGAAAATGAAAGCAAGTAAAAGTTTCAAAACAAAGTTGCCACAGGCAATGAATATTCCATTCTTTTACTTTTAGATTGGTATGTATTGTTGTGAATTGTTAGTTATTACTGCACTGTTGGAGTTAGGAACACAAGTATTTCACTTCACCCACAATAACATCTGATAAACATGTGTATGAATAAAACGTGATTTGATGGTTGCTTCTGCTTAGGTTAAAGCTGATTAACATGAGGGTGTCTGGCACAGCTGCCTGACTGAGACTTGTAATCTTTGCATGTTAGTTGGCCAACTAAAGTTTCCCCAGTGAGTCTCAGCATGTTCAGCAAACATGTAAACAATTGCCCAACCAGTGTATTTAATTTACAAGGCCTGTATCCCAAAGCCCCTGCCATGTAAAGAAGGACAACGACGTATTAAAAATACAAACAAAGGATAATGAGGCAACGACGTATTAAAAATACAAACAAAGAATAATGAGGCACGACGTATTAAAAATACAAACACAAAGGATAATGAGGCAACGACGTATTAAAAATACAAACAAAGGATAATGAGGCAACGACGTATTAAAAATACAAACAAAGGATAATGAGGCAACGACGTATTAAAAATACAAACAAAGGATAATGAGGCAACAACGTATTAAAAATACAAACAAAGGATAATGAGGGAAAGCTGGTAAGGATCACTGGTTTTTCATGTGCCAGTTAAAGCAGAGCGATGATTTTCCACTCTGAGAGAGGGCCCGTAACAGAACCCTGTGGAACTCCTTTGTGAGGGAATAGGGCCAAGACATTATTCTAACAAGTTCTGCAGGGACATTTGTGCTAGGCAAACGCGCACGCACGCACACGTCCAAACAGCTGGGGCACAAATGTGCCAGAACAAAACTGACCCCAAAAAACTGTCAAATTCAGAGGAAAATAAAACAAGGGTCTGAGCTGCAGTGGACTGGTGGACTAAGGAAGACCTTGTCTACCACAGACAGACAGGGTGCCACACAGATTCATCCCTCCCAGTCCCAGATCCATACTGTAGGTCCGTATCTGTGTTGAAATACTATTTGTTTTCATTCAAATACTTTAGGTACATTAAGTACAATTACATTTTGACCCAAGTCTGGACCAGATGAATGATCCATGTTTCACTCCTATGAATCAACAACAATCAGTTCCAACAACACAACAGTTTAATGGGCCTGTAATGATGGGGGACATCAGCTGTAAGCCCACTGTTAAACCCTGTAATGTGAGCACCATGTTGCTCGAGTGAGAAACACAAAGTATGTGTGTGTGTTGGCTTTCTCTCCGTCTTGGTTTCCTGTCTGCTATCCATCGTGTGTTATGTAATGTGATGGAGGGATGGATGGATGGAAATGCCGTCAGACCTCATTGGCCAGAATTAATCTCTGATCTCTGCTCAGTAAAATGTAAGTCCCATAGGACAGAGAAATCGCTGTGGCTCTATGGAGAAAGACCGGCTGCCTGCACATCCCTTCAGCTGAACACAAAACAGAGATGGGAAAATTTCTCTCTGGAATGCTATTGCTTCACTGTAGTTCTCTAGACCTTTAGGGATATTTTCAGAAAGGAAACAAGATAATATGGGTAGAATTAAATTTACGTTAGTCATTTAGCAGATGCCCCTATCAGTTAGTGCATTCATCTTAAGATAGCTAGGTGGGACAACCCCATACCACAGTCATAGTGAGTAGGTTTTCCTAAATAAAGTAGCTATCAGCAAAGTCAGCGCTGGTGGGGGGTGCTGTGGGATTATTTATACTACTCTTTGAAGAGGTAGAGATTCAAATGGTTTGGAAGATGGACAGGGACTCTGCTGTCCTAGCTTCAGGGGGAAGCTGGTTTCCCCATTGGGGTGCCAGGACAGAGAAAAGCTTGGACTGGGCTGAGCGGGAGCTGCCCTTCCATTGTGGTGGGAGGGCCAAGATGTGGCAGAACGGAGTGCTCAGGTTGGGGTGTAGGGTTTTAGCAGAGCCTGATGGTAGGCAGTTTCTCTCGCTGCTCCAAAGGCAAGTACCATGGTCTTGTGTGGATGAAAGCTTCCACTGGGAGCCAGGTGGAGTGTGCGGAGGAGCGGGGTGACAAGGTTGAACACCAGGCAGGTTGCAGTGTTCTGGATAAGTTTCAGGGGTTTGATGGCACAAGCGGGGAGCCCATCCAACAGAGAGTTGCAGTAGTCCAGATGGGAGATGACAAGTGCCGGGATTAGGACCTGCGCTGCTTCATGTGTGAGGTAGGGTTGTCTCTACGGATATTGTAGGGTATGAACCTGCAGGAGCAAGTCACTGCTTTGATGTCTTCAGGGAACGACAGGGTCTTGTCCAGGGTCACGGCAAGGTTCTTTGCACTCTGGGAGGGGGGGCACCGTGGATTTGTCAACCGTGATGGAGAGGTATTCCAATTTTATAATTTTACTCCATACATAAAAGTTATACATACGAACAACTACTAACAGACGCACAAACAATGCCTACAGCTCTGCCCAGACCCGCATGCTCACACCCCCATCGCTAGTACCAGAATTATTGTTTGCCACTTGGCCTTAAATTGTATCAATTTGTTTTTCTTGGGTCGCCCATGCTATTTAAATATTTCAATAATAAATCATTAGATTTTTCCATTGTGTTAATGATGGTGGATTAATTGACTTCCACGTTTTATTTAAAGACGAGAAGAGAATCATCCAGCCTAACGGATCTCTCACTACACCCTCATACGCCATGTCTTGAAATACGCAGACAGACGGATTAAAAAGTAAGTTTACATCGTAATACTTCTGACAGCCAACTTTCTAGCTGGAGAGATATCATCTGATAAAGCATCAACAGATACTGTCTGTGCAGTGGTGGGTGAACAGGTGTGCTAGAACGATGTTTCTCTCTCACACAGAATATCGTCTGTACAAAACATTAAGCAGCGTTGCACCTCTTGACACAAACCGGTGCGCCTGGCACCTACTACCATACCCCGATCAAAGGCACTTACATCTTTTGTCTTGCTCACTCACCCTCTGAAAGGTACACATACACAATCCATGTCTCAATTGTCTCATGGCTTTAAAATCCTTCTTTAACCCATCTCCTCAGCTTCATCTACACTGATTGAAGTGGATTTAACAGGTGACATCAATAAGGGATCGTGGCTTTCATCTGGATTCACCTGGTCTGTCAATGTAATGGACAGGTGAATCCAATGTTTTGTCCTCTCAGTGTATAAGAGACAGCGTCACTAGAACTCTTCTGCTCATGGATCCTGTTAGTGCCATGTTTACGTGTAAACAGAAACCAAATGTTGGCAGAGAGACGAGAGAGCTATTGGGCCATCTACCCCCATCTGTGTCCCTGTTGAGTTTCTGAAGAAGTCCTCTTTGTGCATATTGCCAAGGCATCACACCCTTAATCAACGTATTCATTCCCAGCATGTTGGCAGGAGTGCACTTTTCCTTTAAAACTATTCCTGATCAACAATAATTGTTCAGCGTATTGTGTTGTCTTTGTACAGACCCTGTGGACACTGACAGTCCTGAACTAAGGGAACATTAGGGGGTGAGAGGACAGTCAGGCACGCCATCCAACAGAGCGTTGGGAGAGTGAAAAACGTGTCCCTGCAGCTTGACACGGCCGTCTGGCCACCAGCTGCAGCTCAGAGCCTCTTTCTTCCCTGGATGGAGGAACGGATGGAGGGAAGAAAAGACGAGAAGATGAACTCCAGAAGAGGACGTCCAGAAGACGACCAGCCAACCGCGCGGTCAGTGATGTCACAATGAACCTAGTAACAGCTAGTGACCGTTAAATGACCGCACAGTCATTTATGGGCAAACTAAAACCAATAACCAGCACAAAGTGCAAGTGTACCACTGAGTTGTATAAGTAAGATGTAAGGAAGAATGACTGTGTAACTTTAGACTATTAGGGGAGCCTTGGCTCTGTTAAACTCAATGCAAACCCCTTGGAGAAGCCTGAACCCTGACTGAGCCAAAACCACAGAGCTGGTCTGGGGAACACGTTCAAACCAACACCATGTGGAACCGCACTCTCTGTGTTCCAGGTGCGGTTTGGAGGCCCTGGTATGGTTCCACAGCTCAACGAGCCTACCGTGTGTGCGTGTGTGCGTGCGTGTACCAGCTGTGGTTTGGATCCTGTGGTATGGTTGTCTGTGAGCTGGTTATGAGTCTCTCTGGGTGAAAACAGAGACGTCTCCAGGGATGGAGGAGGCTACGGAGAGCCAGAAGAGTTAAAATCCATGCCTGCCAATGACAAAACATCACATCGAAAATAACGAGGTAGCTCAATAACAAGACTGACTCACGACATGTTCCTCTGTCCCCTCCCTTCCAGTCTCTTTCTGTGTCTCGTAAATTGAGATGCCAAACCTCGTTATCTGGTAAGAGAGTTACTTTGTCAGCAGTGCACATCTCTGTTGATTCCAGAACACTACGATTATGGGAATACCCAGTAGGTCCTAGAGTAGAAGCTCTGTTGATTCCAGAACACCACCATTATGGGAATACCCAGAAGGTCCTAGAGGAGAAGCTCTTGATTCCAGATCACCTCCATTATGGGAATACCCGGTAGGTTGTTCCATTTTGAATACACTGTTGATTAAGTTACCTCTGTGAACAGGATCTGTGTCTGTGGTAAGAACATGAACATTTACATTTAAATCTAAAAGGTGCTTACATACAGGCTTATGTTGCTGTTACAGTGCATTCGTAAAGTATACAGACCCCTTCACTATTTCCACGTTGTTAAGTTACAGCCTTATTCTAAAATGTATTCAACTGTTTTTCCCCCCCTCAATCTACATACAATACTCCATAATGACAATGCAAAAACTGTTTAGAAATGTTTGCTAATTTATACAAAAATAAAAAACGGAAATATTACATTTACATAAAGTATTCAGACCCTTTAGTTGGTACTTTGTTGAAGCACCATTGCCAGCCTAGAGTCTTCTTGGGTATGCCGCTACAAACTTGGCACATCTGTATCCGGAGAGTTTCTCCCATTCTTCTCTGCAGATCCTCTCAAGCTCTGTGAGGTTGAATGGGGAGTGTCGCTGCACAGCTATTTTCAGGGCTCTCTAGAGATGTTAGATGGGGTTCAAGTCTGGGCTCTGGCTGGGCCACTCAAGGACATTCAGAGACTTCTCCCGAAGCCACTCCTGCTTTGTCTTGGCTGTGTGCTTAGGGTCGTTGTCCTGTTGGAAGGTGAACATCCGCCCCAGTCTGATGTCCTGAGCACTCTGGAGCAGGTGGTTCATCAAAGATCTCTTTGTACTTGTGCTCTGTTCATCTTTCCCTCGATCCTGACTAGTCTCCCAGTCCCAGCCGCTGAATAACATCCCCACAGCATGACGCTACCATCACCATGCTTCACCGTAGGGATAGTGGCAGGTTTCCTCCAGAAGTGACGCTTGGCATTCAGGCCAAAGAGTTCAATCTTCATTTAATCAGAGCAGAGAATCTTGTTTCTCATGGTCTGACAGTCTTTAGGTGAATTTTGGCAAACTCCAAGCGGGCTCTCATGTGCATTTTACTGAAGAGTGGCTTCCATCTGGTCACTCTACCATAAAGGCCTGATTGGTGGAGTACTGCAGAGATGGTTGTACTTCTGGAAGGTTCTCCCATCTCCACAGAGGAACTCTGGACCTCTTTCAGAGTGACCTTTGGGTTCTTGGTCACCTCCCTGAGGTGACCATTGCTCAGTTTGGCCGGGCGGCCAGCTCTAGGAAGATTCTTGGGGGTTCCAAACTTCTTCCATTTAAGAATGATGGAGGCCACTGTGTTCTTGGGGACCTTCAATGCTGCAGACATTTTTTGGTATCCTACCCCAGATTTGTGCCTCGACACAATCCTGTCTCGGAGCTCTACGGACAATTCCTTTGACCTCATGGTTTGGTTTTTGCTCTTAAATGCACTACCAACCTTGTGCCTTTCCAAATCATGTCCAATCAATTGAATTTACAACAGGTGGACTCCAATCAAGTTGTAGAAACATGGGATGATCAATGGAAACAGAATGCACCGGAGCTCAATTTCGAGTCTCATAGCAAAGGGTCTGAATACTTATATGTAATACATAAGGTATCTGTTTTACATTTTTTATGAATTTGCAAAAATGTCAATAAAACAGTTTTTGCTTTGTCATTGTGGGCTATTGTGTATAGATTGATGAGGGAAAAAAGATTTAGTACATTTTAGAATAAGGCTGGAACTAGGGCTGGGCGATATGACCAAAATCTCATATCCCGATAACGATACATATCACGATATAGCACATTTTCTGTAAATTCAATGAATAAATAGTTTATATAAAATGACCACATGTAAAGGCCTATTAATTATTACATTTTGAATAAAAGGTACTTACTCATATTTGATTATTTCTCCTTTTATTTAAAACCTTTGAGCAAATTTTCAATTAAGCATGTAACAAAACATAAAATAATGTATAAAATCTAAAAGGTAAATAGAAAACACTTCAACTATAGTTCCAAACAAAATAAATACAGGCCTAAAATGTGAATATGGTCCAAAATATCAAAACCAAACATATAATAGAATAACTTTTTGAATTGTAGCAGCAAACAAATGAATACAGGCCTGACAAATATTGGTATATAAAATACCAAATATAAACATGGAAAACTTTCATGTTTAAACTATATCAGCAAAATAAATATATAAAATATAACAAGTAAACAAAACACTCCTTCAAGTTTGAATTATAGCATTATATGACTTTAACCAAAGTGCTACAAACAAAATAGATATTTGGCAACAATGCCTCTTGCAACGTCTGAGTCAGGGGTATGTTTTAGCACTCGACTGTACTTTACATCCGTAGACTCTGTTTCACATGATTCTTGCCTAGGTGGTAAAAGAGGTTAGTGGTGTTTGAGCCTGTTGTTGGACCGGCCTGCGGCATATTTTGCAGAGGACGGTTTTCTGATCCGTGTCAGACTTTTCATACCCAAACCACGTCCATGCTACTGAAGTAGCCCCTCTTTCAGGTACGAGCTCCGTGTCTCCGTGCTCTGTGTCACGTTCACTCTCCTCCATGTTTGTTTGTGTTGCAAATTTCCTTCCACACGGAAGGAATTGACAAAAAATATTGCAGTAAAGAGTTTGATTTGCGACACACAATATATATCGTCATATCGCCCAGCCCTAGCTGGAACGTAACAAAATGTGGAAAAAGTCAAGGGGTCTGAATACTTTCCGAAATGCACTGTATGTTACAGATACATCAGCATGTAGATATGCAGAGAGAGTAAAAACAATGCACTGGAATCAGGACTGGGGAACTGGCCGATCCAAGTGCAATATTTAACATCCCTGACTAAATAGAGGCATTAATAAAGACTCTACTAAAATGGCAGTTGTGATTTCCATTAGATTTAATTTCCAACAGCATGACACAAACAATTAGCTAAGTCAACCTATTCCTCCAGTTTGTGGATGTGGACAAGTCAGAGCAGTGAAAAATCATTTGGATGAAACCATGGTGACACTGACTCAGTCATAAAGTTCTAAAATGTCTATAGCGGACAAGGTGGAAATAAAGAGCATAAGGGCCACGCCAGAGAAGTGTACCACCACAACACATCAACTGGATCGAGGCTGCCCTAAGATCAGTTTAAAGCACAAACTGACCTCGGGTAACTGTCTTGGGGTAAACTCACTCTACCGTCTTGACAAAGCAACACACACACAGTTTAAGAGATCTCAGTGAACCCCAGATATTTTGAGGTCTTAAACCAGCCAATGGCTACACTGGCCCACACTGATAACCTCCCTCTCTCAGAGGTCATAAATACCTATTATAGCTCCTGAATACACACCTAACTTTCATGGTTATGTGATGCGTGTTTCCAGGGTATAAAGCTTCTGTATTCAGACACCACAGGTGCTGGTGTTTCCTACTGGACACTTCCTCAGGCCACACATTTACATAATGGTCTGGTGTGTGTGTGTGTGTGAGTTTGATGGTAATTGTTACTGTGTGTATGTGTGTGTTCCTAACCGTCCATGGCTGCTGGGGGTCCCTGCTGCATCCCTGCGTAGGGGGCCTGTGGCTGGGGGTGCACTCCGGGCTGGGGGGCAGCGGACGAGGCAATGCTGTCTGGAGTATCTGACCGCTCCTCAGCTGAAACACCCGGGGGGGCTAAAGAGAGACAGACAGACAGACAGACAGACAGACAGACAGACAGACAGACAGACAGACAGACAGACAGACAGACAGACAGACAGACAGACAGACAGACAGACAGACAGACAGACAGACAGACAGACAGACAGACAGACAGACAGACAGACAGACAGACAGACAGACAGACAGACAGACAGACAGACAGACAGACAGAGAGAGAGAGAGACAGAGAGAGAGAGAGAGAGAGAGAGAGAGAGAGAGAGAGAGGGGTAAGTGAGAAATCAAACAAAGTGGGGAGGGAGGTGACAACAATAGTCAGACTGCATAAAAAATACAAACACAAAGCAACAGAAAGAAATAGCAAGGCAACGACGGACGGCTTACCTGGGACATGGTTCTCACTCAGGCCGAAGGCGGAGATGACGTTCTGGCTGACCTCGTCCTGGTTCTTCAGGGGGTCGAAGGCCGACATGCTGGCCGCACTGACTGGGACCGGGGCCTGCTTCACTGCTGCCATCACCCTCCGCTCACGCACATCCAACGACTCTGGAGGAGAGAGGGAGTGGATGGTAGGGGGGGATGAGTGTCAACACACCAATATACACACAATCACAAAAAATACATGGACAACTATGCAAATAAGCAGAAAGTTCAATTATTGTTTATCATTGAAACATCAATTCATTGCATAGGTGGGGCTTACCCATGGTCACGGGCAGAAACTGCACCTTGGAAAAACAAATCCACCTGTTGCTGTTCACCACAAGCCAGCTAGCTAACAGCATTGATGCAAAGCATGCTGTGAAAACGCTCCTGGCGTGAAACATGGGGCATGTGTGGAATGTGATTGGTCCACTGGATTAGAAGCAATGGATGGTTTTGGAAAGAGGGACGTTTTGGAAGGAGGACAAACCACCTTTTTCAAAGATAATTAGTGAAGTTACAGAGAGGGTTTATGAACTAATAACAACCAGACTGTATCTGTGTGTGTACTTCATAAAGTTATAACAAATATGCGAGATGTTTGCATATATGTATAATGAAATTATTTAAAAACAAACATTTCACACTCGCAAACAGATAGAGGTAGGTGTGTGCGTGTGTGTATGTGAGTACACACCCCTGTCTAGAGCGGAGGCAGCCAGGCCAGTTTCTGAGGGGGGACCCAGACTTTCCAAGAGACCGTTGACTTTGTTCCTGAGCTCAATGAGCTCCCTACGCAGGTACTTCACCTGACTGGACTCCAGAGGTCTCGGCGGACCATTCACTGTGGTGTGGGGGGGGGGGGGGGGGGGGGAGGTTGGAGAGAGAGTGATGAGAGAAAGAGATTACCACATTAGACATACATACACTGAACAAAAATATAAAACGCAACATGTAAAGCATTTCATGAGCTGAACTACATTTTTTAAATGCACAAAATGCTGATTTCTCACAATGTTTGTGCACAAATTGGTTTCCATTCCTGTTAGTGAGCATTTCTCCTTCGCCAAGATAATCCATCCACCTGACAAGTGTGGCATATCAAGAAGCTCATTAAACAGCATGATCATTACACAGGTGCACCTAGTGCTGGGGACAATAAAAGGCCACTACAATGGAATACAGCTGGTCTCAGCGGGATCGTCTGAGACCAGCCAGCTGGACAGCTGATGAAACTGTGGGTTTGCACACCTGAAGAATTTCTGCACAAACTATCAGAAAATGTCTCAGGGAAGCTCATCTGCGTGCTCGTTGAGCTCACCAGGGTCTTGACCTGACTGCAGTTTGACGTCGTAACTGTGGGCAAATGCTCAGTGGGCAAATGCTCACCTTCGATGGCCACTGGCACACTGGAGAAGTGTGCTGTTCACAGATTAATACCGGTTTCAACTGTGCCGGGAAGAGTGGTTTGCTGATGTCAACGTTGTGAACAGAGTGCCTCATGGTGGCGGTGGTGTTATAGTATGGGCAGCTGACAATTAACTCAAATAAAATGTTATTTGTCATGCGCCGGATACAACAGGTGTAGACCTAACTATGAAATGCTTACTTAGAAGCCCTTAAACAACAATGCAGTTCAACAAAGAGTTTAAGAAAACGTTCACTAAAATAAAAATAAAATAAAAAATATCACAAAATTACATAACAATAAAGAAGCTATATTGTGGGGGTACAGGTTAGTCGAGGTAATTTGTACATGTAGGTAGGGGTAGAGTAACTATACATAGATAAACTGAGTAGCAACTGTTAAGAACAAAAAACAAAAAAATTGTTGAGGTGGCCATTTGATTAATTGTTCAGCAGTCTTATGGTTTTGGGGTAGAAGCTGTTAAGGAGTCTTTTGGTCCCAGACTTGGCGCTCTGATACCGCTTGCCGTGCGGTAGCAGAGAGAAGTCTATGACTTGGGTGACTGGAGTCTTTGCTAATTTTTTGGGCCTTCCTCCGACACCACCTAGTATATAGGTCCTGAACCGCAGGAAGCTATAGGCTGTCTCATCATTGTTTGTGATGAGGCCTACCACCGGGGTCGTCATTTATGTGTGTGTTTATGAGGTCGAAGGAATTGTCCGTAGAGCTCCGAGACCAGATTGTGTTGAGGCACAGATCTGAGGAAGGGTACCAAAACATTTCTGCAGCATTGCAGGTCCTCAAGAACACAGTTGCCTCCATAATTCTTAAACGGAAGAAGTTTGGAAAACACCAAGACTCTTCCTAGAGCTGGCCACCCGGCCAAACTGAGCAATCGGGAGAGAAGGGCCTTGGTCAAGAACCCGATGGTCACTCTGACAGAGCTCTAGATTTCCTCTGTGGAGATGGGAGAACCTTCCAGAAGGACAACATCTCTGCAGCACTCCACCAATCATGCCTTTATGGTATAGTGGCCAGACGGAAGCCACACCTCAGTAAAAGGCCCATGACAGACAGCTTGCAGCCCACTTGGAGTTCACCAAAAGGCACGTAAAGGACTCTCAGACCATGAGAAACCAGATTCTCTGGTATGATGAAACCAAGATTGAACTCTTTGGCTTGAATACCAAGCATCACATCTGGAGCAAACCTGGCACCATGCCTAGGGTGAAGCATCGTGTCGTGGCTCTGACTTACCATTAAAGGTTAAAACTGTTATATTATCAAATCGATTCTCTAGGCTTAATTATTATGTGATTAAAACTAACCATATAAATATTAATTAACTAGGAAGTCGAGGCACCACGGAAGAACGTTTGTTTATAGAGTAATATCTCCTAATTTTAACTTATTTTTCTCAATGCATTGTATTTACATGAAGCTGGCTTCGATAGATGGATCGATGATGTGAGGCTCTGGTTTGCCCAGTCGAGGTCGCAAATGTCCTTGTAGTCTTCCGGGTCGCCGTGGTGTGAGAGGTTCACTTTGTAGATGCTTCCGTGTCAAACAATGTTCTTACTAGATTTGCACACCTTTCCAGCTGCAGACTGTTAGGGTGTAATCTAGAAATCACATCTTGAGTGCAACAGTCCTCCTGTTATTTGGAACTGACGTGACTTTGGGTCACAGGGGCTTTTGTACTGGTGAGAAAAGGGGGTTGGTTCATCATTTCCAACCAATGTCTGTTCACTTAACTCGGGCCCAGCCAGTGGCCACGCCTAACATAAAACAAACAATTTTCATTTTAGAAGATGAAATCACATTGTTATCGTTTCAAGAGTATTCTCATACTCGTTGTACCCAAGAAGACTCGAGGCTGTAATCGCTTCCAAAGGTGCTTCAACAAAGTACTGAGTAAAGGATCTGAATACATATGTAAATGTGATTTCATTTTTTTTTTATATAAATGAGCAAAAGTCTAAAAACCTGTTTTTGTTATGTCATTATGGGGCATTTTGTGAAAAACAATTTAATCAATTTTAGAATAAGGCTGTAACGTAATAAAAGTAGACATCTCATTCCAGAATCATGGGCATTAATATGGAGTTGGTCCCCCTTTTGCTGCTAAAACAGCCTCCATTCTTCTGGGAAGGCTTTCCAACAGATGTTGGAATATTGATCCAGGGACTTGCTTCCATTCAGCCACAAGAGCAATAGCGAGTTCGGGCACTGATGTTGCGCGATTAGGCCTGGCTCGAAGAATGCGTTCCAATTCATCCCAAAGGTGTTCGATAGGGTTGAGGTCAGGGCTCTGTGCAGGCCAGTCAAGTTGTTCCACACCAATCAACAAACCATTTCTTTATGGACCTCGCTTTGTGCATGGGGGCAATGTAATCCTGAAACAGGTAAGGGCCTTCCCCAAACTGTTGCCACAAAGTTGGAAGCACAGAATGCCATTGTAAGCTGTAGTGTTAAGATTTCCCTTCACTGGAACTAAAGGGCCTAGCCCAAACTATGAAAAACAGCCTCAGACCATCATTCCTCCTCCACCAAACTTTACAGTTGACAATATGCATTCGGTCAGGTAGCGTTCTTCTGGCATCTGTCAAACCCAGATTCCAGATGGTGAAGCGTGATTCATCACTCCAGAGAACACGTTTCCCCTGCTCGAGTCCAGGTTTACACCACTCCAGCCGATGCTTGGCACTGATCATGGTGATCTTAGGTTTATGTGCGGCTGGTCAGCCACGGAAACCTGTTTCATGAAGCTCCCAACAAACAATTATTGTGCTGACGTTACTTGTGCTGACGTACGCTCGGTAGTGAGTGTGGCACAAGCAATGGAAGAGGGGGTGAAAAAGAGTGAAAAAGTTTGGGAACCCCTGGACTAGAGGAATCATGTATCATTTCAATGACTCCCAGGCGCCTCGATAGAGGCCTTACAGGCTGCCATAGCACAATGCCATCCTCATCAGCACTGGACGGGATGGAGTTAGCAGACAATTACAATAAGAGGGTGGTAATTCAATGGAGGAGGAGTCCTCCCCTCATGTAAGCCTCATCTCTGGAAGGACAGAGGTGCTACATCACCCCACAGTAACATCACAGGGACAGTGTGGGCTGAACGGGAGAGGGAGTGAGAGAGGAGAGAGAGACGACACTAAGGGTGTGGCTCTGGCTAGAAGTAGTGGACTCAATGGGGAACTCAACTCCTGGACCTCGACTAGTACAGACAGATATGAGCCCTGTCCTACACTATAGGAAGCCCAATGAATGAAGCTCAGTTGAAATGCATGATGGGAGGATTTCATTATAGGGTACAGAGCTTTGTACACATGGTATATGATATCAATGAGACTGTAGCATATGACATACAAGGGTGCAGGCAGAGAAATAATCTCCTATAGAGTGGAAATCCTTGTGAATTCCGCTAGCCTTAAGGGCATTCTACAGACAGAATTACAGTTTCCTGTGTGAGCAGAGAACCAGTGGGTCAGAAGAAGGCCCTGTCTGTAGACACGGACTGTCGGGATGAATCCTACTCCTCCTGCTCCCAATCCCTGCACACGTCTGGGAATATCAGCTACACGTGAGGTCACGGCCGCGCCACGTGCTGACGCTCCAGGCCTCGGCACTAAAGTCCTGGGATGGAATAAGATATCCCCCCAAAACGTATTTTCTTGTCCTTCATTCTGTCTTTGTTTATTTTCTGCTGCTCCCTCTCTAATAATAGCAGGGATAGTTCAGGGACGCTGCGGTGTAATTGGGAACAGAGCACAGGAAATTCCATATTGGGTCCTGATGGCATTGGAGATGAAAGGGGGAGAGGGGTGTTTGTAAACAGTAACGCATATCTGACATATCTGCACTGTGAAACAAAGGCGGATCCATAACACATGGCCAGAGTACAATAGTGTGACATGGACACAGAGGTGGAGCGCAAACACACACACACACACACACACACACACCCAGTGTGGGTACAGGGCTGTGGCTGGCACTGGCCATAAAGCATTATGATGATTAGGCCTAAACCAGTAAATCCAGTATCACTAGTAACATAATACTCCCTAGGACCAACAAAATGTTCTGTTAAACAAAAATCCTCGTCATAGATCTGCCATCCTTTGCAGAGCCCACTCTTAAAACTCTCTGAAAAGGCGTTGACAACATGGAGGCCGAGATTGAGTTTAACTCCTGAGGGACATGTGACAATAATTCACGTGTACAGCTTGGTGCCTCTACTACCCAACCAGCACAGGGACACGACCTACGGGACGATACCGGCAGGAGAGAATGACAGAAAGTGTCAAGGGGTACGAAGTAGGAGTTTAATGTAGAGGTCTTCTCGGATCCAAATATGTAGATCCGAAACGAATAGGTTCCATTAAATTCCTACCGACCAACAGGATCCAGTATTTCTTTTGGAAAATCAATATCCCATCGGTGTTGTATACGTGGACCAGATCCGACACAAAACATGTCTGCCCTGAGAGAATCGGATCCAAATTGGGTCAGGTTGTATATACACGAATCAAATGGATCCGAAAGATGTAGCTTTATTGCCACGCAAGGTGGTTTTATTTGACCACACAAGTTCTGAACAAAACAAATATATTTTTTTCTTCTTTAAGAATTCTCAAACACCAGAAAATCAGCGCCAAGTGATTTTAATTTTGGAACAAGTATTCCCACGCAGAGAGACACATTATCATATACAAATGTAAGCAAGGTTTGAAATGATTATGTTTTAGTCAAATATTACATCCGTTTAGACTTTGTGTGATCAATTTGCAGTCTACAAATTATTTTTTAATTATGTTCCGAACCCCTGACCATCCACGGCTGAATCTAGATGATCCCTGGTCTAGAGGTCAGTATTCCCACTATTTAAATGCTATAATTGGATGTAGAATACTTTGAGGTTTTCAAAGACCTTTTCATATTGTTTCTGTTGACCAAATTGTTTTAGATTAGAGAATTTGTATGACGCTAGCGAGTGCTGTGTGTTAGACATACAGTACCAGTCAAAAGTTTGGACACATCTACTCATTCAAGGGTTTTGCTTTATTTGTACTATTTTCTACATTGTAGAATAATAGTAAAGACATCAAAACTATGAAATAACACATATGGAATCATGTAGTAACCAGAAAGGTGTTTATATTTTCGATTCTTCAAAGTAGCCACCCTTTGCACTCTAATAACCATATGTGTTATTTCATAGTTTTGATGTCTTCACTATTTTACAATGTAGAAAAGAGTAAAAAAAACAAAAACAACCTGGAATGAGTAGGTGTGTTCAAACTTTTGACTGGTACTGTATTTTGGTAGGCTATTTCTATAACTCAGGTCTAACTCATATAATAGCCTGATATGTAGATATATCTTTTAGGCCAACAGAATCAGCCTATACAGCCTGCGATTGGTTTGGATACGGGTTTGATAGAAAAGTAATCAACGACACGGCTGTGTAGTCCTAACGTCATAATTTAAGAGAAAAGTTGTCTAATTTCTAATACCTATTCATGCATTATACCTATCCATGTATCAATAAAAAAAAAAATATATATATATATATATATATATATATATATATATATATATATATATATATATATATATATATATATTATTATTTTTTTAAACGCCAGCCTTCCAACATTAGAATATACAATATTTCTGCAGATAAGCCTATGGCAATCAGTCTACGGCAAACACACACACAAACATGAGCAGAAAACGTTCTTTATTAAAGACAATCAGAAAGAATGTGTCGGTAACTCTGCATTATATAACATTTATATAACTTGTTTATTTTGAACGAAAGCCACAAAACTAGCGCATAAATGAGTCACTCATCTTGATTCTGACAAATATCACACTTTTAATATTAGTTTACTGTTATTTTAACACATACCAGTCTAGAGGTAAACCCTGGTTAAGCCCTGTCTAAGCTGTCTACCCAACCGTGGGACAGACTATGTCTCCCACACTCGGGACTCTGACTATTGGTTACACAGACTATTGGCCTACCATCTCATTCTAACCACCTCCCGCCTGCTTTGTATTCATGTTACCTGATAAAATTGTTGTACAATATGATCTTGTTGCCATCTGATGCACATTGATGTCATACATCAGCACTGCAGAGCTCTCCCTGTCCTATGCCGTGCCTTGATTGCATTAGTGTTGATGATATCTGGTAACGTGCATGTACACCCTGGCACATCTACTGTTGCTAGCCACAATTCTGACTTGTGCTCTGATATCTGCTTCACTGATTTCTGCTCTCGTAAAAGCCTGGGTTTTCTGCATGTTAACACTAGAATCTTATTACCTAAAATGAATCAATTGAAAGTCTGGGTTCATAGCTCCAATCCAGATGTGTTGGTCATTACTGAGACGTGGTTAAGGAAGAGTGTTTTGAATACTGATGTTAACAATTTGATTTGCTGGTTTTAAGTATTAAACTTTCAAATAGCTCTTCGTTGACTGTTGCTGGGTGTTATCATCCTCCATCAGCACCGGCCTGTACCCTACCTACCCTAAGCTCTCTCTTAGCCCCTTACACTAAGTCTGAATTTGTCCTGCTAGGTGACCTAAACTGGGACATACTTAAACCACCTGACCAAGTCCTAAAGCAATGGGACTCCCTAAATATTTCTCAGATTTTTAGCAATACACCCAGAAAAGGCTACTCTTCTTGATGTTATCCTCACAAATAATCCTGATAGGTATCAGTCTGGTGTTTTCTGTAATGACCTTAGTGATCACTGTTTTACAGCCTGTGTTCGTAATGGCTGCTCAGTGAAACGACCTGTCTTGATTTGTCATAGCCACCACTTCTAATGCAACTATCCCCAATGATTATCCCTCTTTTTCTCCTCTCCCACTACAAAGTTTTCCCTGGAGGCGGTCACTGAGACCGAGGTACCAAAGGAGCTCCTGATCCCCAAAAAACATCTGAATCAGATGGATTAGACCCTTTCTTCTTAAAGGTTGATGCCCCTGTCATCGCCAAGCCTGTCTCTCCATGCTGGGGAGTTTTTCATTGCTTGGAAGGCAGCCATGGTTAGTCCTTTATTTAAAGGGGGAGATCAAGCTGATACTAACTGTTATGGGCCTATTTTGCCCTGTTTATCAAGTGTTGGAAAAACTTAAACTGACTGGCTTTCTTGATGTCTATAGTATTCTCAATGGTATGCAATCAGTGTGGAAATGATCTCAAATTAATGCAGACAGCGGCTGAAAATTATTTTTGGTGTAAATTTTAATTGAAGAGTATAAAACAAATCAGAATGGAGAAAGGCCCATTGAAATCACTTAGAATGTATGTGTTGCCACCCTAGGGTCACGTACTACTCAGAAAGCAAATATAAAACTTTTTATTTTACACTGTGATATGATATTTTGGCCCTATCGCCCAGCCTTATAACAACATATAGTAGCCCAAAACATCTAAAGGAAGTTTGTTCTGAAGTCATATATATATCCTACATCTACAGTGGGGAGAACAAGTATTTGATACACTGCCGATTTTGCAGGTTTTCCTACTTACAAAGCATGTAGAGGTCTGTAATTATTATCATAGGTACACTTCAACTGTGAGAGACGGAATCTAAAACAAAAATCCAGAAAATCACATTGTATGATTTTTTAATAATTAATTTGCATTTTATTGCATGACATAAGTATTTGATCACCTACCAACCAGTAAGAATTCCGTCTCTCACAGACCTGTTAGTTTTTCTTTAAGAAGCCCTCCTGTTCTCCACTCATTACCTGTATTAACTGCACCTGTTTGAACTCGTTACCTGTATAAAAGACACCTCTCCACACACTCAATCAAACAGACTCCAACCTCTCCACAATGGCCAAGACCAGAGAGCTGTGTAAGGACATCAGGGTTAAAATTGTAGACCTGCACATGGCTGGAATGGGCTACAGGACAATTGGCAAGCAGCTTGGTGAGAAGGCAACAACTGTTGGCGCAATTATTAGAAAATGGAAGAAGTTCAAGATGACGGTCAATCTCCCTCGGTCTGGGGCACCATGCAAGATCTCACCTCGTGGGGCATCAATGATCATAAGGAAGGTGAGGGATCAGCCCAGAACTACACGGCAGGACCTGGTCAATGACCTGAAGAGAGCTGGGACCACAGTCTCAAAGAAAACCATTAGTAACACACTACGCCGTCATGGATTAAAATCCTGCAGCGCACGCAAGGTCCCCCTGCTCAAGCCAGCACATGTCCAGGCCCGTCTGAAGTTTGCCAATGACCATCTGGATGATCCAGAGGAGGAATGGGAGAATGTCATGTGGTCTGATGAGACAAAAATAGAGCTTTTTGGTCTAAACTCCACTCGCCGTGTTTGGAGGAAGAAGGATGAGTACAACCCCAAGAACACCATCCCAACCGTGAAGCATGGAGGTGGAAACATCATTCTTTGGGGATGCTTTTCTGCAAAGGGGACAGGACGACTGCACCGTATTGAAGGGAGGATGGATGGGGCCATGTATCGCGAGATCTTGGCCAACAACCTCCTTCCCTCAGTAAGAGCATTGAAGATGGGTCGTGGCTGGGTCTTCCAGCATGACAACGACCCGAAACACACAGCCAGGGCAACTAAGGAGTGGCTCCGTAAGAAGCATCTCAAGGTCCTGGAGTGGCCTAGCCAGTCTCCAGACCTGAACCCAATAGAAAATCTTTGGAGGGAGCTGAAAGTCCATATTGCCCAGCGACAGCCCCGAAACCTGCAGGATCTGGAGAAGGTCTGTATGGAGGAGTGGGCCAAAATCCCTGCTGCAGTCTGTGCAAACCTGGTCAAGAACTACAGGAAACGTATGATGCCTGTAATTGCAAACAAAGGTTTCTGTACCAAATATTAAGTTCTGCCTTTCTGATGTATCAAATACTTATGTCATGCAAGAAAATGCAAATTAATTACTTAAAAATCATACAATGTGATTTTCTGGATTTTTGTTTTAGATTCCGTCACTCACAGTTGAAGAGTACCTATGATAAAAATGACAGACTTCTACATGCTTTGTAAGTGGGAAAACCTGCAAAATCGGCAGTGTATCAAATACTTGTTCTCCCCACTGTACATCGTCATTTAGCAGCCATGTTCTACCATCTGAGCTACACAGGACAGAGATATAAGAAAGATCAGGAAACTTATAATATTTATTTTTACATGTATTTAACCCTTATTATTTTTGGCACTAAACAATCTCCACATATACACTTTCCTTCATTTTTTCCAACTGGTATAGGATACCTTCAGGCGAGTCTTGTGAGGCTCGTGGACGTCCTAGAGCAAAACTACCCACATGCACGTTTTTGTGAGAGTCTCACCTTGCTACAAATACATTAGATAAAATTCATAAATAAAATAATACAATTAAATAGCTCAGGCCTTGACAATACAGGCAACCCTTTTCCCCCTTCTTATCCACAATGTTTCAGAATCTCACTTTATATAGTTTAGGGGCTATCACTCTTTTCCGCAGCATCCTCCTCCTCTCTCACAACAAGTAGTCTATTTTACCCCACGTCACATAAGTGGCTTGTTTTCAAATAAAATCTAATTTTATTGGTCACATACACATATTTAGCGATGTTAGTGCGGGTGTAGCGAAATGCTTGTGTTCCTATAAAGCAAATATGGCGTTGTCACAAAATGATAATGACACATTTGATTTGATGAAAGGGGACCCCTGACAGTCATTTAGGCCTAATATAATAAACTGTAAATGTATTACATTCGCATTTATGTTGTTTAGGAAATAAACTCTTCAAATATAAAATTGGGATGCGGTCGTTATTTCACAAAGATCTGAGGCCCGTGGCCACCGAGCGGGATCCGAACCGGGATACGAGGGTTAAATACAAAATGTGATACTTTCACAGTCGGATCTCAGGTAGTTCAGGTAGATCCGTGAAGAATTCAGGTTCAATGTCAAAATATGAGACTAGGCTGCCTCCTAGCGGCATGTTCCTGTACATGAACCTTAAAACTATTGGAGAGAGGGTGCTATTGGAATGGAACAGTTAGAATGAGATTTCAAGAGGATACAAAGGATAGAAGTTCTATATAGTACAGTCCATAACAAAGACTAGAAAAACAGAATGAGACCAAAAATTGTTGTTTTGATTATTCCTGGATGGGTGTGCTTGGCATAGCAGCACTTAGGCCTATAGTAAAAAAAAAAAAAAAAAAAAAAAAAGGAAGGAATGGGTATGTATGTGTATGATAATATCTTACCAAACAGAGTGAGTTTGAGTATCCTACTGCACTGGATGGCGAAAGAGAGATCCGAGCTGTCGAAAATAGTAATGAGATCATCGTCTGCAGGAAGAGAAGAGAGCAGGGAACATCATTTACAACCCAAATCAGAATGAGGCCATGTTCCAATACAATTCATCCTTATTTTCTAAGATAACGACTATTGGCGAAATGACTGAATTGGTGAAAGCTGTGTAGTAGAAACCCTCACATGAACCTGCTCTCTTATGCCAATGTTAATTCTAAAAAGGGGAGGATGCATTCTCAAGTGTATGAAAGAGAACATCGGTTTCCATTACCAGTGTTGAGGGGTCAGACGACATATAGCTAGTGTAACGAGTTAAGAACGTCCCGTAAGCTTATTTCACAGCTAGCTTCGAATGTTGCGGATGGAGCCATCCAATAGGTAGCTTTTGTATGGTTAAAATTTGAATGTTTTAACCAAATTCCAAAACCATCTTGTTTTTTTAATTTTTTATTTACAGATAGCTTGGGACACTCCAACACTCAGACATCATTTACAAACGAAGCATGTGTTTATTGAGTACGCCAGATTAGAGGCAGCAGAGATTACTAGGGATGTTCTCTTGATGTGTGTTTGTATTGGACCATTTTCCTGTCCTGCTAAGCATAAAATGTAACGAGTACTTTTGGGTATCAGGGAAAATGTAAGGAGTAAAAAGTACAATATTTTCTTTAGGAATGTAGTGAAGTAAAAGTAGTTAAAAATAAATAGTAAAGTGATGTACAGATCCCCCCCAAAACTACTTAAGTAGTACTTTCAAGTAATGTTACTTAAGTACTTTACACCACTGCTAGCTTGAAATGTTGCAACTGGAGCCATCTAATTGGTAACTTTTGTATGGCTCAATCGGTTCTCAGGAGGGCGGTCAGGTGCATTGCGAAGCAGAGAATCCCTGGTTCGAGCCCAGTATGTGGCAGTTGGCCAGTGGAGGAAGTTAAGCTGTTAGCAGCACACTGACTAGCAGTACTGTGACACTACATGTTAATCCGGTGCTAGTCCAGAACGGCCCAGTCCCCTTACATGCTTACCCTCATCCTTGTATTTGATGGTGACCTCATCGCTGCTCTGCAGCTTGCCCCTGAAGACACGCTGCATCATCAGCACCAGCTCGTCATAGGTGATGTCCTCGTTGTGGATGGGGATGCGTCTGATGTCATCGCCCAGCTGGGCCTTGATGATCAGCTTGCCACTCAGGTCCAGCTGTCCGTTCATGGTGCCGTCCGCCGTCTACTGGAGGGGACAACAACAGGAAGGAGATGGAACATGTAGGTTTGATTATTCTGCCAGCCTGTTATCATATCACCATTAAAAGGGTCAATCTGCAGTTGCTACATCGTTTCTTTGACATAAATTAAAGCTGGAATCCTTACGGGTGAAACTGCAATGACCGTTTGCAATATAACAACAAAGATGTTTGTGCAAACAACGCACGTTTCTATTCCCCCCTCGGACAACATTGCACGGGAGATAGAAGAGCAGAATATGTAGTGCCATTTTTTTACCACGTTGTGCGACGCCTTCACTTCTTCAACAAAACAAAAACGATAGCGGTGGGGAGGCATCTCAGTGCTACAGGCGTCGCTACAGACCCTGGTTCGATTCCAGTCTGTATCACAACCGGCCGTGATTGGGAGTCCCATAGGGCGGCGCACAATTGGCCCAAAAAAGATAGCTAGCGGTCTAGTACTATATAGGGCGTACCAACTTTTACTCTCGAAGAATAGAACTTATTAATGCAGAATGAGCTTAGTTCAACTGTCGTACCCCACCAGAAGCCAAAATATAAGCTTGTTTTCTCCAATATTTGTAAAAGTGAATGTACGCAAACACAATATAGCCTCAAAACATGGTTTACTATAATTTTGATATCATGGATGGTCAGTCCTTGCATCCATAGCTGTCTATGAATTTGAGAGTGGATATATTTCTCCAGTCAGGACCCATCCCTCAGCCTTTTACCTAAACAGGGAGAATGCTTTGTTATTGTTGATTGCTCCTTTAAGGGAAGGCATACCAACATCTGGTGGCCTATAATGCAATTAACAGGCTACACTACAGAACTAGTCCTATAGATCAGGGGTTCGCAAACTTTTTCACTCTGGGCCCCCCTTCCAGCATTGGGGAACATCCTGCGCACACGCCACATCTATTTATATGGGCACAAGCACTGTTCATGACACAAACTGTTTATGTTGGCGGAGAGAATTTTGCAGGTTTAAAGCTCATTTGCTGTAATTCTACACATGTCGTCATGGGTGCAAAGAAAATGTTGCAGTTTTAAAGCTTCTTGAAATTCTATACATTTTGCCATGTCTAATGCGTATTCATGTGATATGTGAGTGACAAATTACAACAATATCTATGGGCAAAAAAATATATATATACACACGTTAGCTGACATGGGCTAGTTGATCTGGACATTTCTGACAAGTTATAAATACCTCTAAGGTATGCAATCAATAGGAACCGATGATGCACTACCCAATTAAAAAAAAAAACTAACGTTACATTATTTTGATTTGAACTTGTTGGTCTGGCCTTTGGCTAGCAAACAAGCTAGCTAAATTAGTTACCAACAAAGGTGTCTGTCTAGCTAACTAGCTATATTATGCTAACTATGACGCCAATTATTATTATTTTTACATAAGGCTTGGCTTGTACAGAAGTCATTATGTTAACTGCCTTGCTGACTAATGAAAGGGCGAGGTTCAGGATTGAAACTTGTTATCTTCTTGGCAGTAATTCATGACATGATAGCTAACTAACGTAAATACTTCTCACAGTTTAGCGTTCTAACCGGCATCAGATAATTAATGTTCATCAACTTAATTTAACACAAAACATAAGATTATTGCACCAATACCATCATGTATACAATTTAAGAAAGGTCTTTGTGAAAATTAAACAAATGTTGTTTAAAAAAAAAAAAAAAAACACAACAAACTCAATGCTAGCGTCAAACGTTAGGTAGAAATGCTAACGCGCTAACTAGCATTGAGAATCGGATTCAGGTTGTCAACATCAATATTAGGAATATCGAAACAGACAGGTATATGTATCCCACCTGTAACCGGACGACTTAATCCCGCTGTCGTGTCGGTGTTTGTCGCAGGACTTTTGAAGCAGGGCTGGCAAACACAGAATCCCAGCTTCACATCAGGAAGTCTGCCCGCTTGTCGACGTAACCCTGTACGTGGCATTCAGCGGAGCGCGCAGTCGTAGTGACTCCACTATTTGACTTTGATTTTTTTTCTTCTGCATTGAGGAATTGAGTTTTATATGAAAGATGTGACTCTGTGTGACGTGGTTGCCTCTATAATGTCTTTTGCAGGACGTTTTTTTTTGCTTAGTTTCAAAGGTTACTGTGACACATACGTGATTATGTGATGTACGCAACTGTAATGGGACGACTCATCAAACACATCACAAGGTCTGTAACAATCAAGACAACTATAGACACAATCAAGACAACAATGATTTAATTTCCCTTTTTATTGGTGGTAAAAACATAATCATATAAAGTGAGGGGGAAGTGGGTCAAGCATACAGGACATTTAAGAGGTATATGAATGGTGAGCACCAGGGTTGGGTTCAATTCCATTTAAATTCCATTAAATTCAGGAAGTACACTGAAATTCCAATTCTGATCAACGCTTATCAATTATAATTTGGAATTGATATTTGGTTTACTTTCTGAATTGACCCCAACCCTGATGAGCACTACAGTTTGGGCACATTACAGGAGCAAATCAAGACCCCTTGATAGCTGTCAAGACACAGTGTATCCTGTCAGGCCAACCTAGAGCAATGATGCATAATTTTTGCCATTGAAGCACAGCATTTCTATTTAACCTTTATTTAACTAGGCAAGTCAGTTAAGAACAAATTCTTATTTACAATGACGGCCTACCCCGGCCAAACCCGGACGACACTGGGACAATTGTGCACCGTCCAATGGGACTCCCAATCACGGCCGGATTGTGATACAGCCTGGAATCGAACCAGGGTCTGTAGTGACACCTCTAGTACTGAGATGCAGTGCCTTAGACCGCTGCGCCACTCTGGAGCCGCATCTCATGTCTCTCAGTCTCAAGCTTTGGACAGTGCTTGTGCGCATGCCTTAAAGGGCTTTCAATATTTGACAGACTAGTAACCAGATGTCAATTTACTGAAACCGTGGCAACAAACTTGTCAAGCCCTCATTCCTCCTCTGTTAAGAGTCAGTAGAGAGATCTTCCGTCATGCTGCAGTCTCACACAAGGGCTTGGTTCATACACACGTCTAAATGCTTCACAACAGCAGTAAACATTGCGGTCTCAGAAGGAGTCTACATCGTTTATTCTCTGAGGACAGATAAAGTAGAACCAGGGTTGCTAATGCTAACTGCTAGCTGGCTGGCACAGCTCAGACTAGGTCCAGTAAGATTTAGGACCTGAGATAAAGAGGCTAGCTGATATCACAACAAAGCAAGGTAGTAACACCCCACAATGTTCATGATTCGCCATGAGAAGATAGGAAAAGAAACACAGCATGGATCCAGAGTAGTGGAATGAGACTGTATGTGTGTGTGTGTATCACAGGCGGGATCTGAACCCTGGTCTCCCACAGGAGAAATCAACATCCTGACCATTAGACCAAGAGAAAATTCCCTCGCCAGGAGACTACGAGCCCGAATCATATAATTAGGTGTGTATACGCCTGAGTGTCTTTGAAATGGAGAAAGAGTGTATGCATGTTTTGGCGAGAATTTTTTTTATGGATAGGCAATCTGGAAAGGCAATGAATAAATAACAATATACTAATATATGCATCCTAAAGACAGAGGGAAAAACAAAAAAACAGTTTTCTCCCAGCCTCAAAACCCACAATACATCACTTCTTCTTCTTCTCCTGTGTGGAGTCGAACCAGGCGTCCAGCAGCTTCTTGCTGTAGTAGATCTGCCAGGCGTGCACCTGCACCGCCATCACCATCACCAGGTACATGACGGTGACTGCCGCCCAGCCGAAGATGAAGCGGTAAGCCTTGCCGTGGCGGTACAGCTGCTGGGCCTCGCCGAGCATCTCCATGGAGCCGTAGAAGAGTGGAGCGATGGAGAACAGGCCTGAGCTGATCATGGAGATCACCAGGTAGCTAATGTTGTTCTTCGGCAGCGACAGGCTGCCGGTGACCAGTGGAAAGAGACTGATCAGGTAGGGGTACTCCCATCTGTAGGGCTTGGCCACTGTGTCGCTTGGCACCAGGTCGAGTTTGCTGACAATCACCTGGGCCGCCACCAGGAGCCAGAGCAGCAGGTGGACGAAGTTGAGTTTCCGTATCTCAGACTTTAGCGAGGCGCTGGAGACACAGGGAAAAGGGATGAGGAAGTTGAGACAGTATGGTTCATGATCTGAGAGGATTGGATAACTATAAACAATATGGTAATAGACAGGCAGGCAAGCACACTCAGACAGACAGGCAAGCGCAGACAGACAGACTGACTGACAAACAGACAGGCAGACAGACAAGCGTAGAGACAGATAGACACAGGCATACAGACAACCAGCCAGCAGACAGGCATGATTGATTACCTCATCTGGTAGTGCGAGGCCACCTTCTCTCTGTGTTTGAAGTCACTTCCATCAGTACCTGCAGCTCGAGGGCCCACACGAGACGTCATGGTAACAACCTGTTTACCCGAGAACCATGCTAAAATAATTAGTGTTATTTGACATGGTGTCAATGTTCTATTTTCTTTTGCCCACATCTGATTCGTCAATAATGAGCATGTGTTCTTTACATGCATTTCATGCATGACAATGACAAAGAGTTGATATATGCAGACAGACACACTGATGTGATGATCAGGCTTCTATTTCTACAAAGAGTTGATAAATGCAGACAGACACAGTGATGTGATGATCAGGCTTCTATTTCTATAAAGAGTTGATACATGCAGACAGACACACTGATGTGATGATCAGGCTTATATTTCTACACTTAAACAATTGAATAGTAGAAGCTCCTCTATTATTTAAGTTGTTTTATCAACAGTCTTATAAACTGGGTGGTTCGAGCCCTGAATGCTGATTGGCTGACAGCAGTGGTATCTGACCGTATACCATGGTTATGACAAAAAGCCATATCTCAGACTGGCCAATAAAAAGAAAAGATTAAGGGCAAAAGAACACAGACACTGGACAGAGGAAGATATGGCTTTTTTTTTGCAACTCTGCCTAGAAGGCCAGCATCCCGGAGTCGCCTCTTCACGGTTGACGTTGAGAGTGGTGTTTTGCGGGTACTATTTAATGAAGCTGCCAGTTGAGGACTTGTGAGGCGTCTGTTTCTCAAACTAGACACTAATGTACTTGTCCTCTTGCTCAGTTGTGCACCAGGGCATCCCACTTCTCTTTCTATTCTGGTTAGAGCCAGTTTGCGCTGTTCTGTGAAGGGAGTAGTACACAGCGTTGCATGAGATCTTCAGTTACTTGGCAATTTCTCGCATGGAATAGCCTTCTTCTCTCAGAGCATGAATACACTGACGAGTTGCAGAAGAAAGTGTTTTGTTTATGGCCATTTTGAGCCTGTAATCGAACCCACAAATGCTGAAGCTCCAGATACTCAGCTAGTCTAAAGGCCAGTTTTATTGCTTCTGTAATCAGCACAACAGTTTTCAGCTGTGCTAACATAATTGCAAAAGGGTTTTCTAATGAACAATTAGTCTTTTAAAATGATAAACTTGGATTAGCTAACACAATGTGCTATTGGAACACAGGAGTGATGGTTGCTGATAATGGGCCTCTGTACACCTATGTAGATATTCCATTAAAAATCAGCAGTTTCCAGCTACAATAGTAATTTACAACATTAACAATGTCTACACTGTATTTCTGATACATGTTATGTTATTTTAATGCACAAAAAAAAAGATTTTCTTTCAAAAACAAGGACATCTCTAAGTGACCCCAAACTTTTGAACGGTAGTGCATCTAGATGACGCTGCATACTATTTTGCACACAATTTGCAGTCGGTGTGTTCAAGGCGTTAGCCGTGGTATATTGGCCATATACCACACCTCCTCGGGCCGAATTGCTTAAATATAACATCAATAGATATGAATAGTAACGTTAGCTAGTTGCATATTTATCTGACTCTGGCAACAGGGAAGGCTTTGCTAGCTATTTCGCTAGCCTAGCTTTCACAAGCAGTTGGTAACGTTAGCCAGCTAAGTTCAGCTGATTCATTCATTGAATGAATCAGTTACCGAGATCGCACTATAGCAGCATATAATGTATTTGTATGCAAACATTTCAGCTATTTATTGGTTTAACCATGTTTCATCCATATTTCACCTGCTAATAAATTGTAATGCTAACGTACGTTAGCAGTCTCTAGCTAACTGACTAGAATACTGAAAATAGCCTTGAAGGCAGTAATTTACCGTACAGTAGTTTGAAAATAACAATTAATTGAGGATTGTTACCTTTTGTTACTGAGACGCTGAATGAACTTGGCTAGCTTGCTACTACACTAAATATGGCTAAATGCCGAGATGAATAGAATCTGGGTGAATAGAGCGAGGACAGACACATGCGTTGTGCGCACTGCGCACGCGCATCACATCAGTTGCAGCATCCCTTTTTCTCGTAGCATCCTTTATTGAATATTTTGGCTGCTTCGCTTGCCATCACGGAAACGTAATTGTTGGTAAGACACCGAAAACATTTCATTTAGTGTTTTGCAGAAAAAAAGAAAGCACTTCTTAAAAAGAAGAAATACGAGAATGCATTTGATTAAAATTAAATCAACATTCCGTTTTGCCACACCCTCAAGTGGTACCCTATATATGTGCCTAAAAATGTGTGATACAAGAAACTATAGGATGAATCCTATTTACCTTATAGATAGATAGATAGATAGATAGATAGATAGATAGATAGATAGATAGATAGATAGATAGATAGATAGATAGATAGATAGATAGATATATAGATAGATAGATAGATAGATAGATAGATAGATAGATAGATAGATAGATAGATAGATAGATAGATACTTTATTGATACCGAGAGGAAATTTCTTTGTCAAGCAGCTACGAAAAAATCAGGCAGGACAGGTGCAAAATGCCAGAACGAAAATACACAAAGACAGATACACGATACATGACACATAGAGCGGCAGTATGAAAAAATATCAAAATACAAGAAGTCTGGAGTGCAAAAAAGCTCCAGAGCTATAAAAAGACATTGCATAGTATGGGTGGATGGCTGAATATGTACACCATACATTGGTGGATGGAGCATGGTTAACTATGCTATACAGGTCGATGGCAGAGAAATACTTAAATAGCTAAAAGTGTGTATGATATAAGTGAGGGTAATAATAGTTTACTTAATATACAGACTGGTTAAATGAACAGGCACGTGCATGGTTAAATTAACTGTACAGGTAAATATACAGTTATATTTACAGGTAAGTGAATATTTGCATGGTTACATTAACTGTACAGGTAAATGACAGGAAGAGATACTTAAATAGCTAAATGTGTGTATAATATAATTTAGGGTAATAATAGTAATTCCCTTAAAATACAGTCCTTAGTGCGCAGGGTTTAATTACAGCATATGAGCATATGAGGCCATTTAATAATCATGGTCAGAGTCAAATTAGAGTGTCTGTCTCTGGCATCACAGTATGCTCATCTCTTCACAATATCAGTCAACTGCAATATGATCAAGACAGAGCCAGAGCATATTTACAGGACACCCGGGGCAATTAAAATTACTTTATTGAATTTGGACTGGTGAACTGGACTAATCTGATGTGCACTTATCAGTGTTACACAATTAAATAATACCTGTCTTGATATGTGTTAAAAGAAGAATAACGTGTTACCTTTTAGTTAAATCATCTTTATTAAAAAAAAAACATCTACAGTACAACAGTAAAAACATAAAAACTCAGGGTTTTGTTTGGTTATACTGAATGTTTAGCCCATGGTCCGAAATAAAGAAAGTCAACTGAATTTATACCTGGAGTCATGGAAGGGGTAGTGGGGTAGGGGAGGGGTAGAAAGGTAGAGCAGAGTAGTGGGGCGAGGTATAGGGACATATGGGTGGGTGAGAGGTGGAGGAGTGGGCATGCAAGAAGGCATTTTCACCCTTCCCTCTCTCTTGACATTCTATTCTTTGTCTATATTATTTGTGCTCCACAACAAAACCTTATTTCATAAGTCTTATTTCACTAACTTGTAGCCACAACCTCCTCCTGGTTCTCAGAGATTGACATCAAAGTATTTACTAATCTTAACCTCCACATAGAGTATCTTTAACTCAATTAGTTAAATTGTGTACTGCTAAGCCCAGAGGGACTAAGCCTACCCACCCCCCCCCCCCCCAAGTCATTCATTAAATAATCTTATTCAAAAGTTATTCAAAAGATGAGTGTCTAGGTCTTGGTCAAATGTTTTTCATACCTCTGTCAGTATAGCACTACTGCTTTATTCAGCTGACAACAGACACATACAGCAAGAAATGGGTTTGTAATGAGAGCAGTGGTTTTCATAATTGTGGGCAAAACAGTGTCTGTTGGAGCATTACTGTTCCAATAAGAGGCATCACTTTGAACAAATACACCCATAATGCATTATATTGGCATCCATTTCATGCAACAAAATCACCCCTATAAACATCACAGTTGATGCTTGTCTGCAAAAGTAACAACAACAAAAAATAATCAAACAAAACAACATAGTTATGTAACAAACTAAAATGAGACAAAAATGATAGCACCACTTTATTTGAATCTTGAACTCTCTCTATTGGTTTTCAATTGCCATTATACAGTATAAGTACCCTAATACAAAAGTTCAGGTGCCAATATAGGTATTCCATTTATTTTCTTTAGTTTTCTTTTTAAAGTTATCCAATGTACATTCTTTGCCACAGTTTAGTTTATGGCAGCTGCCAGTTTGTATAGGAACATGTAGGGGCTGGGGAAAACACAATACAAAATATATACCTCAGATGTCCCACTCTTTCTTCTACACATCAGTCTGTGCTATACTTTAAATCAAACCAATACATATGACTACATTTCACAATAAATGAACCCAGTTTCTGTAATGGAATCTTTTAATGCAGTGTTGTTGTGACAAGTCTTCAGAGCGGTAGATAGATACAGACATCTTTGTAACCCAAAATAAATGGCTATTAAAAACTGCATATACAGCGGGTGAAATAAGTATTGAACACGTCACCATTTTTCTCAGTAAATATATTTCCAAAGGTGCTATTGACATGAAATTTTCACCAGATGTTGGTAACAACCCAAGTAATACATACATACAAAGTTCAGAAACAAATAAGTTCAGAAATTAAGTTATGTGTAATAATGTGAAATGACACAGGGAAAACGTATTGAACACACTTACAGATATTTATTTAATACTTTGTACAAAAGCCTTTGTTGGTAATGACAGCTTCAAGACACCTCTTGTATGGAGAAACTAGTCGCGTGCATTGCTCTGGTGTGATTTTGGCCCATTCTTCCACACAAACAGTCTTCAAATCTTGAAGGTTTCGTGGGCCTCTTCTATGAATCTTGATCTTCAGTTCTTTCCATAGATTTTCAATGGGATTTAAGTCAGGTGATTGGCTGGGCCATTCTAGCAGCTTTATTTTCTTTCTTTGAAACCAATTGAGAGTTTCCTTGGCTGTGTGTTTGGGATCATTGTCTTGCTGAAATGTCCACCCTCATTTCATCTTCACCATCCTGGTAGATGGCAGCAGATTTTTGTCAAGAATGTCTCGGTAAATTTGCCCATTCATCCTTCCTTCAATTATGTGAAGTTTGCCAGTACCATTTGCTGAAAAGCAGCCCCACACCATGATGTTCCCACCTCCAAACTTCACTGTTGGTATGGTGTTTTTAGGGTGATGTGCAGTGCCATTTCTCCTCCAAACATGGTGTGTATTATGACATCCAAACCGTTCAATTTTGCTCTCATCTGACCACACTATATTCTCCCAGTATTTCACTGGCTTTTCCAAATGTTGTGCAGCAAAATTTAAACGAGCTTCAACATGCTTTTTTTTCAGCAATGGAGTCTTGCGTGGTGAGAGTGCATACAGGCCATGGCGGTGGAGTGCATTACTTACTGTTTTCTTTGAGACAACAGTACCTGCTAATTGCAGGTATTTTTGAAGCTCTCCACAAGTGGTCCTTGGCTCTTGGACAACTCTTCTTATTATTCTTTTCACTCCTCTGTCAGAAATCTTGCGAGGAGCACCTGGTCAAGGCAAATTTATGGTGAAATGATTGTCTTTCCACTTCCGTATTATGGCCCCAACAGTGCTCACTGGAACATTCAGAAGCTTTGCAACAATTAGGTTTGCGAAGGTCTTGAGACAGCTCTTTGCTTTTACCCATCATGAGATGTGTCTTGTGTGACACCTTGGCAATGAGACCTTTTTGTAGGCCATCAGTTGGGACTGAACCAGCTGATATTAATTTGCACTGACAGGGGGCTGGATTGCTTTTTAATTACTGATAGTTTCAGCTGTTGTCTTGGCTTTCCATGCCTTTTTGCACCTCCCTTTCTTCATGTGTTCAATACTTTTTCCCTGCGTCATTTCACATTATTACACATAACTTAATTTCTGAACTTATTTGTTTTGGTTTCTTTGTATGTATGGATTACTTGGGTTGTTACCAACATCTGGAGAATTTCATGTCAATGGCACCTTTGGAAATATATTTACTGAGAAAAATGGTGACGTGTTCAATACTTATTTCACTCGCTGTATGTACTCTCACACACACACACTCCTCTTTCAGAATTTCCCAGTGACGGTCTTAGTGTCCTCTCAACAGCGTTGATCTCAATAGATAGTTGTTTATATAATCAATGTTTACATTTCTCCAACATTCTCTCTCTTTGTGACCGTCTCTTCCTCTCTAAAGTTTGGTGTTCTTACATGGGGTACAACAAGTATCCAGAGAAGGAGGAGTGGACATATTGGCCAGCGTATAGTCCTGCGGCCTGGTCCGAGGGTAGCTGGAGGTACACAGTGTCCCCGGGCTGTAGAGGTAACACTGCACTCCCAGACGCCTGATCCAGGAAGCCCTTTTTACACTCATCATATGTGTACATCACAGGCTCATCGTTCCTCATCAGCGCCACCCACACGTTGGCCCCTTTGCAGCTGATGTGGTAGGCAAAGTAGTAGATCCCGGGCATGTCGCAGGTGAACACGCCTGTCTGGGGGTTGTAGTTCTGACGGCCATTGTACAGGATCTTGTCGAACACCACAGGCGTGCCCACAGGTGGGAAGGGTGTGGTCACCAGAGCCGTGAACGCTGGCATCTCCAGGCCGTTGGGACCCATCACCTCTTCGCCGTTTCCTCCATATTTACCCTTCTTGCCATAGCCGGCAGTCTTGACTCCGTCCAGCCCAGGAGGAATACCCATCTCAGGGAGGACTGCTCCCATGTCGGTGGGTCCGGGAGGGCCTGGGGGACCAGGTGGACCTGGCTGGCCTGGGTTTCCCGGTGGTCCTCCAGGACCTTCTTTACCTGGAGGTCCAAGAGGACCAGGGACACCTGGGTTTCCCTTACCATCAACGCCAGGAAGACCAGGTGGTCCGCTGTCACCTTTAGTTCCAGGGGCACCAGGAGGTCCGATTGGCCCACCTGCACCTCCCAGACCTGGAATTCCCATATGACCTTGGGGGCCCTTCTCACCTGGAAGTCCTCCCTCTCCCTTTGGCCCAGGTAGGCCTGGAATGCCAGGGCCACCTGGTAAACCTTTGTGTCCGCCTTCCCCTTGGGGTCCTACAGGCCCGGGGGGACCCCTTGGCCCTGGCTCTCCTCCCTCTCCAGGGAAGCCATTCTGACCAGGCAGTCCAGGAGGGCCAGGCTCCCCTTGCCCACCTGGCAACCCCTTATGCCCTCCCTCTCCAGCCTCGCCTTTTGGCCCTGGTTGGCCCAGACCTCCAGGGGGTCCCATAGGGCCAGGGGGACCAGCTGGTCCGATTGGTCCAGGCTGTCCTAGCATACCAGGCAGTCCTCCATGGCCTTTGTCTCCCTTTGGTCCTGGGCCTCCGGGCATCCCACCCATCCCCTTATCTCCCTTGGGTCCTGGGAATCCTGGTTTTCCGAATCCAGGCAATCCAGGCTTCCCCGGCAAACCTGGAAGGCCTGGGTGCCCTTTCCCACCGGGCATCCCTGGTTGTCCCGGCAGACCGCTCTGGCCAGGTTTTCCCTGGCCGGGCAGCCCTGGTAGACCAGGCTCTCCGCCCTCTCCTGCTGGTCCAGCCAGCCCCTGCTCTCCAGGGGGGCCTGGTTTCCCTGGTCCTCCTGGTGGCCCTGACATGCCATTAATTCCAGGCTTTCCCACACCAGGAATCCCTCCCTGGCCTGGAGGTCCGGGAGGTCCTGCTAGTCCTTTGTGGCCTGGCTGTCCTGGCTGTCCGATCCCTTTGTCACCCTTGGGTCCTAGTAATCCTGGTAGTCCCGGCAGGCCCTTGTGACCTGGCTCTCCTCTGGGTCCTGGTTGTCCTGGCAACCCCCCACCCCCTGGTTTTCCTATCCCTGGAAGACCTGGAGAACCAGGGGACCCCTGAGGCCCTGGCTGCCCCATCGGACCCTCTCTGCCGCTGGGGCCCAGTTCTCCAGGTACTCCTGGCTCTCCCATGCCGCCTGGCTTGCCTGGAATTCCCGGGAGTCCTGGTTTTCCTACTCCAGGGAATCCTGGGGGACCAGCGGGTCCTGGTTTTCCTTCACCTCCTGGCTGTCCTTCCCCGGGAGGTCCTGGAGCCCCTGAGGCACCCTCAGGTCCGGGAGGCCCAGCTGGGCCCTGCTCTCCTGGCAGACCTCCCGGGAGACCTCCCACTGCCCCACTGGGGATGGTCTGACCTGTGGGGTATAAGATGTCCATTCAGTCTAAACATTACAAGATGGCAGTGTGTCTGTGTCCTAACTATAGTTAGTTTAGGTGATGAACATTGAAGATAATAATCTTAATATCTTAATATAAGCAGCATACCACTGGCCTACTTTTGACCAGAGATCATTTGAGATTGCCCTTCGGTCTCACCTTTGTCCTGTCCACCGTTGACTACTCCACCTTTGTGGGGGTTCGCCTTGCTCATGTGCATGGACATCTGGGGGATCTCTTTTCTGTACTGGGGGTACGGCATTTGGGGCATCTCTTTTCCCGGCCAATGCTGCTGAGGGTGCTGCTCTTTACCCCCTATGCCCATGTGGGACAGGTGTGGCATGGGCTGGTGCTGCTGTGGGTGCTGCTTGTGTCTGTAGTACGCTCCCCCGTGGACAAGAGGTAGTACTGCAAGCTGAAGCAGAGCCACAAGGAGAGGGAGGGGGGCGGAGAAGGGAGGCACAGCCATGGCCTAGGGAAGACACCAGAGGAGCAGTCTGTTAGACAATCAGTTAGTTGATCAATTGATCACAAAGTCAATCAATTAATAAAGTAAATCAAATTCACAATGCAAACAATCAAACATTCAGACATGGCAATAAAATCCATAGGCTTATGAGTGGTACCCCATGTAGCTCAGTCGGTTGAGCATGGCACTTGAAATGCTAAGGTTGTGGGTTCGATTCCCACGGCGTACCAGTATGAAAATGTATGCAATCACTACTGTAAGTCCCTCTTGATAAGAGTGTCTGCTGAATGACTAAAATGAAAATGTGGTACGGTGAAAGCTTATTCATACCCTGATAGACCTTTGCATTGCTCTGCCTCCACCTGCTGGACACTAAAGTATAATGCTTCCAACATGCATTTTGCAGTTGTGAACCACCACGAGTCACTCACTCACCACTCAACCAATGCGCCATCCTTTTTGAACAATAGAAAATTCAAAAGGAGTTTATATTGCAGTATGTTATTTTTAAACATGCTCAATTTTACAACAACACTGCTGACTGACTACGATTTACCTTGGATTTCAAACCGCAGAGGGAGCAACATGAGAAAATGACAAATAGCCATTTTACTCGAGATAGGGAGGCGGGAGAAAGTCTTGTCTGTTATTTCTCTTAACAAGTTCTTTCTTTCATAAAATAATGAATAATACAATGAGGCTGATTTTGGCTGGGCTGACTGTGAGCTAGCCCTTTGATGTAGCCCTGACCTTTTACTGTCAACCCTCCCGGATCTTCCTATGAGGGCACTCAATCACAGGAGGTTGGTGGCACCTTAATTGGGGAGGACGGGCTCGTGGTAATGGCTGGAGCGGAATTGGTGGAATGGTATCAAACACATGGTTTGCAGGTGTTTGATGGCATTCCATTCTCTCCATTCAAGCCACTATTATGAGCCATCCGCCCCTCAGCAGCCTTCACTGTGCTCCATCAAGACCCAGCAACAGTGTGACATAGAGCATCAGGCCGAAAACTGGGAGATGGTGTATCTTGGCTTGGGCCCTCTTTCTTGTTACTGTAGTCGATTACGTTTCAACCCATTATAACACATTTCAAATTCCATGCTAATGTTTGGGATTGACTCTAATAGTGAGCATTGTGTGAGAAGTAATACTGACTGATTGGTACGAAGCTTATTGTAGTTTTGTTTTTATGTTTTATTTATATATATATATATTTTTTTTAAAATTCAGTTTAGTTTCAGTTAGTTTTCAGACCTGATTTGCAAGTTTTTATTTAGTATTAGTTGTATAAAAATGTTACTATTTCGTTTTTATATTATTTAGTTTCAGTTATAGTGTTACGGACAGAAAGCATGCTTGGGAGGTTAGGAGCCACTTGGGTTGTACAGTTTCTGTGTGTCTTCTGTGATGTCACTTTAAAGGGATAGTTTGGGATTTTGAACTTCAGATTAACTTGTGGATACCCTTTTACAGGTAGTTTTGTGAGCCAATGCTTTTATTTCAGTTTACTAAATTGTTTTTTCAATATTAGTCTTTCTTTTAGTTTCAGTTTTGTGGTCACTTACTGTAATTTGACTGTTTGATTTCTCTCTCTCACTTTCTCCCTCTCCCTCACCGAATCCCGCTGTCACTGTCTATCCCCCACTCTGTCTGTCTTTCATCCAGAATGTAGAACTCTGATGGCCCACATCCAGTTAGTCTGATCTGTACTGAAGGCTAAACACCAGTATATTAGAGACCAGCCCTCCAAACCCAAACAGGCGCCTGGTAAGGCAGCCACAGGGTTTTGGTCGCTGCTCGTGTGTTTACTTTGTTTGTTGACTTTTGGATCGCAACAAAAATGTGGATTTCTTTCTCCCAGAATAAACGAATGTATGTAAACTTTGTTCGAACTCCCCTGTCGGTATTCTGTATCTAAAAACTGTTATCACTTGCAGCACCATATCAGCAATTAAAATTCTGACTGTGTACTCGGTGAATAAAGAGGATTCTGATTCTGAAAGCTGGTCTGGCCAATAAATAGATAGATAGATAGATAGATGGAGAGAGAGATAGATAGGTACTTTATTGATCCCCGAGGGGAAATTTCTTCATCAAGCAGCTACGAAAAAACACAGGCCAGGTGCAAAATGCCAGAACGAAAATACACAAAAGACAGATACACGATACAATGTGAAAAAGACTGGAGTGCAAAAAGCTCTAAAAAGACATTGCATAGTATGGGCGAATGGCTGAATATGTACACTATACATTGAGTGTTAGGTGGAGAAAAAAAATGATACAAATATTGCAAGTTGATATAGATAAATAAGGAATATTTGCATGGTTAACTATACTATACAGGTCGATGGCAGAGAAATACTTCAATAGCAAATGTGCGTATGATATAAGTGAGGGTAATAATAGTTTACTTAATAAACAGTCTGGTTAAATGAACAGGTAAGTGAATATTTTGCATGATTAAATGAGCTGTTCAGGGAAATGTACAGTTAAATGTACAGGTAAGTGAATATTTGCATGGTTACATTAACTGTACAGGTAAATGACAGGCAGAGATACTTAAATAGCTAAATGTGCGTATGATATCATTTGGGGTAATAATAATAATTCCCTTAAAATACAGTCCTTAGTGTGCAGGGTTTAATTACAGATAAATGCAAGTATTGCACATTCAATATACTAAAAGCAATGAAAAAAGATACAACTGACAGGATACTAATATGCATTCCTGAGTGAATGACTACGTAAGTTCAGTCCATGAATTACAATATTACACGTGATCTGATATAACATTAATATGTATATACAGTCCTGAATGAATAAGTCCTGAGTGAATGAGTGATTACAGACCAGAGTTACTCACGGATGGATGCATAATTGTTAAACTAGGTCCTAACCAGGTCTATGTTGCCGACGACACGGCACCCCGGTGAGGAATTAAATAGTCTATTTGACCCTCTGTAACTTTCGCACTCACCATTATTCACGATTCATTCAGGATTATCTGTAACCATGGTAGCATCCACATTAATGTAGAAATGTTTAGAAATACTCTATATTCTATTCTTATTTACAATAAAAGTGACTCCAAAATGACAGAATACATTACCATTTATTTCTATTAGGCACAAAATAACCTAAAACAAAACCAAAATGAACTGCACATTTTGTTTTGCATCCAACAAGTTTATAGAGTCACAAGTTTGATGTAGTCATTGTGTGCTAGGAAGTACCCCACTGTACTTACGAACCCAAAGTGACCTGTTCTTGCAATTTCTAGTCTATAAACTCTATTCGCACGGGATTCGTTTTACTGGCGGATATAGGGTTATTTACAGTTGAAGTCGGAGGTTTACATACACTTAGGTTTAAGTCATTAAAACTCATTTTCTCAACCACTCCACAGATTTCATGTTAACAAACTATAGTTTTGGCAAGTCGGTTGGGACATTTACTTTGTGCATGACACATGTAATTATTCCAACAATTGTTCACAGACAGATTATTTCACTTATAATTCACTATATCACAATTCCAGTAGATCAGAAGTTTTCATACACTAAATTGACTGTGCCTTTAAACAGCTTGGAAAATTCCAGAAAATGATGTCATGGCTTTAGAAGCTTCTGATAGGCTAATTGACATCATTTGAGTCAATTGGAGGTTTACCTGTGGATGTATTTCAAGGCCTACCTTCAAACTTACTGCCTCTTTGCTTAAAATCATGGGAAAATCTAAATTTCCAAAAGCCTGAAGGTACCACATTCATCTGTACAAACAATAGTACGCAAGTATAAACACCATCGGACCACGTATAACTTGAAAGGCCGCTCAGCAAGGAAGAAGCCACTGCTCTAAAACCGCCATAAAAAAAGCCAGACTACGGTTTGCAACTGCACATGGGGACAAAGATCATACTTTTTGGAGAAATGTCCTCTGGTCTGATGAAACAAAAATAGAACTGTTTGGCCATAATGACCATCGTTATGTTTGGAGGAAAAAGGGGGAGGCTTGCAAGCCGAAGAACACCAACCCAACTGTAAAACACGGGGGTGGCAGCATCTTGTTGTGGGGGTGCTTGGCTGCAGGAGGGACTGGTGCACTTCACAAAATACAGCGGTTGAAATAAGTATTGAACACGTCACCATTTTTCTCAGTAAATATATTTCCAAAGGTGCTATTGACATGACATTTTCACCAGATGTTGGTAACAACCCAAGTAATCCATACATACAAAGAAACCAAAACAAATAAGTTCAGAAATTATGTTATGTGTAATAATACCATAAAAAAAAACATCTCATCAATCTATACATGAAATACCTTATTTACATAAGTATTCAGACCCGTTGCTATGAGACTCAAAATTGAGCTCAGGTGCATCCTGTTTCCATTGATCATCCTTGAGATGTTTCTACAACTTGATTGGAGTCCAGCTGTGGTAAATTAAATTGATTGGACATGACTTGGAAATAAGGTCCCACAGTTGACAGTGCATGTCAGAGCAAAAACCAAGCCATGAGGTCGAAGGAATTGTCCGTAGAGCGCCAAGACAGGATTTTATCGAGGCACAGATCTGAGGAAGGGTACAGATTTGTGTGGTGTTTGTTCTATACAAGATCAAGGTAAGCATCACCTGGTAGCATGAATACAGCTCTATTCAGTGCATAGTAAGCTATGTCTAGCTTGGCTCGCTAGTACTATATAGTATCATACTCAGATACACATAACAGCGGCACCATCTATTGGCTTGGTGACATCTCGTAACAGGTACCAAAAAATGTCTGCAGCACTGGAGGTCCCCAAGAACAGAGTGGCCTCCATCACTCTTAAATGGAAGGAATTTGGAACCACCAAGACTCTTCCTAGAGCTGGCCACCCGGCCAAACTGAGCAATCGGGGGAGAAGGGCCTTGGTCAGGGAGGTGATCAAGAATCCGATGGTCACTCTGACAGATTTCCAGAGTTCCTCTATGGAGATGGGAGAACCTTCCAGAAGGACAACAATCTCTGCAGCACTCCACCAATCAGGCCTTTATGGTATAGTGGACAGACAGAAGCCAGTTCTCAGTAAAAGGCACATCTATACTGTTCTGGAACTATTTACCTTTATTTCAACAGGGAAGTCATATTGAGACTAAAGCCTCTTTTACAAATGAGCCCTGCACATAAACATGCACATACAACAGGCAAGATAAAAATACATCTAGACAATATACACATTAAACACACATTAAGCCAATCAAAACAAACACATTATTCATTATAGAAATCCTCTATCAGCTGCCTGAATTGTCCTAGGGACTTCAAAGCATCCAATCAAAAAGTATTTTGGAGATTATTCCAAACATAGGGTGCAAGGAAATTAAAGGCCAATTTACCTAACTCTGTAAGAAGTCTCCAAAGTTAACCAAGCCATGTGAACGGGTTTGATAACTTATTTTTTTAATCTTAACAGTGGCATCAGGTAAGTCAGAAGCTTATGGAGCAGGGCTTTGTAAACAAAAACAGCGTAATGATGTGACCTACTTGACTTTGAAGAGGTTCAGCCAACCTTTCGGTAAAGAATGCAGTGACGAGTAATACAATTGTCTCCTGTGGTAAAACGAAGGGTGCTATGATAAACGGAATAATGGGGTTAAAGCTTGGCACACCTGTATTTGGCAGCTGCACTTTGATAAATAGTCAAATCAAACAGGTAGAATCTGCTTCCTGCTGACTAAGAGGCAAGTTCTGTTTCTATTTTTAAAAAAAACCATGCTTTTAAAATAACAAAACCTTTATTTTAAAGGCATGGGAACCGGTTAATAACGTTATTTTACGTTCTGGGTATTTGTTTTCTAGTCCCACAAAAAACACAACAAAGTGCCTACGCAAAGCCAGTGTCTGCCAGTCAGCTGAAAATCTCTACCTGCCTCTCTACCCTCCGAAGCATAGCTGTAGCCTACTGACGGTTACAAGCGTGATTCAAAAGATAGGGAGAGAATTTGAATTAGAGATGAATTGATTAACTATAGTTATCACATTTCACATTTTCTACAAAAAGGTACAAATTGATTTTAATTCTGGTTCCGCTCTGCACACACAAGCTTGTTAGCTAGCTAGCTTCTCTGGTCCAACGTTAAGCCGACTCTGAAGTTCAAAGACATTCAAAGTTCCTCCTCCGTATGTATAATTATGTGGGCATAATTCTGATAATGAATGTCATCACAAGATGCCAAGCCTCCTCCTCCTCCTCCCTCTTTGAACAGCAGCAGCTTCATTTATACGCATAACATTTTAGAATAGCTAGGCTAGTACTTCAAAATGCTAATTGACTTGATAAAGCAAGGAAGGTATATCCATGGTCAGTTCACATGGTTGGGAAAAACTCCTATGCTAACATAGGTCCTCTGAGGTTGGGCTGCAATTGTGACATGGTGAACAGGAGTGAACACGGATAGGGACAGGCTACATGGGAAATGTTGCATTATTCTTCCAAAGGGAAGTCTGACAATTCCCAGACGTTTTACAGCAGTTCTCAGACGTTTTACAGCAGTGAGTGTATCCCTAGATGTCCACCAGAAAGTGTCCACCTGATCCGCGTGTGTGTGTGTGTGTGTGTGTTTGTGTGTGTGTGGTGCATAGATGAAGGAGTGTGTGTTAGAATGTATCAGGTTAACCATTTAGTACTGCGTGTCACTCATTGGTCAAGTATTTGATCACCTACCAACCAGTAAGAATTCCGGCTCTCACAGACCTGTTCGTTTTTCTTTAAGAAAACCTTCTGTTATCCACTCATTACCTGTATTAACTGCACCTGTTTGAACTCGTTACCTGTATAAAAGACACCTGTCCACACACTCAATCAAACCGACTCCAACCTCTTCACAATGGCCAAGACCAGAGAGCTGTGTAAGGACATCAGGGATAAAATTGTAGACCTGCACAAGGCTGGGATGGGCTACAGGACAATAGGCAAGCAGCTTGGTGAGAAGGCAACAACTGTTGGTGCAATTATTAGAAAATGGAAGAAGTTCAAGATGACGGTCAATCTCCCTCGGTCTGGGGCAACATGCAAGATCTCACCTCGTGGGGCATCAATGATCATGAGGAAGGTGAGGGATCAGCCCAGAACTACACGGCAGGACCTGGTCAATGACCTGAAGAGAGCTGGGACCACAGTCTCAAAGAAAACCATTAGTAACACACTACGCCGTCATGGATTAAAATCCTGCAGCGCACGCAAGGTCCCCCTGCTCAAGCCAGCGCATGTCCAGGCCCGTCTGAAGTTTGCCAATGACCATCTGGATGATCCAGAGGAGGAATGGGAGAAGGTCATGTGGTCTGATGAGACAGAAATAGAGCTTTTTGGTCTAAACTCCACTCGCCGTGTTTGGAGGAAGAAGAAGGATGAGTACAACCCCAAGAACACCATCCCAACCATGAAGCATGGAGGTGGAAACATCATTCTTTGGGGATGCTTTTCTGCAAAGGGGACAGGACTACTGCACCGTATTGAGGGGAGGATGGATGGGGCCATGTATCGCGAGATCTTGGCCAACAACCTCCTTCCCTCAGTAAGAGCATTGAAGATGGGTCGTGGCTGGGTCTTCCAGCATGGCAACGACCAGAAACACACAGCCAGGGCAACTAAGGAGTGGCTCCGTAAGAAGCATCTCAAGGTCCTGGAGTGGCCTAGCCAGTCTCCAGACCTGAACCCAATAGAAAATCTTTGGAGCGAGCTGAAAGTCCGTATTGCCCAGCGACAGCCTCGAAACCTGAAGGATCTGGATGGAGGAGTGGGCCAAAATCCCTGCTGCAGTGTGTGCAAACCTGGTCAAGAACTACAGGAAACGTATGATCTCTGTAATTGCAAACAAAGGTTTCTGTACCAAATATTAAGTTCTGCTTTTCTGATGTATCAAATACTTATGTCATGCAATTAAATGCAAATTAATTACTTAAAAATCATACAATGTGATTTTCTGGATTTTTGTTTTAGATTCCGTCACTCACAGTTGAAGAGTACCTATGATAAAAATTACAGACTTCTACATGCTTTGTAAGTGGGAAAACCTGCAAAATCGGCAGTGTATCAAATACTTGTTCTCCCCACTGTATATACCCATACCCCTCTCTCCTAGTTCCAGTTGCAGCCCTTTTCCCCCACAACCAACACCCAGCCCCAGCACCAGGCCCAGGCCCAGCCCCAGCTCTGTACCCCAGCTAGCTTGCCTATGATGCATGACAACTGAGTTGACCCATGACCTTTTCTCAGGCGGCTGGCGATTCTAACACGGCTGTGCCAACCACGGGTGCCTTTGAAGGGGGCCCGTCTCATTTCCGTGGCAATGGAAGCCAGGCGTGCCAAAGAGCCCAAGCTCTACATCCTTATTTCGTTCTGGGCTCTCAAAGCCTACGATATAGAAACAGATACATGAAACATCCAAAACATGTCCACAGAATGAATCTACCACACACATGCATGCACATATGAATACATACACAACCCATATATCATCAGAGACTGGCAGGTTCAATGTATTACAGTGTAAAACAACATATTAGGCCCAACATATTATGTGTTTGGAAAGGGGGGGGACCCAGACACATAGGTGGACAGTCTAATAGCCTTGTTCATTCCTGCTGGTTCAATGTGTGTGTGTGTGTGTGTGTGTGTGTGTGTGTGTGTGTGTGTGTGTGTGTGTGTGTGTGTGTGTGTGTGTGTGTGTGTGTGTGTGTGTGTGTGTGTGTGTGTGTGTGTGTGTGTGTGAGCACATGTATCCAGTATGGTGTAGACAGAACATTCTAGACTGTGGTACAGTAGTGGTGGACTGAGGACATGCTCTGTTAGCTGGTATAGCATACAAAATAGATTTTAGATTATCATGTATCTTATGTTGAATTTTGGTCGTCCATGCATGGCTTGGGTCACACTGCAAATGACGCAGATGTATTTTATGATACAGTGACATTAAAGCAATTTAACAGACTCTTGTATACAGAGTGATTTGGAGTGTGTATTCAAGGAAGAAAGCTGAATCTGCAACATACCATCCTTATTGTAGCTTTCCAGGACCAGAGTTGGGAGAAATGCCTAAGTGCTAATACATTCCACAGGGTCAGTTTAACTGGACCAGGGTTGGGAGAAATACCTAGGTGCTGATCCATTCCACTGGGTCAGTTTAACTGGACCAGGGTTGGGAGAAATACCTAGGTGCTGATCCATTCCACTGGGTCAGTTTAACTGGAACAGGGTTGGGAGAAATACCTAGGTGCTGATCCATTCCACTGGGTCAGTTTAACTGGACCAGGGTTGGGAGAAATACCTAGGTGCTGATCCATTCCACTGGGTCAGTTTAACTGGACCAGGGTTGGGAGAAATACCTAGGTGCTGATCCATTCCACTGGGTCAGTTTAACTGGAACAGGGTTGGGAGAAATTCCTAGGTGCTGATCCATTCCACTGGGTCAGTTTAACTGGACCAGGGTTGGGAGAAATACCTAGGTGCTGATCCATTCCACAGGGTCAGTTTAACTGGACCAGGGTTGGGAGAAATACCTAGGTGCTGATACATTCCACAGGGTCACTTTAACTGTCACACACACTTCCGTCACCAAATTGCAACTCAGAGAGTAAATAGATTCAGCAAACGTTTTTAAGAGCGTGAAAGTGTTTGGGGGTTTTGTGGGGTTGGTGCAAACTTTCACTGGCTGTCTAAGTGACTGAGCTCTCATTGCCTCATGCTAACAAAGGATTAACTGTACAAGAACAGCTAGAGTACAGATTACGTTACTGCACTTCACAGAGCAGGCGTTCCCTAACGGAAATATGCAGATGCATGCTAGAACGCGCCAATAGGATTTCCCTATTTTGTGTTTGGCTCTAGCCACCTTCTTGCTTGTTCTGCCCACTATGACTCATTTGTTAATGACAGGCTGGGGTCCATCTTGGTTTAGTTGTAAACAATATTTGGTTTGGATGAGCAGCAAAGGTAACCATTAAAATGTGGAACAGATAGGATTTCACAGAGTTCCCCCTAGCTGTCAGACATGTATAGACCTAGAGTGCCTTCGGAAAGTATTCAGACCCACATTTTGGGTCTGAATACATTTTGTTATGTTACAGCCTTATTCTAAAATGGATTTAAATACATTAAAATCCTCAGCAATCTACACACAATACCCCATAATGACAAAGCAAAATGCAAATGCCATGAGGTTGAAGGAATTGTCCGTGGAGCTCCGAGACAGGATTGTGTCCGAGACAGGATTGTGTCGAGGCACACATCTGGGGAAGAACACAGTGGCCGCCATCATTCATTTGGAAGAAGTTTGAAACCACCAAGACCACCAAGAGCTGGCCGCCCGGCCAAACTGAGCAATTGGGGTCTGATGAAACCAAGATTCTCTGGTTTGATGAAACCAAAATGTAACTCTTTGGCCTGAATGCCAAGCGTCATGTCTGGAGGAAACCTGGCACCATCCCTACGGTGAAGCATGGTGGTGGGGATGTTTTTCAGCGGCAGGGACTATGAGACTAGTCAGGATCGAGGGAAAGATGAACGGAGCAAAGTACAGAGATCCTTGATGAAAACCTCCTCAGGACCTCAGACTGGGGCGTTGTCCAACAGTTGTCCAACGACCCACACAGCCAAGACAATGCTGGAGTGGCTTCGGGATGTCCTTGTGTGGCCCAGCCAGAGCCCGGACTTGAACCCGATCAAACATCTCTGGAGAGACCTGAAAATATCTGTGCAACAATGCTCCCCATCTGGATCTGCAGAGAGGAATGGTAGATACTCCCCAAATACAGGTGTGCCAAGCTTGTAGCGTCATACCCAAGAAGACTCAAGGCTGTAATCACTGCCAAAGGTGCTTCAACAAAGTACTGAGTAAAGGGAATGAAAAGTCATGTAAATGTGATATTTGTTTTACTTTTTTTTTTTATGTGCAAAAAATTCTAAAACCTGTTTTTGCTTTGTCATTATGGGTTATTGTTTGTAGATTGATGAGGAAGAAAACACAATTTAATACATTTTTGAATAAGGTTGTAATGTAACATAAAGGGGTCTGAATACTTTCCGAATGCACGGTACATCATGTGACTCCTGCTGTATTCAGGAAGGTGTAGACATGATGCAGCTTGGTACCAAAAAGTGTAGGCTACGCTATGCAAGAGACCCGTCATTCACTGGCATTGTATTTAGCTACAGGATCCACTGAATAAGGTCCTTTCAAACTGCTTCTATGAACTCAATGTAAAGAAATTTCAGTTTGGGTACGAGTAGCCTCGGACACCCAGGCTTCGACCACGTAGTCGAGTTAACGAGACGCGATTTAGAAGGATCCCTTTTTTTGCATATGTCACTCCCCCTGAGACACAAGCTGAGTTAATGGTTTCTCCCACATAGATGCTTTTCTGTTTGCTTTCTCACAGCGAACACTCAACTACAGACTTCTACAGTATATCATAAATGTATGACAACCAAGTTTAATTATTTCAACAGAAAGGCCACTAAAGCAACATTTATACTTTCATAGTATGTCAAATTAAGTTTACCACTTTCCCAAACCCTTCTTCTGCTCCCCACGGCTAAAAACACTGCATGGTGTTACTTTACACACACAAACACAACACACACACACACACACACACACACACACACACACACACACACACACACACACACACACACACACACACACACACACACACACACACACACACACACACACACACACACTCACTCAATCAGTTACTCAGTCACTCAGTCACTCACTCAATCACTCAGTCACTCAGTCACTTAGTCACTCACTCAATCACTCAGTCACTCACTCAGTCAGTCACTCAGTCCCTCATTCACTCACTCAGTCTGTGGTCCTGCCTGTTAACCACATGTGGTTGGCCACACGCCACAGAGATTTCAGCTGCCCTGCCTGCCCCAGACTGACAAAAAAATTCTAAGCTGTCTGATGTATGCGTGAGTGCGAGTGCGAGTGTGAGTGTGTGTGTGTGTGTGTGTGTGTGTGTGTGTGTGTGTGTGTGTGTGTGTGTGTGTGCGCGCGTGTGTTTCCCTCCAACTGCTTCCAGATGTCCTCCTTCCTTGCGTTCTCCATATACAAACCTGTTAGTAGCCATCAGGTGTGTCTTAGGACTGAACATGTAGCAGTTCTAAGAGAAATACAAACCTGTTAGTAGCCATCAGGTGTGTCTTAGGACTGTACATGTAGCAGTTCTAAGAGAAATACCACTCAGAAACAGTTCAGTACAGGTAGCATCAAAAAAAGAAGACACCGGTACCATGTCAGATATAGTGTTTTGAGTTTGCATCCCAATATTACATGTTGTATACATCACAGAAGACTGAAATAGAACAAAACCTTTTGACATAGAAACACCAGATTTTTGATGTTTTTTGTAAATAATGGTGGTTATTTATGAAATTATGAAAATTATTAATAACATTCCACCCATGAGGCCACTAGAGGTGGATTTGGTCGTTTGACTGCAGGGCTACCAGGGTTGTTCGGGTTGCATCAGTTACACAAGTCAGAATGGGGATGGACAGACGGAGTGACACGTGTTCCAAAGAGAATGAAAGATGGCTGTTTAGAACTGAGATGTTTTTATTTCTGTAAACATAGAGTTGCTCTCTCTTCCCCATATGTGTTTCTGTTGTTTAAAAAGGATAAATCAATCTGTAGCAATTACGCAGTACTGTCTGACATGCACAAGCTGTGTTTAACAAAGAATGCAAAAAGTATAAGCTATTGCAATAAGAACTTTGTTGGTGCATAGTCAAAACATACGTGATTGAATAGTTTGCAATGTCGACAGCTGTAATAACAGAACTGACCAGTGGGGAAAGAAGAGAGGGAGGAGAAAAGAGGAGAGTGAGGAGGAGAAGTGTGTGTGTGTTTGTGTTGCATTTTATAGATGTCCATATATAAATGCTCTGCCCTTGCACAAGTGTTTGTGCGCACACACACACACACACACACACACACACACACACACACACACACACACACACACACACACACACACACACACACACACACACACACACACACACACACACACACAAAGGTTCAATAGGGAGTGCACACACACACACACACGTGCACACATACACACAAACACATACAGATGCGCGCACACACACACACCAGAGCCAAGTACAAAGCTGAGCACTTTAAAACTCCATCCAAAACATCTCTTTCTTCCTCCAGAAAGAGACAGAAATATTTCCATCTACTTCTCCTCCTCCTCTTCCTCTACCTCTATACACATCTGTCCATTCTCCTCTTCCCCCACCTCTAGACACATCTGTCCATTCTCCTCCTCCTCTTCCTCCACCTCTAGACACATCTGTCCATTCTCCTCCTCCTCTAGACACATCTATCCATTCTCCTCCTCCTCTTCCTCCACCTCTAGACACATCTGTCCATTCTCCTCCTCCTCTTCCTCCACCTCTAGACACATCTGTCCATTCTCCTCTTCCTCCTCTTCCTCCTCTTCCTCCACCTCTGGACACATCTGTCCATTCTCCTCTTCCTCCACCTCTAGACACATCTGTCCATTCTCCATTCTCCTCCTCTTCCTCCACCTCTAGACACATCTGTCTATTCTCCTCCCTCCTTCCTTTACTCTTCCCCTCTTCCTCCACAGACATCGTTCTCTTCCCTGTCTCCTATTCTTCCTCTCTATCTAAATAGCAGACACGTGTCCATTCTCCTCCCTCCTTCTTCTCCTCATCCCTGCTCTTTTCCTTAGAGCAACAGAGAGAGGGTGAGAGGGGGAAGAGGAGGAAGAGAGAGGGGGGCTGGTGTGGGAGGTGAAAGAGAGGGTGAGAGGGGAAAGAGGGGGAAGAGAGAGGGGGGCCTGGTGTGGGAGGTGAGAGAGAGGGTGAGAGGGGAAACACTAACCAGGGAACGACTGTCCAAGCCAACTGAGCATGTCCAAAAAAACACTGGGCCTTCTGATTCCGCTCCGCACCACACACACACACATACACACACTGTCCCTGTTAGAGACAGCTGTGCAGCTAAACAAACAAACTATGTTTACAGATTCTCTCAGTCCCTTTGTCTGTCTCTCGCTTTCTCCTCTGAATGCAGTGAATTCCTTCAGTTTAAATGTCTCTTAACACTAGAGGTGTATAGTTGCACAAACGTTGTCTTTACCTACCGCACATACATATATACATACACACACACACACACACACACATACACTACCGTTCAAAAGTTTGGGGTCACTTAGAAATGTCCTTGTTTTTTAAAGAAAAGCACATTTTTTGTCCAATAAATTAACATCAAAGTGATCAGAAATACAGTGTAGACATTGTTAATGTTGTAAATAACTATTGTAGCTGGAAACGGCAGATTAAAAAAAAATAGAATATCTATATAGGTATAGAGAGGCCCATTATCAGCAACCATCACTCCTGTGTTCCAATGGCACGTTGTGTTAGCTAATCCAAGTTTATCATTTTAAAAGGCTAATTGATCATTAGAAAACCCTTTTGCAATTATGTTAGCACAGCTGAAAACTGTTGTGCTGATTAAAGAATAAATAAAACTGGCCTTCTTCAGACTTCTTGTTCTGAGAAATGAAGGCTATTCCATGTGAGAAATTGCCAAGAAAAAGCCATATCTCAGACTGGCGAATAAAATATTTCAACCAAAATAATCTATGTTATGACGTTAAATCAACATGGAAAACTGATTGGATTTGCAAATCCATTAATATGGTGACTTTGTTGTTGATTTTCACATTGAATTCATGTTTTACATTTTTTCATTTAATCGGTTAAGAACAAATTCTTATTTACAATGACGGCCTACCCCGGCCAAACCCGGAAAATGCTGGGCCAATTGTGCGCCGCCCTATGGGACTTCCAATCACGGCCGGATTGTGATACAGCCTGGAATCGAACCAGGGTCTGTAGCGACGCCTGTAACTGTAGATACAGTTCCTTAGACCGCTGCGCCACTCGGGAGCCAAAAAGTTAGTTGACAACTCAACCAAATGTAACTCAAAACTAGATGTTAAACTGACGTCTGTGCCCAGTGGGGTGTGTGTGTGTGTGTGAGCCAGTGGAAAGGAAACTGTTTCAAGCATCTGTTTACTGTGATATTTCTATTACCGTTTCAAGCACCTTATGGACCAACGCGGACTGTGAAGAGACACACAGGAACACACACACACACATACACACACACACACTAGCACACACACTTCACAAAGATACATTAAAATTGTTGTATGGTAGTATTGTACATTTTGTGCTGTGGATATGTAGTGGTTTGGTCATGTGATGTACTGTTTGTTTATTATGCGATGTGCCTTAATGTGTCTGCGCCCAAGGAGAGTAACTGCTGTCTTGGCAACAGCTACTGGGGTTCCTTAATAAATACAAATAAAAACAAAATTAAGTCCTGTAAAAAGGCTTGTGGTGCCCCAGGGACACTACCAATTGGACTAGACAGCTCTCTGGCCATATGACAGATCAAAGTGGAACGTTTTGCTTATTTATGTGATGAAGCCATTGTGTGCTTGTGACTGTACAAGATTAATCTAAACTATTTTGCTCCAGCCAAGCAGAAACACATCTGATTCTAATTAACTGATCAGTCTCTAATGACGTTTTTTGATCAGGTGACCTACTGCTTGTTTGGAGTCAAAGCCCACACACACACTGGCCCTCATAGGACAAGATCTCCTGGTCTACACCCACACTGGCCCTCATAGGACAAGATCGCCTGGTCTACACCCACACTGGCCCTCATAGGACAAGATCGCCTGGTCTACACCCACACTGGCCCTCATAGGACAAGATCGCCTGGTCTACACCCACCTTGGCCCTCATAGGACAAGATCGCCTGGTCTACACCCACCTTGGCCCTCATAGGACAAGATCTCCTGGTCTACACCCACAATGGCTCACACTGACATTGAATGTTCCTGAGTGGCCTAGTTACAGTTTTAAATCAGCTTGAAAATCTATGGCAAGACTTGAAAATGTCTGTCTAGCAATGATCAACAACCAACTTGATGGAGCTTGAAGAATTTAAAAAGAGTGCAAATATTGCACAATCCAGGTGTGCAAAGCTCTTAGAGTCTTACTCAGAAAGACTCACAGCTGTAATCGCTGGCAATGGTGATTCTAACATGCATTGACTCAGGGGTTTTAAATTTGCTAAAAACACGTTTTCACTTTGTCATTACGGGGTATTGTGTGTAGATGTGTGAAAAATGTTATCCCTTTTGAATTCAGGCTGTAACACAACAACGTGGAATAAGTCATGGGTATTAATCATTTCTGAAGGCACTGTACAAGCATGTAAAACCAGTCCATGATACGAAAAAGGAAATATTCTGCATATCATCACAGAGCAACAAAAATAAACCACAAGGAACACAACTTCTATACAAAGACTTCAGACTACAACTCTGGTTCTGATCATTCCAGAATACACTCAAAGACAGTCAACCTATCAACTTTTCCTTTATGACCAGTGCTTATTGAACAAATACAAACACATTGCATATACAGACACATAAACCATGTGCCAAAATGTGTACATATTTGTTTTACATGCATCTAAAAAGCTTAATTTATTACAGCATTCGTCCACTGTTATAATCACAATATTCCTCCATTCTTGTAATCTGAAATTATGAAATATATATTAAGGCTGGAGAAATGGAAGGTGCCTTACCTTTCTCTGTGAGTGGCCGTTTAAAGGGGGAATAATCACTGCAGTCAGACGGAGAGACAGACAGACGGACATACAGAGAGAACCCTGGGTTATGAGCTCCGAACAGCATCACACGGCATGGACCTGTCTTATATTTACTACTGGGAGGAGTCA
>CM042408.1:8077176-8229676 GCA_023634145.1 Thymallus thymallus
CTAATATTGTCAACCATCAGACTATTCTTGATTTAATCTTATCTTTACATATCCTAAATAATGTGTGAAAGTTGTTTTGATTTAGAATGGAACGGGCAGTGGAAAAATAGGCCTACATGTCATCTACCCTCTTCAATAGTGAATGGAGGACCGCTTTTCCCTTGGTTCATTTTCATACCAGCCAGGTAGGCTATACTCCTGTTGTAAAGATAAGCAATGTGCTTAATATTAGGAAAGTTGAGAAATTAATATAGCAGATGGTATCCTCCTCTTTTTAATAGAGGCCATCACTCTGTTTTCTTGCTCAATTGCATAGCCTATAGATATGTTGCGCAACATGAGCTCATGGGCTCTCATGAAGTGTTTGATTATATTTGCCATTATATTTGCATTGATGTCAGAGTGACTAGAGGGACAATAGAGTGCTGAGTACCAGGCAGTTAGCAAGTTTAGTAGGCTACTAATGACCATCAGCAGCATCAGAGCCTAATTACCTAAATGGTCAAGTGGAATTTGACTGCCTCCATGACTCGTGACCACGGGTGTGATGGTAATATGGTCACCGTTACAGCCCTAGTCATCATCCCTAATCCTGCGTCTGGAGAGCTTTAACAATGGTCACCAACCTTTCTCCAGGAGAGCTACAACAGTGGTCATCAACCCTGGTCCTGGAGAACTTTAACAGTAGTCAGAACCCTGGTCCTGGAGAAATTGAACAGTGGTCAACAACCCTGTTACTGGAGAACTTTAACAGTGGGCACCAACCCTGGGCCTGGAGAACTTTAACAGTGGGCACCAACCCTGGGCCTGGAGAACTTTAACAGTGGGCACCAACCCTGGGCCTGGAGAACGTTAACAGTGGGCACCAACCCTGGGCTTGCAACTTGAACAGTGGTCACCAACCCTGGTCCTGGAGAACTACATGGTATGCTGGCTTTTTTTTTTTTTTTTTTTTTACAGCTCAGCACAAAGACATCTAATTCAGCATATCAGGGTCCTGATGAAAAATTAAGCATTTCAAACCCTTTGAAACTCGTGCTCCCTGTTTGTGCTTGGCTGCAAATTAAAGTTTGCACACCATATTGCTCTCCAGAACCAGGAGTGGGACAAGGAGTAGTTCGTCGGATGAATGTGTTATTCACAAAGTCCATCTGACCCTACTCCTAAAGGTGTCCCATCCTGGGCTTGAAGAGACCTTTCCGCCCTGTCCCTCCCCTGGTTCTCTGCCTGGTTCTTAGGTGCACGTCGTCACACTTCACATCCCACACCTGCTACACCCAGGGCGGGTAGGAACCACAACCCTAACCCCCTACTCCCAACCCTCGGACAGCCAGTAAATCAGTCAAGGTAGAAATTTAAGAGCCCCCAGTGCCGTGTTAAAAGTGCCACTCTCAATACCAGCAAGGCCCAACATTTGTTTGTCTGTTTTTTGTAAAAACAACCCTGTTGCTTGCTCACTGGGGGCTCACATGACTTCTACATTCCCCCCTCCCAGAACACACACACATACACACACACACATCAGAGTTGGTGTCACTTTTATTTCAATTCCAGTCAATTCAGAAAGTGGGGTGCGGTAGGACATTATATTGAGGTCACAATCCCATTACCTCAGCTTATCTTAAAAAGGTGTGTGTTTGTGTGTGAAGTACAGTAATTTCACAGTCACTTAGTTCACACAGCTATACTACTACCCTCCTAAACCTAAATGTGTAATGGATCCATTAGTACAGACTATGATGATTCAGGTTCTCCTAAAGATACCCTCCTCACCCCAGTCAGCTAATAGTCAGACTATGGAGAAAAGGGAACTAGCTTGGTGTCACTATTCCATAACCTTAGCTTACTGTATCTCCAAATCGAATGAGTACCACAAACTACAGTATAATTGAAGTATGTTTTATGTATTTCCTAGCATGCTCTATTGCAGGTTGATTTTTAGAATTGTTTGTTCCAATATCTATGTTTTTGATTGATTAATTAATCATATGCTATTCAAATACAAATAACATATATTCCAATCTGTTATTTGGACTTATTGCACCCGTTACTGAAATGTTTTTTCCAGTTTAGATATTTAAGGAAATCTCATATCTTAATCTTCCCAACCCTGGCAGTCATTCTGAATGCAGGTTGCAGGTGAATAAAACACAAATATATATTGGATATCCCAACTCTGGCTGAATTTCAATAGGAATTACACATCGCTTTGCAAGCCAGCCTGATGTGGCCTGTAAATTATGAGTTCCAGGCCTCTGTATTAGGGAAAAACTAAACCGTTATGAAATATGTATTATATTGTCTTAAATGATTACATTTTAAGGACAACATATTCACTTAAAATCTCACTTGGTTAAGGCCACAGGACTGAAAATGAATGAATGCAACAACCATGTCTCTGTCACTAGCAAACACAGTCATGGTCGGTACTTGTCGGTACTGGTACTGGTATCTAAAACATCCGATCGAAAGGTCCTGGAGGCCCAAACATTTCTGGTGTTGGATTTTTTTGTTTCTTCAAAGAACCATCCCATTTATGGATCTTCAGAGACCCCAAAATGGTTCCCCTATGGCATCACTCTCAAGAACCTTATTTGATTCCAACTTTGGGAGTTTACTCTGAATGTACAGGCTGTCCACACACAACCCCATACACAGCTGGCCCGTACACAAAGACCAGGCTTCACACTGCAGTGTCGCAGGAAAGTCCCCCTTCAAACACACGCAAGCACGTAGGCACACACACACACACTATTCATGCCACTTGACAGGACCTGTCCCATAATCCCTTGCCTCAATCAACAGACTGTAACATTCCTGCCTCTCGCCCAGGGCTGCCAACAGATGACATCACCATCACAGTTTTTAGGGCTGGAGGATACAGGGGGCTTGGTAGGGCGACCCCCAGTTCAAAAGAATACCTCTCCCATGGGCGGACATCAAAACAGCACTGTATCCAACTGACAGGTTTTATAGGCCATTGAACATAAACAGAATAAATCAACTTTGTGAATGACTTGAGCGTCATGCTTGTAAATTAATGTATGTGTGTGTGTTTGTGTGTGCATGTATCAAATCACATTTTATTTAGGTAATATGTACATGTAGATAGGGTTAAAGTGACTATATATAGATAATAAACAGAGAATAGCAGCAGCCTATGTGACTAGTGTGAAGGAATGTGAATGTATGTGTGTGTGTGTGGCATCAATATGCATGTGTGTGTGTGTGTGTGTGTGTGTGTGTGTGTGTGTGTGTGTGTGTGTGTGTGTGTGTGTGTGTGTGTGTGTGTGTGTGTGTGTGTGTGTGTGTTGGAGTGTCAGTGTAGTAGTATGTGTTAGTATCTGGTTAGAGTCCAGTGAGTGCAAAAAATATATTCTAAGTAGCCATTTGATGAACTGTTCAGCAGTCTTATGGTTTGGGGGTAGAATAAGTTAACAAGCCTTTTGGTCCCAGACTTGGCGCTCCAGTACTGCTTTCCGTGCTCTAGCAGAGAGAAGAGTCTATGACTTGGGTGGCTGGAGTCTTTGAAAATTTTTAGGGCCTTCCTCTGACACCGCCTGGTATAGAGGTCCTGGATGGTTGGAAGCTCAGCCCCAGTGATGTACTGGGCCGGTCGCATTACCCTCTGTAGCGCCTTGCGGAAGTGTTCAATCCCAGGGTCCTTAGCTTACTGATGAGGTCGGAGGGCACTATGGTGTTGAACGCTGAGCTGTAGTCAATGAAGAGCATTCTCACGTAGGTGTTCCTTTTGTCCAGGTGGGAACGGGCAGTGTGGAGTGCAATAGATATTGTGTCATCTGTGGATATGTTGGGGCTGTATACAAATTGGAGTGGGTCCAGGGTTTCTAGGATGATAGTGTTGATGTGAGCCATGACAGGCCTTTCAAAGAATTTCATGGCTACAGTAGTGATTTAGCCAGGTTACCCTGGCGTTCTTGGGCACAGGGACTATGGTGGTCTGCTTGAAACATGTAGGTATTACAGACTGGGTCAGGGAGAGGTTGAAGATGTCAAGGAAGACACTTACCAGCTGGTCAGCACATGCTCTGAGTATGCGTCCTAGTAATCTGTCTGGCCCTATGGCCTTGGGAAATTTAACCTGTTTAAGGGTCTTACTCACATCAGCTACAGGGAGTGTGACCACACAGTCGTCCAGAACAGCTGGTCCTCTCATGCATGGTTCAGTGTTGCTTGCCTCGAAGCGAGCATAGAAGACATTTAGCTTGTCTGGTAGGCTCGCATCACTGGGCAGTTCGCAGCTGTGTCTCTCTTTGTAATTCATGTTAATTTGCAAGCCCTGCCACATCCAACAAGCATCAGAGCCGGTGTCGTAGGATTCGATCTTAGTCCTGTATTGACGCTTTGCCTGTTTGATGGTTGATCAGAGGGCATAGCAGGATTTCTTATAAGCATCCGGATTAGTGTCCTGCTATTTGAAAGCAGTAGCTCTAGCCTTTAGCTCAGTTCGGATGTTGCCTGTAATTCATGGCTTCTGGTTGGGATATGTACGTATGGTCACTGTGGGGACGACGTTGTTGATGCACTCATTAATGAAGCCGGTGACTGATGTGCAATACTCCTCAATGCCATCGGATGAATTCCAAAACATATTCCAGTATGCGCTAGCGAAACAGTCCTGTAGCTTAGCATCCGCTTCATCGGACCACTTCCGTATTGAGAGCATCACTGATACTTTCTGTTTGATTTTTTGCTTGTAAACAGGAATCTGGAGGATAGAGTTATGGACAGATTTTCCAAATGGAGGGCGAGGAAGAGCTTTGTACACGTCTCTGTGTGTGGAGTTAAGGTTATGTAGACCTTTTTTTCTCTAGTTGCACATGCTAGTAGAAATGAGGTAAAACAGATTTCAGTTTTCCTGCATTAAAGTCCCCGGCCACTAGGAGCGGCCACTGTGTGTGTGTGTATGTGTGTGAGCATGCGTGCGTGAGTGTGTTCATATTTGAGACCCCTATTGCCATTTCCAGTCAGGACAAGCCTACCTGAGAAGGCTAATTGTATATGACCCCAAAACACACCCCATTACACCATTATGTGGTACAAAACATTACATAGACTCTTTCCATGACATAGACTGACCAGCAATGTTTCCTCTAAGCTGCACGCGTGGGCGGTGCAGTAGGCCTACATGCAAATAGACCATTGCCATATATGGATGAGCGGTCATGAGTAGATGTGAGGGCTTATTTTGTAAAGTGGTTTCTTGCATCAAACAACACAACAGCATGTTCAGTCACCTTCTTGTCTGAAGTGGATGAACAGGTTCATGTCAAGCCCTGATTGTTTTTTTCAAAAGTCTCATGGAATGTAGGCCTACATTGAACACCACATATTGGCTGCTACTGTAGGCTGAAATACAGAACTGCTATTTGCATGTTAAAATGTTATGGGATACATTATCTGCATTGTTTTTGATGACAGGCCATTCTGGTAGGCCTACATTATGATCAAAGGCCTACATTATGATCAAATAGCCACAGTAGCACTCTTGACCACCGTCTGAAACGGTTACAGCCTCAGTGTTCACAGTAAACGCTGTGGAAGTTGGATTGAATTTTCACAACGTTCAAGTTTGTGCTCAGCAGACCTGAAATTAGCTCAGTGCCGGAAAAAAATGGAGGAAACATTGCTGACCAGGTGAATCCAGATGGAATCAATGATCTCTTATTGAGGTCGCTTGTTAAATCCACTTCAATCAAAGGGGAGGAGACGGGTTTTTAAGCCTGGAGACAATTGACGCATGGATTGTGTATGTGCCATTCAGAGGGTGAATGGGTAAGACTTAAATGCCTTTGAACGGGGTATGGTAGTAGGTGCCAGGCACACCGGTTTGAGTCTGTCAAGAACTGCAACCCCGTGTGTATCAAGAATTGTCCACCACCCAAAGGACATCCAGCCAACTTGACACAACTGTGGGAAACATTGGAGTCAACATGTATACCTGTGTCCATGCCCCGACGAATTGAGGCTGTTCTGAATGCAAAAAGGGGTCCAACTCCATATTAGGACGGTATTCCTAATGTTTTGTACATTCAGTGTAAGTATATCTGTGAGTGACCCAAATGTACCCTCTCCTCCATTTCACCATCCCAAGCATCATATACTGTAGATGATGAAAGGTAAAAAGTAAAGACAGAGAGAGGAGCCGGGATGTCTGGGACGAGGATAAATATGGCTGTGAAGCAGGCTGGCCCTCAGAGAGTGAACACTAGGACCCTCACTGGCTGCAATAAACACCAGGCTGCCCAGGCCCATCAGCCCAGCCCTGTTCAACACCTAGTGTTACTGGGCCTCTGTCCAACAGGGGGACCAATCAGACGCCAGGGAACAGGAGTAGCATTGGGATGAGAATAAGAGTAGGACAGGTTAAAGGGAGAGAGAGGTGGTGGGTTAGTGTTGTAGTTGAGACTAGGGTTAATGTTACACCAGGATGTGGACGTGAAGCTAGGGTTAGGGTTAGGGTTAGGGTTGAGTGTTAGGGTTGAACCGGGATGTGGACGTGAAGCTAGGGTTAGGGTTAGGGTTGAGTGTTAGGGTTGAACCGGGATGTGGACGTGAAGCTAGGGTTAGGGTTCTGGTTGAGTGTTAGGGTTGAACCGGGATGTAGACATGAAGCTAGGGTTAGGGTTAGGGTTCTGGTTGAGTGTTAGGGTTGAACCGGGATGTGGACATGAAGCTAGGGTTAGGGTTCTGGTTGAGGCTAGGGTTAGGGTTGAACCAGGATGTGGACATTAAGCTAGGGTTAAGGTTAGGATTGTGGCTCCCAAGTGGCGCAGCGGTCTAAGGCACTGCATCTCAGTGCTAGAGGTGTCATTACAGACACCCTGGTTTGAATCCAGGCTGTATCACAACCGTCCGTGTTTGGCCGAGTCCCATAGGGCGGCGCACAAATAACAATTTGTTCTTAACTGACTTGCCTAGTTAAATAAAGGTTACATTTGAGGGTTAGGGTTGAACTGGGATATGGACATGAAGCTAGGGTTAGGTTTGGGTTGAACTGGGATGTGGACAAGAAGCTAGGCTTAGGGTTGTGGTTGAGGGTTATGATTAGTGGTCAAATGTGAAGGGGAGAGCTGAGGGGCTACAGAGGTGAGGGTTTGGAGTGTGTGTGGGGTCAGGATATGGTGTGTGTGTGGGGGGAAGGGGGGCACTGTGACGAGTTGTGGACAAGCTCCATTTAGTGAAAACAGACCCCCTTTCTACATAACCAAAGCACCCAGCAGTATTACCTCACACTAGATCTCTCTTTCTATCTCCCCCTCTCCACCCTATCTGACTTTCTGCCTCTCTCGCTCGCTCCCTCGCTCGCTCGCTCGCTCGCTCGCACACACACACACACACCATGTGGAAGATGCATTATATTGCATTGTTTGATCACAACTCATTCAGGGCAGGTCAGTGGTTCTGTGTGTGTTCTGCACGGTTCTATAGGCAATATCCTTTAGTGGGAGCCTGAACCATCTAACCCCTTCTCTCTCAGCGGCCTTGAGGTCCACAGTACTGTTGCCTTTCTTTCTTCGCTGGAACATAAGTAGTGCCATGATACCAGCCATCAGAGCATTGCCAGCAGCTAACCGGTCTGAACCCACATACCTGAACCCACATGAATTCTTTGGTCAGTAGACATGATTCATGTTCTTGAGTGAGATCTTGTGTTCCCATCTTGTCTTCTTGTTTTGTCTGCCTGATATTCAGGAAGCTCACCTGACCGCAGCAGCAGCCAAGCAGCACATCTTGTGGCATCTTTCCCCTCTAAATCTCATTCACCCCCAGATGTTGGTAATATATGGCTTTGTTGTTCAGCTGCAGAAATTCCATTTGGCTTTATTCAAACCTTCCGTACCCATCCCTGGAATTCTGAAGCCTTTTCTTGTCAATCTTCTTCAAATGCTCTTCCTCTCCTCTCAGTCTGTTTTTGCTCTGCCTCTGCCCATACACACGTGCACACACACTAACACTGACGTCAAAGAACTATACCTACGTTTTTGCCCTGTCCAGGTGATTCACAGCTTTCATAGCCTCCTGCCAGTTCTTGCATTTTGACGCTATGTGAGAATCGATTTTAACCTCTCTCAATAGACCATATTTCCTTTGTCTGGCAACAGACCTCACATAATTATGTCATGATGATGGACTGTTTGAAGGGGTATATTTATCTTCCTGCATCAGACTGAGGAGACTTTCACTTTTTTATGTGTTATATATTCCTCACAGGTTTCTGGCACTTGCTAACCACGGCCTGACTGGAAGTAAGTTCAGGATTACAATCGGGCGAGGCAGGGAGAAATCTTTCAGTTAGGAGGGAGAAATCTATTAGTTAGAAGGTGGAAATCTATCAGTTAGGAGGTAGACATCTATCAGTTAGGAGGGAGAAATATATCAGTTAGGAGGGATACATCTATCAGTTAGGAGGGATAACTCTACCATTTAAGAGGGAGAAATATATCAGTTAGGAGGGAGAAATCTATCAGTTTGGAGGTAGAAATCTATCAGTTAGGAGGGAGAAATCTATCAGTTAGGAGGGAGAAATCTATCAGTTAGGAGGGATAAATCTATCAGTTAGGAGGGAGAAATCTATCAGTTAGGAGGGAGAAATCTATCAGTTAGGAGGGAGAAATCTATCAGTTAGGAGGTAGAAATCTATCAGTTAGGAGGGAGAAATCTATCAGTTAGGAGGGAGAAATCTATCAGTTAGGAGGGATAAATCTATCAGTTAGGAGGTAGAAATATATCAGTTAGGAGGGAGAAATCTATCAGTTAGGAGGGAGAAAGAAATCAGTCAATTTCACATGACTGGGAATACAGATATTGGTCACAGATACATTATACAGTGCATTCGGAAAGTATTCAGACCCCTTGACTTTTTCCACATTTTGTTACGTTACAGCCTTATTCTAAAATGCATTCAATAAATGTTTTTCTTCATCAGTCTACACACAATACCCGATAATGACAAAATTAAATATTTGCAAATGTATTAGAAATAAAAAACAGAAATACCTTATTTACATAAATGTTCAGACCCTTGCTAAGGTGCATCCTGTTTCCATTGAACATCCTTGAGATGTTTCCACAACTTGATTGTAAGTTCAATTGATTGGACATTATTTGGAATAACACACCTGTTTATATAAGGTCTAACAGTTGACAATGCATGCCAGAGCAAAAACCAATCAATGAGGTCGAAGGAATTGTCCGTAGAGCTCCGAGACAGGATTGTGTCGAGGCACAGATCTGGGGAAGGGTACCAAAACATTTCTGCAGCATTGAAGGTCCCCAAGAACACAGTGGCCTCCATCATTCTTAAATGGAAGAAATTTGGAACCACCTAGACTCTTCCTAGAGCTGGCCGCACAGCCAAACTGAGCAATCGGGGGAGACGGACCTTGGTCAGAGAGGTGCCAAGAACCCGATGGTCACTCTGACAGACCTCCAGAGTTCCTCTGTGGAGATGGGAGAAACTTCCAGAAGGACAACTATCTCTGCAGCACTCCACCAATCAGGCCTTAATGGTAGAGTGGCCAGACGGAAGCCACTCCTCAGTAAAGGCACATGACAGCCCACTTGGAGTTTGCCAAAAAACACACCTAAAGGTCTCTGACCATGAGAAACAAGATTCTCTGGTCTGATGAAACCAAGATTGAACTCTTTGGTCTGAATGCCTAGCATCATGTCTGGAGGAAACCTGGCACCATCCCTACAGTGAAGCATGGTGGTGGCAGCATCATGCTCTGGGGATATTCTTCAGCGGCAGGGACTGGGAGACTAGTCAGGATCAAGGCAAAGATGAACGGAGCAGAGTACAGAGAGATCCTTGTTGAAAACCTGCTCCAGAGTGCTCAGGACCTCAGACTGGGGTGAAGGTTTACCTTCCAACAGGACAACGACCCCAAGCACACAGCCAAGACAACGCAGGAGTGGATTCGGGACAAGTCTCTGAATGTCCTTGATTCGCCCAGCCAGAGCCCAGACAGAGAACATCTCTGGAGAGACCTGAAAATAGCTGTGCAGTAACGCTCCCCATCCAACCTGATAGAGCTTGAGGGGATCTGCAGAGAATGGGAGAAACTCTGCAAATACAGGTGGGTCAAGCTTGTAACGTCATACCCAAGAAGACTAGGCTGTAATCACTGCCAAAGGTGCTTCAACAAAGTACTGAGTAAAGGGTCTGAATACTTATGTGAATGTCATATTTCATTTTTTTTTATATACATTTGCAAAAAATATATATATAATTTTGCTTTGTTATTATGGGGTATTGTGTGTAGATTGATGAAGGAAAAAATAACTATTTTATACATTTTAGAATAACGTAACAAAATGTGGAAAAAGTCAAGGGGACTGAATACTTTCCGAATGCACTGTATTTACAAAAGTATGTGGACACCCCTTCAAATTAGGTGATTCAGCTTCATGAAATGGTTTCTATGGCCGAGCAGCCGCACACAAGCATAAGATCACCATACGCAATGCCAAGCGTCGGCTGGAGTGCTGTAAAGCTCGCCGCCATTGGACTCTGGAGCAGAGGAAACGCGTTCTCTGGAGTGATGAATCACGCTTCACCCACTGGCAGTCCAACGGACAAATCTGGGTTTGGTGAATGCCAGGAGAATGTTACCTGCCCCAATGCATAGTGCCAACTGTGAAGTTCGGTGGAGGAGGAATCATGGTCTGGGGCTGTTTTTCATGGTTCAGGCTATGCCCCTTAGTTCCAGTGAAGGGAAATCTTAACATGTAGTGTACCTTTAAAAAAAAAAGTAGGGGCGTGGATCAGAAAACCAGTCAGTATCTTGTGTTACCACTATTTGCCTCATACAGCATGACACATCTCCTTCGAATAGAGTTGATCAGGCTGTTGATTGTGGCCTGTGGAATCTTGTCCCACTCCTCTTCAATGGCTGTGTGAAGTTGCCGGATATTGACGGGAACTGGAACACGCTGTCGTACACGTCAATCCAGAGTATAACAAACATGCTCAATGGGTGACGTCTGGTGAGTATGCAGGCCATGGAAGAACTGGGACATTTTAAGCTTCCAGTTATTGTGAACAGATCCTAAACATCAGGTGATGGCGGCGGATAAATGGCACGACAATGGGCCTCAGGATCTCGTCACGGTATCTCTGTGCAATCAAATGGCCATTTATTAAATGCAATTGTGTTAGTTGTCCGTAGCTTATGCCTGCCCATACTATAACCCCACCGCCACCATGGGGCACTCTGTTCACAACATTGACATCAGCAAACCGCTCGCCCACACAATGCCATACATGCTTTCTGCCATCTGCCCGGTACAGTTAAAACCAGGATTCATCCATGAAGAGCACAATTCTCCAGCGTGCAAGTGGCCATCGAAGGTGAGCATTTGCCCACTGAAGTTGGTTATGACTCCGAACTGCAGTCAGGTCAAGACCCTGGTGAGGACAAGCACGCAGATGAGCTTACCTGAGACGGTTTCTGACAGTTTGTGCAGAAATTATTTGGTTGTGCAAACCCACAGTTTCATCAGCTGTCGAGGTGGCTGGTCTCAGATGATCCCGCTGGTGAAGAAGCCGGATGTGGAGGTCCTGGGCTGGTTACACATGGTCTACGGTTGTGAGGCAGGTTGGACGTACTGCCATATTCTCTAAAACGACATTTTACCCAGACAAAAGCTGTCATCAAGGCAAAGGGTGGCTACTTTGAAGAATCTCAAATATAAAATATATTTTGATTTGTTGCTACATGATTCAATATGTGTTATTTCATTGTTTTGACGTCTTCACTATTATTCTACAATGTAGAAAATAGTAAAAATAAAGAAAAGCCCTTGAATGAGTAGGTGTGGCTTGCCTAGTTAAATAAAGGAAAAAAAGAAATAGTGTCCAAACTTTTGACCGGTACCATACATCAATTAGATATTTCTGTTTTAAATGTCAAATGCATTTGCAAACAAATCTGGATTATTATACTATGCAATGTCTTTTTATAGCTCTTTTTTGCACTCCAGATATCTTGTATTTCTATACTTTTTCATCAATTAGATATTTCTGTTTTAAATGTCAAATGCATTTGCAAACAAATCTGGATTATTGTGTGTAATCCATTTAGAATTCAGACTGTAACACAACAAAATGTGGAATATGTGAAGGGGTATGAATAATTTCTAAAGGCACTGTAGCTGACAGACAGACAGACAGACAGACAGACAGACAGACAGACAGACAGACAGACAGACAGACAGACAGACAGACAGACAGACAGACAGACAGACAGACAGACAGACAGACAGACAGGCAGGCAGGCAGGCAGGCAGGCAGGCAGGCAGAGAGACAGACAGACAGACAGACAGACAGACAGACAGACAGACAGACAGACAGACAGACAGACAGACAGACAGACAGACAGACAGACAGACAGACAGACAGACAGAAAATCTACAACCTATTATAGTAGAGTAGAGGTTGTATTTTAGAGGAATATGGTGATTAGTCTGAGAGAGAACACTGTGAACAAGTAACACAGGATATGACCAGACCATGACCATAGGATATGACCTAACACGCATCACTGCAGCTAGTACCTGGGTGGTCAGGGGTTAACTGAGATGCCAGGCTGGGCTCCAGATGGAGTCCCATCTCTATGTTTAGGGAGTGTTTGGTTTACATTTAGTCATAGTAACCCGTTGGGTGTCATGCTAAGCACACACGTTTGTTTTAAATATCCTTTTTGGGACCAAAATGATTGATTCCCATTCAAAATTTTCCCTAACCCCTAAACCTAACCCTAACCCTAATTCTAACCCTAACCGTAATTGTAACGCTAAACCTAACCCCTAAGCCTTTTCCTTGTTTTACTATCCTTGTGAGGACTTCTGGTAAAACCAAAGACACACATACACACAAGCAGAGAAACACACACTCAGAGTAACTAGGCGAAAGGGGAAGGTAGTGGGCCATAAACATGGCTTCAATTAGGTGAAGGGGATTGTGGGTAGTGGATTCTGCAGTGAGGTGTAGCTATGTAAGGAATGTGCACAGTGCTCAGTGTTGACCAGAGACAAACAGAGAGCATGCTGGGATTCCTCCCGCTATGAAAAATGGGGAACTCTAATGATTGTTCTTTGTCTCCTAACCCTTGTAAAAGCAGCTTCTCAATCGTATTTGTCAGGAAACTGAGTGGCAACATTTACGGTGATGTTTTGAGAGCATAAAATGTGGATATGTTACTGAAAACAAGCATTTTGCCAGGGATATAATAAATGTTTTGCACCTATCTGCCAACTCGACCACTCTCAACCCCCAAAAAACGAATGCGTGTGGTAGCTGGGAAAGCATCCATCTTACCAACAACAAGTAATGGATGATGGAAACATATTTTGCCCTTGTGATGTTAAATATATTTACACAAGCCTAACTGGATTATCGGACGACTTTGGGCATATGGCTAACAAGACTAACCAAGTCCCATCATCAAAATGTAAAAAAATAAAAAAATAAATAAGGAACCTGTTCTGCTCATAATACTGTAATACTGTTGGCTTTTAGATTGTTTATACACTCCAGTAATAAATACACATAATGACACATTAATTAGCTTCATTCACATCACTATTCAGTTACATCTCAAAGTAATGCGTTTCCCTGCCCGCCAACCCACTCAGTAAATGTTTTTCAACCACACAAAGGTACTATAAAATAGGGTTGGGTTAAATGTGCTGAAGACACATTTCGATTGAATTCAAGGACGTTTACTACGCCACCCAAATAACTTTATTATGTAGAGTAGAACTATATGTTCTAGGATAGTTTTAGGCAACTGCAAGGCTATCTATCTATCTATCTATCTATCTATCTATCTGTCTGTCTGTCTGTCTGTCTATCTGTCTGTCTGTCTGTCTGTCTGTCTGTCTGTCTGTCTGTCTGTCTGTCTGTCTGTCTGTCTGTCTGTCTGTCTGTCTGTCTGTCTGTCTGTCTGTCTGTCTGTCTGTCTGTCTGTCTGTCTGTCTGTCTGTCTGTCTGTCTGTCTGTCTGTCTGTCTGTCTGACTGACTGACTGACTGACTGACTGACTGACTGTCTGACTGACTGTCTGACTGACTGACGTAAGTGTAACAGTGTTTGGGTATGTTTCCACTTGCCACTGCAGAAATGTGCATTCAATGTTTATGGTTGGTTCAAGTCAGATGTCAATAAGGTAATTGGCTACGCTTGCAGATAGGGAGAGATCTCCCCTGCTCCTTTATGCTACCTCATCACGTGACCAGTGGTGTAAACTATTTAATAAAAATAAAAAAATAAAAATGTGTATTTGTCCTTTAGTATTTAACTTTTTTACAACTTTTACTTTTACTTCAATACATTCCTGAATAAGATAATGGACTTTTTACTCCATACATTTTCCCTGACACCCAAAAGTACTTGTTACATTTTGAATGCTTAACAGGACAGGAAAATGGTCAAATTCACACACTTATCAAGATAACATTCCTTGTCATAATGCCTCTGATCTGGCGGACTCACAAAATGCAAATGCTTTGCTTGTAAATTATATCAGAGTGTTGGAGTGTGCTCCTGGCTATATCTAAATAGAAAAAAAAAAAATGGGTTTGCTTACAGTTTTTACCAACTGCTTACACACAAAATCTTTTCATGTCACACGATTTTTGAAACCTCTCACTCAAAGTGCAAAACTACATGCCAAATCTTCAAAACCATAAGCTATTTCTCAGCCTTTGACTCAGTTTTCAATTGCATAAAACACTTTTTTCAAAACACTACACACAATTCTCTACCTAAAACACAAAAATCTAACAGGAAGTGACTTGCTTTCCTTTTCCAAACACAACCATCAAAATGCTACACTTATTCACCAGGTCACACACACACTCCTCACATGTGCAAACACTAATTGCTTAACTGATCACTAACCAATCACTGCTTTACTGTAGTATAGGCCTATAAATAGGTCAAAGGTCCGATTACCTGTTTTGAACAATGGATGCTAACAACGGACAGAGAGCAAGAGGAGTATGAGGGAGAGGCAGGGGACAACAACGAGGACAAATTCAAAGACGAAGAGGAAGAGGAAGAGGAGGAGGAAGGGGAAGAGGAAGAAGAGGACGAGGGCAAAGAAGAGAAGGAAGGAGAGCCATCTCTGATGAGATTAGGGCAACACTTGTTGTTCATGTGATCAACCACGGTTTGACCATGAGAGAGGCTGGACTGAGAGTCCAGCCCAACTTGAGTCGATTTACAGTGGCGTCCATAGTTCGAACCTTCAGAAATGAGAACAGGTATGCAACTATCTAATTACTATTTTAGCATTACAGTAATGTACTGTAAAATACGTATGACTGCAGAGTATTGCATGAACATTTGTAACTCTAAGCCATCCATTTACTGCACTGCATTGAATGAATGAGGTTGGTTATCATGCTGAACTACATTTTTTTGTAAATTGTTTACAGTTCCTATGCTGAACATATACTGTCTTTGAATTCTGTACAGAGTGGAAAGGCAAAGACATCATGGAGGACGAGGACGCTTGTTTACAGATGTACAAGAGACTGCAATTATAAATATGGTTTTGGCCAACAATGCAATTAGGATTCGAGAGATAAGAGAGCATATCTTGAATAATGACACCATATTCAACAACATCAATGCTGGAAGCCTGTCGACCATACAACTTTACAAGGTGCCATGTGAGAGAAACTCTGACAGAGTCAAGAATCTGCGACATGACTTTGTAGAGGTATGTATGCAACACTACTTCCAGTACTTCAGACATACCATATTTACTCATCTGTATATCATTTTGTCTGTTACAGAGAGTAGTGGAGATGGATGCCCATGTAATTCGCCATGAATTTATTTATGTGGATGAGGTTGGCTTCAATCTCACCAAAACCAGGCGCCGTGGAAGAAATGTAATAGGACAGAGGGCAATTACCAATGTCCCTGGACAGCGGACAGAGGGCAATTACCAATGTCCCTGGACAGCGGACAGAGGGCAATTACCAATGTCCCTGGACAGCGGACAGAGGGCAATTACCAATGTCCCTGGACAGCGGACAGAGGGCAATTACCAATGTCCCTGGACAGCGGACAGAGGGCAATTACCAATGTCCCTGGACAGCGGACAGAGGGCAATTACCAATGTCCCTGGACAGCGGACAGAGGGCAATTACCAATGTCCCTGGACAGCGGACAGAGGGCAATTACCAATGTCCCTGGACAGCGGACAGAGGGCAATTACCAATGTCCCTGGACAGCGGACAGAAGGCAATCACCAATGTCCCTGGACAGCGGACAGAGGGCAATTACCAATGTCCCTGGACAGCGGACAGAGGGCAATTACCAATGTCCCTGGACAGCGGACAGAGGGCAATTACCAATGTCCCTGGACAGCGGACAGAGGGCAATTACCAATGTCCCTGGACAGCGGACAGAGGGCAATCACCAATGTCCCTGGACAGCGGACAGAGGGCAATTACCAATGTCCCTGGACAGCGGACAGAGGGCAATCACCAATGTCCCTGGACAGCGGACAGAGGGCAATTACCAATGTCCCTGGACAGCGGACAGAGGGCAATTACCAATGTCCCTGGACAGCGGACAGAGGGCAATTACCAATGTCCCTGGACAGCGGACAGAGGGCAATTACCAATGTCCCTGGACAGCGGACAGAGGGCAATTACCAATGTCCCTGGACAGCGGACAGAGGGCAATTACCAATGTCCCTGGACAGCGGACAGAGGGCAATTACCAATGTCCCTGGACAGCGGACAGAGGGCAATTACCAATGTCCCTGGACAGCGGACAGAGGGCAATCACCAATGTCCCTGGACAGCGGACAGAGGGCAATTACCAATGTCCCTGGACAGCGTGGGGGTAATATAACTATGTGTGCTGCCATCACTCAAAACGGGGTCGTCCATCACAATGCCACACTGGGTCCGTACAACACCGGCCATATACTCACTTTTCTGGATGCAATTTACACAATGCTTGTCCCTGGTCCAGATCAGGAGCCTGCTAGATTTGAGTTTATATGGGACAATGTTAGTTTTCACCGGGCTGTTCTGGTCCAAAACTGGTTTGCCACCCATCCACAATTTGTAGTTTTGTACCTACCCCCATATTCACCTTTTCTAAATCCCATAGAGAAATACTTCTCAGCCTGGCGCTGGAAAGTGTATGATCGCCAACCCTATGCCCGCATGCCGCTTCTCCAGGCAATGGAGGACGCATGTGGGGACATAGAGGTTGCCTCTGTCCAAGGTTGGATACGCCATGCTAGGAGATACTTCCCTCGATGTTTGGAAAGAGAAAACGTATCTTGTGATGTGGACAAAGTATTGTGGCCAGACCCAGCCCGGAGAAGAGATGAAGCGTAGCTTAGCACTGGGGACTGCACCCCGCCAATTCCTGGACCCCACACACACAATTACTGTATTCTAAAGAATATACTTTTGGTTTACATATGTTTATGGTTGTGTTGTATGCTACTGTATACAACAGTAATGTTTGGCCTAATAAATATTTTGTTTCTCCATTGCATTGGTGTTTCCAGTGTACTTGTTACCCCTCTCAGCAGATTACTTTCACTGTAGAACATTGTATTGAAATGTAGATATACGCCTATGAAAGACCAAAGAGCTTTAGATTTAGAACAACAGTGTTTACATGGTATATCCAAAAATGTACTATTATGAAAGAAGTGTTTGCCATTTGATGCAAATGCTTCATTCTGACATGTGTTTACGGCATTTTGAATTCAGTGTTACATTTTGAAGGCATTTTGCATTTTGTGTGTGCAGTTTGGGGAATTGTGTGTAGAGTTTTGAAAAAAGGAGACTTAGTTTTGAAAACGTGTCTAAGCAGTTGGTAAAAACTGTAATGTAAGAAATTGAAAATGATTCATACTTTTACTTTTGATACACCAAGTACTGGGTGACTTTCACTTTTACTTGATTCATTTTCTATTAAGTTATTTTTACTTTCACTCAAGTATGACAATTGGCTACTTTTTCCACCACTGCACATGACCATGATCAACTCATGTCCGCTACATTTTTTGTTTGGACTGGGAAGCCCAGGTTCGGTAGCAGCAAATCAACCAATTTAGGAGAACACCCGAAGAGGCCACCTCACATGAGTGGAGTCATCATAGGCAAACAGTCTGGTCTGCATCCGAGTGACACTGGGACACTTTCTGTATCCGCTGCCATGCCTGTCTGTGACATATAGGACGGCTACCCCGGTAGTGCTCCAACCATAACACTAAGCACACCGCGGCAGAGTGTTTTTACTACTCCACACAGTAGCACTGTAAGAGGAATCATAGACGTTACTCAAAGCATGGCCCAGCTAGCCACAGTAAACGTCTGTATGTGGAACCGTTGTTGCTATGGAGCAGGTCTGTAAACCTCAGGTCTCAGAGAGGTGTCTGTGGCTTGTCACATCCATGACTCCTCGAACCGGGTGCGACTCATATTCATGCTTAAGGGTCTGTAGATTTCCGGTTAAATGTGCTGCACCTGCACTTGTTTGTATGTCTGAGGGCTAGCTGAAGGAAATGTTTGTTTCTTGTTTTGCTTCTTGGCTGAATTAGTTGGTTATACTTAGTTTCCTCTGGGGAAGTGGAAAGTTTACTGCACCTTTAAGAACAGGCCGATGCATGGAAGACTAGCGGAAGGAGTAGGTTCCCTATACTGAGGACAGACTCTTTCTTCAATCCAAACTGGTCACCCACTTTAGGAGAGGTCGCCCAGTTTAGGAGAGGTCACCCAGTTTAGGAGAGGTCACCCACTTAAAGAGAGGGATAAGTAATGCGGATGAACTGGCACAGAGAGACAGGAAACACAGGTAGAAATACACAGGGGATGATGAGTGACACCTGGAAGGGGTGGGGACAAGCTCAAGGACAGGTGAAACAGATCAGGGTGTGACAAAAACACATTTAACTGCTAATTAAACATTGCTTTTCCAGTCTGGATTTTCATACCGCTGTCTCCACGTAGCTTTATTAGAAAGGAAACAAAACATTAACTCCTGCTGAATTCCCTGAAAGGCCCCTCTGGCCAACAGGTGTGGCAACTTTGATACATGAGTGTTAAGACTGGGGAAAGAGTTTGCTTGTAGCAACTATTTCACAGATTTATGACTCTAACTATTGGCTACATAACTTCCTGAGCTTTGTATCCACATGAGTTGGTCTACAGTGTTCTAAAATATAATTCGTAGAAACGGTCGGAAGTTGGGGATCAAAGGTCAGTTGATAGATTTGCTTAGGTAAATTCCTTCTGTTGTAACTTTGGACTTTGCCTTGGAGAATGTGACATACTGTAGCTTAATGACACAAGCTGACCTGTGACATAAGTGTGTGTGTGTGTGTGTGTGTGTGTGTGTGTGTGTGTGTGTGTGTGTGTGTGTGTGTGTGTGTGTGTGTGTGTGTGTGTGTGTGTGTGTTTAGCCCTGGCTAACTGATAGTGCTAAATATAGTCTTTGTGATACAGAACGGTGATGCTTCCATCTCTTAACAGTGTGAGAACACTGTGCTCTTTGTGTGAAGGTGTACTGTGTGTGATTTACAATATGTTTCTAATGTGTATGTGAGCACACAGCATGCATGAGACGGTTTTACACCCTTCGTGTACTTCGTAGGAGAAATAGTAATAAAACCACGCACACACACACACACACACACACACACACACACACACACACACAGTATACATTCCCTAGGCCCCCATGAAGACATCTTCTGCCTGTAACAACTCCCTAGAAGTTGAACTCTGACCCCAGTACAGTTAGTTCTTCTCTTTACGCCGTTAAATACTACTACTGTAAAAAAAACTTTAAAAAACACTGACGTCTCAACGACCCCATAAACTGCCAGAGCAGCACAGTTTCAATGAATTATAGCAAAACTCTTCTAAATGTAGAAAAGCCTGACATTGCAGTAATTTATATATATGACCTAACATAATTTTAAGATTTATACAGTATCTAATGTCTCTCTATGGGTTTAATCCACGTCTATTACTATAGCTATAATGAGACTGGGTTTGCCAGTTTATTCAGCAGGTGAATGCTTGATTGAGTTGTACTTGCGGGCCAGAGTTTTATACCTGGTCAGTTACATTGGTGCCATGACTCCAATCCCAGAGTTGGTGTGTATTAGCTGCTGGCGTTGCTGCAGAGATGAGGAGAAACATGTCAAAGGTCACTTGCCAAATAAGTAGCCTTTCCTGAAACTTTAAGACCTGGATCTTAGATGCCTAGACATTAGCTCAGTTGATTAACACAGTACAATTCTGTTAAATCCATCATATTCTGCACATTTAATGATTGTGGCAGGCGTTCAACTGAAGCCCTGTTTATACCTGGTATAAACATGTGTCCTTTGTCCTGATCTTGTCTGTTTACACTTATAAGATCTAATCAAAATCAGTTTTTAATCGTCTACACCTGTCTCAAAATGTAGGCACAATCAGAATGTAGACAAAATCCAGACACAGGACGCATGTTAACAACAGGTATAAAAAGGGCTTTAGACAACCCATTTTTTTCAACAACAAAAAAACGGAATAAGTAAAATGTTCCCACGTTTTATTCCCTGGCCTTCTGAGACAAAATCCAAAATCTCAATTTCACTTTAAATGCTGTTTATTTAGGTAATGTATGCAGTCTGTCTTTGTGGTTTACATGGGGACTCATGCAGGGTGGAAAGAGTTTACATGGGGACTCACGCAGGGTGGAAATGAAAATACACAGCACCTGGAGCAGGAATGTGAGAGGGGATCCCAGAGAGGATCCTGGACAGACAGTTACACACCCACCCCCAGGGGTTCAGAGGGTAACAGTTACACACCCAGCCACAGGGGTTCAGAAGGTAACAGTTACACACCCAGCCACAGGGGTTCAGAGGGTGCACAGTTAGATACCCAGACTAAGGTTCAGAGGGTAACAGTTAGATACCCAGATTAAGGTTCAGAGGGTAACAACTACATCATAACCACACAAATACATCACAACTACATCATAACCACACAAATACATCACAACTACATCATAACCACACAAATACATCTCAACTACACAACAAACGTAATCACAGCTGATACAGATAGAGATCCAGCTTTTTAAAAATGTTACCTTTATTTAACTAGGCAAGTCAGTTAAGAACAAATTCTTATTTACAATGACGGCCTACCCCGGCCAAACCCGGACAATGCTGGGCCAATTGTGCCCTATGGGACTCCCAGTTACGGAAGGTTGTGATACAGCCTGGATTCGAACCAGGGTGTCTGTAGTGACGGCTCTAGCACTGAGACGCAGTGCCTTTGACCGCTGCACCACTCGGGAGCCCTCGGGTTCAGAGGGTACACAGATAGAGACCCCGCTCTAGGGTTCAGAGGGTACACAGATAGAGACCCCGCTCTAGGGTTCAGAGGGTACACAGATAGAGACCCCGCTCTAGGGTTCAGAGGGTACACAGATAGAGACCCCGCTCTAGGGTTCAGAGGGTACACACATGACTGACAAGCTGGCACACAAAGGGGTTGAATACTTTTTTATTAACTCAAGACATTTCAGCATTTCATTTGTAAACATTTTGAAAAACATAATTCTACTTTGACATTATAGGGTATTGTGAGTAGGCGAAAATATATACATTTAATCCATTTTAAATTCAGACAGTAACACAACAACGTGAAAAAGTCAAGGTGTGTGAATACTTTCTGAAGGCACTGTATAAGGCCTTTGACTGCCTAGTTTTCCCTAATACAGTGGCCACCTCAGGCCTGCGAGTCACGTTATACTGGTTTGCAAAGTGATGTTTAATTCCTAATCCAGCCAGAGAGAGGATTTCCAAAAATTTAAACTTTTCTTCACCCATAATCTGCATTTAGAATGACTGGTTAGAAATATTCATATATTAGACTACCTAAACCATTTCAACTGGAACAACCATTTCAGTAATGGATGCAATAAGTCCAAGTAACAGATTGGAATCGTTTAGAAAAATGTATGTATTTAACCCTTATTTAACCAGGTAAATTGGCTGAGAACACATTCTCTAGAGCAACAACTTGAGGAATAGTTACAGGGGAGAGAAGGGATGAATGAGCCAATTGGAAGTTGGGGATGATTAGGTGGCCATGATGGTATGAGGGCCAGATTGGTAATTTAGCCAGGACACCAGGGTTAACACCCCTACTCTTACAATAAGCACCATGGGATCTTTAGTGACCACAGAGAGTCAGGACGCCCGTTTAACGTCCCATCCAAAAGATGGCACCCTACACAGGGCAATTTCCCCAATCACTACCTTTGTATAGCATAACATTTATGAATCAATCAATGTACATGCAAAAACACACATATTGAAACTAACAATTCTAAAAATCTAACTGCAATAGAGCATGCTGGGAAATATGATAATGATTGGCATGGTTTTGCCAGATAGACCATGCTGGTGAGACCAGCTTGACCAGCATCAGACCAGCACTGACCAGCATAGACCATCACTGACCAGCATAGACCAGCATGGACCAGTTTGAAATGTATGCTGGTCCATGCTGTTTTTTTCCAGCAGGGTAGTGCCAAGGTGGCCAAGTCCCAAGGGGAGAAAGTATTTGCACCCCGGTATATTTCTGCTTAATGTAGGGTTCTACACTATTATTGAAAGTGTGTATATTTATGGTAATTGAGATTGTATTACCTGAATATGTTGATGTGCATTTAATACCTTTCTTTATGACCAGTAATTGCATTGGGAGCATCTTTCTGCCTCCTCACTACTTCACCGCAACAGTCTCTCTAACGATTGGAAATGTCAATTGAGGGAGAATAGGTGGTGAAATTGAGTCCATCTCTAGTTGAACTAACTTCTAATGATGTGTCATATCCTCACTCACGTACAAGAGGTAAATCACACCGCTGTCCAGCGCTTCACCTCAACTTGGACCGTCACCCCCAGTCTCCTCCGCCACCCTCATCTTCATACCAGCCCCCTGATGGGTCTGTTTAGCCTGCCGTTGCTACAAAAAGCATGGTAGTTTAACAGAACACATATTAAGACAGACACACATGGTTAAGCAGACAGACGGCACGACATGGGGCCCGCAGTGCTGGATATAGTTCACACATGGATGGAACAAATATTCCTAGAGTTCCTTCAATGACCGTGAACATACTAGACCGAATAACTGTCTGTCTAATGTTAGTGTTTCTGTCTCAACATGTACAGTACGTCTCCACAATGTGGGAATGTATGACATGTGTCTGTCTATTCACTGATGTGTGTGTGTGCAGTCTTTCCAGCACTGTGTGTTTTGCGCTTGTGTCTGTGAGTCTGTATGTATAGATGTGAAGGTGTGTATATAGATGTGTGTGTGTTTGTATAGTGTGTGTGTGTGTGTGTGTGTGTGTGTGTGTGTGTGTGTGTGTGTGTGTGTGTGTGTGTGTGTGTGTGTGTGTGTGTGTGTGTGTGTGTGTGTGTGTGTGTGTGTGTGTGTGTGTGAATGGACCCTTTGTCCTGTTGAGCTGTGTGTGTGTCTGTATAGATGTGAAGATGTGTGTGTGGGTATAGATGTGTATATAGATGTATGTGTGTGTGTGTGTATAGATGTGAAGGTGTGTGTATAGATGTATGTGTGTGTTAGGCCTGGCTGATATGACCAAAATCACATATCCCGAAATAGGTAATTTCATATCCCGATAACGATACATATCACGATATAGCACATAGTTTATATAAAATGACCATATGTGTGTATACATATGAATTATACTCAACAAATAAAAGGTACTTACGCATATTGGATTATTTCTCCTTTATTTAGAACCTTTGTGCAAATTTTCAATTAAGCATGTAACCAAATATAAAATATTAATGTATAAAATCTAAAAAGGTAAATAGAAAACACTTCAACTATAGTTATTTGCCATAAGGTGTGCCGCGGGCAAAAGCCTCTTCCAATGTCTGAGGCGGGGGTTTGTTTTGAGCACTCAACTGTACTTTTTGGGGTCTCATCCGTAGACTCTCTCCGTACTGTTTCACATAATTCTTGCGTAGGTGGTAAAAGAGGTTAGTGGTGTTTGAGCATGTTGTCGGGACCGGCCTGCGGCATATTTTGCAGAGGACGGTTTTCTGATCCGTGTCAGACTTTTCATACCCAAACCACGTCCATGCGACTGAAGTAGCCCCACTTCTAGGTACGAGCTCCGTGTCTCCGTGCTCTGTGTCACGTTCACTCTCCTCCATGTTTGTTTGTGTAGCAAAGCGTAGTCCAATTGACTAAAAATATTGCCGTAAAGAGTGTGATTTGCGACCCAACGAAATAAACGATAGACGTTTTTCTATCGTCACATGATATATATCGCCCAGACCTAGTGTGTGTGTGTCCTCCATGTGCAGCGTTTGTTGTCTGTTTTGTGTGCATGTCTTTCATATGCAGTGTGTTTGAGGTTCTGCAAGCCCCAATCTTTCCAGCGGATGAGCGGAAGAGGTGGTAAAATGGACGGAGAGCGTCAGACCATTGGCCGTGGTAAACCATTAGAAGCTGGGTGGCTTCACTGAGTCTGACTCAGCAAGGAGCAGACGTTTATTTATGGAACAAAAATGGAACACACATATGGCTAGCCAGACCACCACCCCAAAACCCTCTCACTGCACCTCCAAACCCCCAATGACTCACTGTGACGGTGGTCTGGAGAGCTTACAACCGCACACAACCACACTCACACACATCACACACACGTCACAGCTTCACCGGTGTGACTCATTGCCCCTGTTAATTCATCTAGCATTGTCTTTGGAAAATGTACAAATGAATAAAGCCCCTGCCCAGGGTAGGTGATGCAGTCCAGAGGTATGGTGGTTGCATGGTTTGTGAATGTGTTCCCGGGCCAGAGAGTTAGGCCACGCTGAAAAGGTGAACTTGTGAATTCATTTAGCAAATTTTTGAAAACCGTCATTTTCCCACCCTGTGACACACACACACACACACACACACACACACACACACACACACACACACACACACACACACACACACACACACACACACACACACACACACTTCTATGCACCTACTGTAGGATAAAAGCTACACCATTCACTTGAAAACCTACCAAAGCAATGCCCCTCTTGTTCCTGCCTCCACTGTGCTTTTCTTTCCAGGAATTCTTGAGCGGTCTTTTTTTCTTTCACTAAAACCCTGTTAGACTTGGATCATTAGACTCACCTGGAGGTTAGTCGCGCCTCACCACCTCTATCCTAATGGGCTGTAGTGACACATACACTACTAATGTCAGCCAGAGACCTACGTGCTGAAGCGCCAGGCTCCAACCCCTATACAGTGTTGCACATCCATACAACACTGTTAATATATACATAATATGACATTTGAAATGTCTTTATTCTTTTGTAACTTCTGAGTGTAATGTTTACTGTTAATTATTTTTTGTTTATTATCTACTTCACTTGCTTTGGCAGCGTTAACATATGTTTCCCATGCCAATAAAGCCCCTTGAATTTAATTGAGAGAGAGAGAGTGAGCGAGAGAGAGAGAGAGTGAGCGAGAGAGAGAGAGAGAGAGAGAGAGAGAGAGAGAGAGAGAGAGAGAGAGAGAGAGAGAGAGAGAGAGAGAGAGAGAGAGAGAGAGAGAGAGGGGTTAGAGCAATCGCTGAATGTAAGGGTAAAAATGGTTTGTTATTCAAGAGTCAATCTTCTGGACCAAACATCTGTAAATCTTCCCTAACAGTATGTACCATATGACCATCCTGAGTCTGCCAGCCATGACAGCACACACTTGGCAGCATACACACACACACATGCTCGTACACATACACACACACAGATTATTTCATTGGAAAACACATGGACCTATTGGCTTCTTTGTCAACACTTTTACATGTTAGAGGGTTTCTACCCTCTTGTTCTCTCTTTAAATCATCTGTGTATTCCCAACCCTCTCTCCATTTCCTAGTAACCAAACCTTCTTTCCTAGCTACATCTCCAACCCAAGCAGGTGTCATTAGTGCACCATTGCCTATGCCAGCCTCACAACCGTGCCCTTCCTCAATCCCTACCTATGACATCATCTTCTATGAGTAAATAGCAAGCATTTTTTAAACAATCTGTTTGATAAGTTTAAAATTAGTTATCTAAGGTATGCTTTGGCCACAGATGTGAGTACAGGATCAGTCAACAACATTATTTGGATATGAGTTAACAGAATATTAACTTTTAAAAGTGAGATTTCCGCCATTACTTTAAATGGCGGAAATATATTTGTCCCTCTGGTCTTTCACCCTGTCTCTCTCACCCTGTCTGTCTCTCTTTCTCTCTCTCTCTCAACACTGATGTAGTGATTAACCCTGTAAAGAGCTCTATACTGACACCAGGTGGGTGTATCCAGTACAATATGCTGAACTCCCTTGAATTCCCAACCTGGACTCAGGGGTGGACATAACATAGTAAATGTTTTTATTTATTTTTATTTAACCTTTATTTAACTAGTCAAATTGTAAGTCCGGGACACTCCAATAAATATGATATGTTACATTTCTTATGGTATTAATTTGTGGAGGTCCATCAATCATTTCGTATGATATGTTACAAATTGCAATTTGTCCAATATGTTACTAATGTGGCTAATGTTAGCTAGGTGGCTAACGTTAGCTAGGCTGGGGGTTAAGGTTAGGAGTTAGGTTAAAAGGTTAGGGGAAGGGCTAACTAACATGCTAAGTAGTTGCAAAGTTGCTAAAAAGTAGTAAGAAGTTGCAAAGTTGCTAATTAGCTAAAAGCTAAAGTTGGCAGTGACAAAATTGGAACGCACAACATTTGGGTTGCTAGACGTAAGTATTATACGCCCACCCATCCACCCCGACCAAACACCCTGCTTTCGTTTCTGCCTTAAGTAACCTTCTGCCTTATGTAACCATACCAAACAAAACAGATCATACATTCAGTGTCACAGATTTACATTTACTATGTTATGTGTAGTTCATGTGACCAGGTTGGAATTCCAAAGACTGATTAGGTATAAGATTACTTTTACTGTAAAACCGACCTCATTTCTATCTAATACCATATCTCACATATTAAAGAAATAAAAATGTACTTGTGATTCAAAGGCGATGCCTTGGGTCTTTTGAGCATAAACGGTGGATTGAAGTTGAATTCTCCAGGTCGTCAGAGCCTGTAACTCAGTAGCCTGTAACTCAGTCCTTCAACTCCCTGACCCTTGACCTGGTCACTGCCAGGACCTTCCAGAATGTTCACTCTCCCTCATACAGGTCACTGTGTAAGAATGCATGTTGAAGACACCAGCATTCCACCATGTCTAGCCTACTGAAGCTTGTGGAACATTGTGCTCAGAACATTCTAATGTCAGAGAATATTCATGTTTCCGGGGCATTCGTCTGATTGGTCAGAGATGTTTAGGTACTTTATTACCTGATTCTCTTATCTGCTTCCTTACTATCTCTGTCCTAATGCACTATAGGATTGAATGGTGTGGTTTAATGAAACTATTACATTTTCGTATGTAGCCCATGGCCTCCAATAAGAGCTCTAATACATGTATTTTCTCTAGCACTCATATGCTACAGTCTAGAGTCCTTGAAGGCCACAGTCTTGCTGGGTTTCCTCTCTCCCTGACACTGATTCACTAAATATCATTGATGTGCCTCTCAACAAATTGGCCAGTGCACCCCTGCGCTACACACACTCCCATGTCATGTGTCTAATGTCTGTGTATTTTTTTGTTTTAGCTAACCACATCATATGTTACAGGAATTTGTCAGTCGATGACTTTGCGTTGCCTCGCCTTAGCTGTGAAGGCGGCCAAACACTCATCCATCTTCACAGTGATGTCATCAAACAGGGACACTGCCAATCAAGCCTGACACTGAAGAGCTTAACAAAAACAAAAGCTCAAAGCATGTGCTGACAGATCGGATTCCATTCCATCTAACTCTTTACCATTAGAATCGTGACCAAGGGGGAGTAGCGGACTAAGGTGTAAACTCCGTTTTTTTTATGGTTGTCCTTTGAAGTGTGAGGCAGAGGGACAGTTGAGTGGTCTCCCTGTTGGTTCCTGTATAGACTGAGACACACACACACACACACACACACACACACACACACACACACACACACACACACACACACACACACACACACACACACACACACACACACACACACACACAGACAGAGACAGAGATTTCAGCTTTAATTTCTTTCATCACATTCCCAAGTTTACATACACTCAATTAGTATTTGGTAGCATTGCCTTTAAATTGTTTAACTAGGGTCAAACGTTTCAGGTAGCCTTCTACAAACGTCCCACAATAGGTTGTGTGGATTTTGGCCCATTCCTCCTGACAGAACTGGTGTCAGGTTTGTAGGTCGCCTTGCTCGCACACAATTTTTTAGTTCTGCCCACACATTTTCTATAGGATTGAGGTCAGGGCTTTGTGATGGCCACTCCAATACCTTGACTTTGTTGTCCTTAAGCCATTTTGCCACAACTTTGGAAGTATGCTTGGGCTCATTGTCCATTTGGAAGACCCATTTGCGACCAAGCTTTAACTATCTGACTGATGTCTTGAGATGTTGCTTCAATATATCCACATAATTTTCCTTCCTCGTGAAGCCATCTATTTTGCGAAGTCCACCAGTCCCTCCTGCAGCAAAGCACCCCCACAACATGACGCTTCACGGTTGGGATGGTGTTCTTCGGCTTGCAAGCCTCCCCCTTTTTCCTCCAAACATAACAATGGTCATTATGGCCAAAAAGTTATATTTTTGTTTAATCAGACCAAAGGACATTTCTCCAAAAAGTATGATCTTTGTCCCCATATGCAGTTGCAAACCGTAGTCTGGCTTTTTTATGGCGGTTTTGGAGCAGTGGCTTCTTCCTTGCTGAGCGGCCTTTCAGGTTATGTCGATATAGGACTTGTTTTACTGTGGATATAGATACTTTTGTACCCCCGTTTCCTCCAGCATCTTCACAAGGCCCTTTGCTGTTGTTCTGGGGTTGATTTTCACTTTTCTAACCAAAGTATGTTCATCTCTAGGAGACAGAACGCGTCTCCTTCCTAAGCGGTATGACGTCTGCATGGTCCCATGGTGTTTATACTTGCGTACTATTGTTTGTACAGATGAACGTGGTACCTTCAGGCGTTTGGAAATTGCTCCCAAGGATGAACCAGACTTGTGGAGGTCTACAATTTTTTTTCTGAGGTCTTGGCTGATTTCTTTTGATTTTCCTCTGATGTCGAGCAAAGAGGCACTAAGTTTGAAGGTAGGCCTTGAAATACATCCATAGGTACATCTCCAATTGACTCAAATTATGTCAATTAGCCTATCAGAAGCTGCTAAAGCCATGACATCATTTTCTGGAATTTTCCAAGCTGTTTAAATGCACAGTCAACTTAGTGTATGTAAACATTTGACCCACTGGAATTGTGATATAGTGAATTATAAATGAAATGCTCTGTCTGTAAACAATTGTTGGAAGAATTACTTGTGTCATGCACAAAGTAGATGTCCTAACCAACTTGACAAAACTATAGTTTGTTAACATGAAATCTGTGGAGTGGTTGAAAAATGAGTTTTAATGACTTCAACCTAAGTGCATGTAAATTTCAACTGTATATATAATTTCTGCAGCATTAAAGGTTGCCAAGAACACAGTGGCCTCCATCATTCTTAAATGGAAGAAGTTTGGAACCACCAAGACTCATCCTAGAGTGCAACCTTTCCAACGCCATCCGCCATCTTGACAACAGCTCAAGGTGTCACACGACCTTTTGTCTTGTAATAAAATTGTAAAGGAGAGTTCCCCAAAAAATAATTAGGGGGGGGGGGATAAAAAAAACTTATTAGCTATTTACAAAATTATGTGTACCCACCTCCACACACACTTTATCTCCTCTTTCAGCCTTTTGATCCAATATGGCCCTTAGCTATGTGACGTTCCCAGAACGTTTTGTCTTCCAACAACCAAACGGGAACCACAGGGGAACGCTACGTAAAAGTTTGAATTCACAATTATTTTTTTTAAATGTATGAGATAGATAGATAGATAGATAGATAGGTACTTTATTGATCCCCGGGGGGGAAATTCCATTGTCAAGCAGCTACAACAAAACACAGGGCATTTGAACATTTGAACATTCTCAGAACAATGTGTTTCTACCTAACCCAAATAGCTAGCTAGCTACATATTAGCCATAATAATGGTAGCTTTAGTTTCAGCACCTTGCTTGCCCACTCTGTCTCCCCTTTTCCCGGGACTGCTGGCAAGCAACAATAACTATCGGGGAAGTTGTTGGAGAGAAGCATCTGATCACAACAATACTCAGGTTGTCCACTAGAGAGCATCAGTGTCACAGCACAGAGCACATGCTGCTAGTAGAAGCTGCCTTTACGCTTTAGCCACAAATCTAGGATCAGATTACTGTAATCCTAACTTTACCATTAGGGGGTGGAATAATATGACTCTGTATTCGTGTTTAAAGGCCACTTACTCCAAATTAACTGAGGCCAGACTGCTGATCAGAAACAATATTTCTGCTATTTAAAACATTGAAACATGTATTCCTTTTAGACAATGCATTTGGTCAATGTGATAAGATAGCTGGTTGGAGACGAGATTTCAGCAAAATACAATGCCTAGAAACTCCTGCAGCAAAAAAGGGCTTCTACTGATAAGAACACTAATAACACACGTTACTGGAATTTCTGCACTAAGGAGAGAGAGAGAGAGAGAGAGAGATGACATAATATTCAATAACGATACAATTTCGGGCGGCTCCTCTACATAGCAGAAATGTAGAAAACATCTGTATGCATTCAGGTTCCTCAACTGTAGGCCTAGACGCACACACAAAGACAAGCACACACAAAGACACAACAACACACACACACAGACAGACCCTCTGTGCGTCCACACAGCTCTGAATCACTGATCACATTAATTACTGGTGAAAACACTGTTTGTTACTATGGGTTACTAATTAATGCTCAGTTAGTTGCATCACACTCCAAAGCAAGTCAGGTTCTGCCAAGTGTGTGTGTGTGTGTGTGTGTGTGTGTGTGTGTGTGTGTGTGTGTGTGTGTCTGAACCATAATAAACACATGATGTGTTTGTGTGTCAAGGTTATTATAGTTGTGGGTTTTTATATTAGTTTTTATTTGATATTATTTTTAAGATTTTTCAGTTTAGTTTAAATTAGTTTTCAGAACTGATGTATTTCAAGGCCTACCTTCAAACTCAGTGCCTCTTTGCTCAACATCAAAAGAAAATCTAAAGCAATTTCCAAACACCATGGGACCACGCAGCCGTCATACCGCTCAGGAAAGAGACGTGTTCTGTCTCCTAGAGATTAACGTACTTTGGTGCGAAAATTGCTAATAAATCCCAGAACAACAGCAAAGGACCTTGTGGAGAAAACAGGTACAAAAGTATCGATATACACAGTAAAACGAGTCCTATGTCGACATAACCTGAAAGGCCGCTCAGCAAGGAAGAAGCCACTGCTCTAAAAAGCCTGACTACGGTTTGCAACTGCACATGGGGTCAAAGATCATACTTTTTGGAGAAATGTCCTCTGGTCTGATGAAACAAAAATATAACTGTTTGGCCATAATGACCATAGTTATGTTTGGAGGAAAAAGGGGAGGCTTGCAAGCCGAAGAACACCATCCCAACTGTGAAGCATCATGTTGTGGTGGTGCTTTGCTGCAGGAGGGACTGGTGCACTTCACAAAATAGATGGCTTCATGAGGAAGGGACAAATCTGGACATTGGACAGGCTTTCATTAATAATAGATTATTACTTGCATACAATTTAGTAACTACAACAGACAGTCAATAACTAGGCCACTATGTGTTATATGGGTCATGGGTCATGGGCCTGGGCATTGGGCAGGTATGGCAGTATGGGCTATATACTGTAGGTTGTCGGCCTACGACAACTTGTCCTCCAATGAATGTTGATTACCTGGTTCATCCCTATCACCAGAGCCGGCTCCAGGTATAACCAACATAAGCACTGCAGTCGGGGTCTCAACCAGTGGTGGAAGAAGTACCCAATTGTCATACTTGAGTAAAAGTAAAGATACCTTAATAGAAAATGACTCAAGTAAAAGTAAAAGTCACCCAGTGAAATACTACTTGAGTAAAAGTCTAAAAGTATTTGGTTTTAAAAATACTTAAGTATCAAAAGTAAATGTAATTGCAAAAATATACTTAAGTATCAAAAGTAAAAGCAGAAATCATTCAAATTGCTTATATTAAGCAATCCAGAGGGCACACTTTTATTTTTAATTTTTTTATTTACGGATAGCCAGAGGCACTCTCCAACACTCAGACATCATTTACAAACAAAGCATTTCTGTTTTGTGAGTCCGCCAGAGCAGAGGCAGTAGGGTAGACCAGGGGCCCTGACCTCCAAGTGGCTCCCATTGATTTTGCTAGTAACTCTCACTCAGATATCATTAACATTACATAAGTCATGTCAAAATGTGTAGAATTGCAGGAAATATACTTTAAAACTGAAAACTATTATCTCCACCACATGGCAAAAGGGGTAGAATTGAAGAAAATGTGCTGTAAAACTGGATACAGTTGTGAAGACATCACAACTATGAAATAACACATATGGAATCACGTAGTAACCAAAAAAGGTATTTAAAAAATCTAAATACATTTTAAATTTGATATTCTTCAAATAGCCCCCCTTTGCATTGATGACAGCTTTGCACACTTTTGGCATTTTCTCAACCAGCTTCAATAAGTAGTCACCTGGAATTCATTTTAATTAACAGGTGTGATTACGGACCAGAGTTACTCACGGATGGATGCACAATTGTTAAACTAGGTCCTAACACCCCAACAGTTCCAGGTCTATGTTGCCGACGGCACAGCACCCCGGTGAGGCATTAAATAGTCTAATAGCCGCCGGCAGGAAGGACCTTCTGTAGCACTCTCTGGCACACCGTGGTGGGATCAGTCTGTGACTGAAGGTGCTCCTCTGCGTCATAACCATGGCATGCAGAGGGTGGGTGATGTCCATGATGGCCAGCAGTTTGGCCAGGATCCGTCTCTCCGCCACCTCCTCTAGAGTGTCAAGGCTCATCCCCAGGACAGAGCTAGCCTTCCTGATCAGCTTATTTACCCGAGAAGCATCACTGGCTTTTATGTTGGCTACCCAGCACACCACTGCAAAAAAGGCTGGTAGAAGGTATGCAGTAGTTTACTGCACACGTTGAAGGACCTGAGCCTCCTCAGAAAGTAGAGTCGGCTCTGGCCCTCTTTGTACAGGGCCACGGTGTTACCAGCCCATTCCGGTGTTACCAGACTCCCAGGAACTTGTATGACCCAACCATTTCCACATCTATCCTGTATAGGGACTGCAGTCAGTTGTGCCATGGTTCTCCTGAAGTCCACCACCATCTCCTTTGTTTTGTTGATGTTGAGCTGGAGGTGGTTCTGCTCACACCACAAAGTCACTGATTGTGCTCCTGTACTCCTCCTCCTGCCCACCCCTGATGCACCCTACAATTGCGGAGTCATCCGAGAACTTCTGTAGGTGGCATGTTTCAGAGTTATATCTGAAGTCAGAGGTGTAGAGGGTGAACAGGAAGGGGGACAGGACCGTTCCCTGGGGGGGCCCTGTGTTGCTCACTGCCCGTTCTGACACACCGCTCTGTAGTCGCATAAATAGTGGCCTACCGGTCAGGTAGTCCGTGACCCAGGAGATTAAGGGTGCTTCCACTTTCATCCTCTTCATCTTCTCACCCAGTAGCAGGGGCTGAATGGTGTTGAAGGCACTGGAGAAGTCAAAAAACATAACCCTCACAGTGCAACCTGCGTTGTCCAGGTGAGAGTAGGCCCTTCGCAGAAGGTAGATGATAGCATCATCCACCCTGATGTTGCGTTCCAGTGATGTACACACCAGGGGTCTGAGGTGAGCGAGGACTAACCTTTCCAGGGCCTTCATGATGTAGGATGTTAGCGCTACAGGTCTGAAATCATTCAGGACAGTGGGGTGTGCCTTCTTGGGCACTGGGACGAGGCAGGATGTTTTCCACAGCACAGGGACCCTTTCTAGGCTCAGGCTAAGGTTGAAGAGACGCTGGAGTATTCCACACAGTTGGTCAGCACAGACCCTAAGCACCCTTGGGCTGATGCCATCAGGGCCCGCCGCTTTCCACTAATGTAGTCTCTCCAGCTCTCTCTTCACTTGGTTGGTAGTGACAGCCAGCCCAGGTGGGGAGGTGGGGGGGAAGGGGGGTGTTGAGGATCAGTCCAGAGGGAGCAGGGGTGGAGGTGGGGCCGCTGATTGTCTCAACAGAGGTGTTGTGAGCAAAGTGGGGGTGGGACAGCCGTGAGGGTGTGTGGCCTGGGGAGCTGGAAGGGAGGTGGACAGGGCCAGTATTGAACCTGTTAAAAAATTGGTTCAGCTCATTGGCTCTGTCCTGGGTCCCCTCCGTCTGCCCACTGTTTGACTTTTTGAAGCCAGTGATATTTCTCATACCCTTCCACAGCTCTCTCACCTGGCTCTGCCTCAGCTTGTCCTCCATCTTCTCCTTATACCCTCAATCCACAACTTCAGCTCCCTCTGGACGCATTTCAATTTGTCCTTGTCCCTCTCCTTGAAGGCCCTCTTCTTCTCATTCAGCAGGGCCTTCAGGTCGCTGGTGACCCAGGGTTTATTATTTGGAAAACAGCGTACCTTCCTGGTGGGTACAGTGTTGTCTACAAAATGTTTTATATAGTCCGTTATGCAGTCAGTAAGTCCATCGATGTCCTCCCCATGAGCCTCACAGAGCACATCCCAGTCTGTTGTTTCAAAGCAGTCCTGTAGGGCCTCATTTGCCTCCGGGGACCATCTCCTAATGGTCCTAGTGGTCGCAGGCTGCTGTTGGACCAAAGGCCTGTAAAGTGGAGTGAGGTGGAGGTTGTGATCCGATCTACCGAGGGGAGGGAGTGCAGTGGAGTTGTATGCATCCTTCACATTAGCATATAACAAGTCCAGAGTTGTATTTTTCCTGGGTGGGCACTTCACAAACTGTTTGAACATGGGCAGCGTTAAAGAGAAAGATGCATGGTTAAAATCCCCCGAAATGGCAAAGAAAGCACTGGAATACGCTGTCTGTAACCTCGCGATAACAGAGTGGATGACGTCACATGCTGTGTTTGCGTCAGCGGAGGGCGGGATGTAAACAATAACAGCAATGGCCGCTGTGAATTCCCTCTGCAAATAGTAGGGTCTCAGGCTAACGGCTAACAGCTCAATGTCCGGGCTACAAAGCTGTTCCTTAAGAGTAATAAAGCCAGCCCCCCTCCCTTGCTCTTACCAGAAGAAACGCTATCCCTGTCTGCTCTGATGGTCCGGAACCCGCCGATAGCGACGTTCTCTATGGGGATGTTATCGTTCAGCCAAGTCTCAGTAAAAAACATTAGGCTTCTTTCCCGATAGTCTTTTGTCCACGGACAAGACCCTCAAGCTCATCCATATTGTTATGCTGTGATCTCACGTTGCTCATAATAATAGGCGGTAAAGCCGGCTTGTACTTCCTCAGCTTTGCCTTACACATAGCATGCTGGGAAATATGATAATGTGGTTTTGATGGGACTCTCCACAGTGTAAAACAATAATTATGGTTATTAACACCAACACTGGGGTTATGTTACACATCTAAATGTTAATTTCACTCTAACAGAGTGAATTTAACTCCTGAATCAACACAATACATGTTACACTGACAAATTAACACTGGCCAATTTGCTGTGTACACACATGGAACAATGTGTAGAATTGCAGGAAATGAACTTTAACATTTAAAATGTTCTCTCAGCTCTCAAGAGTGCAGGCACTAAATAAACTCGTTGCAGGCTGCTCACAGTAGCGCAGGGGAAACTAACGGTTTCATCTTTTTTATTCCATCACACCACTTGGTGGACTAGGAGATTCCTACTGAATCCTATTGCAATGTGGGAGGAGGGGCGGAAGTGGAGGAAGTCGTACCACAGCCGATTGGATAATGTTGCTTCAGATTCAGTTGTGAAAACGAAGTTAACCGCGGCCGCACAGGGTTTTCAGAGAGAGCGGAGAGCGTCGGAGGTTTCCAAGCGCAGAAGGAAGCAGGGGTTTATTTGACGGAGGACGGAGGTTTTGGAAAGCGGCGTTTTAAACTGCTTGTACGGACTAAACTTGGAGTTCACCTGTGTGAAAGCGTGCATTATGCATTCGGACTGCAGGCTGCTATGGGCAGAGCGGTAATGGTGGGCAGGGGACCGACAGTGACCGGGCTTTTCTTCTTGTCGACTCTCATCATCCTCCTCACCGCCAGAAGCAGTCGAGCGCAGAAAGGTTGGTGTCGGTCGGTGCCACTCAGTGTAACCAAGTGTAATAAAAGTGTCACAAACTCGATACATTTAGTATGCTACTAACTATACGCCGTTATGTCTCAGCGGCCATATGAAGTCGAGATAGTCAGCGGCAGAGATGACTATGCTGTTGTCCTCAGCAAGGGGAGCAGAGCAGACTATATCGCCAGATAGCCTACCTTACATGGCTCGTTCTCTCCCCTATCCCAAATATGTAGCCAGAATCACAGAATGCAAAAGTTCCTATTTTCTCCAAGTAGTTTGCTAGTCATTGAAATGGGTTATTGAAGTGTAGCCTACAGTCTACATATAAAGGCTAGACAGTGCAAAAGAAACACTAGTCATTTGTGCGCAGGATTTCAGGTAATGGAAGAGAGCGATATCACCATTTGGTAGAGTTTTTGCCGAGGGGGGAGGGGTTGAATGGTAGAGAGGGGTAAGCAGCCTCATACCAACTTCCCTTGGCATTACAGGTACATTACAAGTCTTTAAACCCCGCGAACTAGGTTAATTTTACACTTCTCCAACTGACACTTGAACGTTTGGAAAGGGGTTTTCAGCTTTTGGAAACATTGGTGGTTGAGTACTGTGTTTGGTTAGTGTTGGTGTAAACTGATCCGAAAGCTGCTTCTCTCCAGGTCCAGAGGGATGGGGAGGCCACTGTGTTTTTGTTCAGTTAATTTGTGATGTTACATAATACCAGCCAGGCCGCCATGATGCATCACTGTTATATCTGGTTAAGCCCTAGCCCATTCCCGTATAGCTCCTAGCCCATTCCCCTATAGCTCCTAACCCCTGACCTTTTCCTCTGTAGCTCCTAACCCCTAGCCCATTCCCCTATAGCTCCTAACCCCTGACCTTTTCCTCTGTAATTCCTAACCCCTAGCCCATTCCCCTATAGCTCCTAACCCCTGACCTTTTCCTCTGTAGCTCCTAACCCCTAGCCCATTCCCCTACAGCTCCTAACCCCTGACCTTTTCCTCTGCAGCTCCTAACCCCTAGCCCATTCCCCTATAGCTCCTAACCCCTAACCCATTCCCCTATAGCTCCTAACCCCTAGCCTGTTCCCCTATAGCTCCTAACCCCTAGCCCGTTCCACTATAGCTCCTAACCCCTGACCTTTTCCACTATAGCTCCTAACCCCTAGCCCGTTCCACTATAGCTCCTAACCCCTAGCCCATTCCACTATAGCTCCTAACCCCCCAATTTTTGCACATCTGTAAAGTGTAGCAATATGGGGCAGACTCCAGCTTGACTTTAAATTGATTAAAGGAAGCTTATGCAACACCTACTTGGTAAAGGGATTGTTTTCGGATAAGGCCTCTGACTGGTACAGTATATGACAGGGTCAAAGGTCAAGCCAAAAAACAGGGTTTCGATTGGCCTAAGTCAGCTGCAGTAGATTTGTTCACAAGAACTCCTGATAACTAAACTCAACAGTGATGGTGAAATCCTTATCCCTCATCCTCTCCTGTCCTGTCCAAACTGTTCAAAGTCTAAACATAGCCTACGTCTATCCCACTGATATCTCCAGCTCTACATTTACCCATAATGTGTGCGTACAGTATGTATGTAACACAACCCTTATGTTCATACCGGCTACATTCACCCATTATGTGTGGATAGATGCATGTATGTCAGAGGTGGCTGGTAGAACCGTAATTGGAGAGGACATCTAATAGTAATGGCTGGAACAGAGTTAATGGAATGGTATGGTATCAAACACATACAACTCATAGTTGCCTGATACCACTCCATTCAAGCCATCATTATGAGCCGTCCTCCCCTCACCAGCCTCCTGTGATGTATGTATGTATATGTCTCCGGCCATCACTGGTGTGTGTGTGTGTCCCCCTACAGGCGATGGCTGTGGCCTCAGTGTTTTGGGCCCCTGCAGTGGGAGCCTATCGTCTCTGGGATACCCTGGTACGTACCCTAACCACACGGTGTGTGAGTGGGAGATCAGCGTGCCGCAGGGCCAGAGGCTCCACTTCCGCTTCGCTGACCTGGACATAGAGGAAAACAACTGCCAGGTCAACTACCTCAGGATCTACGATGGTGTAGGACCGCAAAGGACCCAGATAGGTGAGATGGGGAGGGAGTGAAGGAGGAAGGGAGCGAGGAGGGAGATCATCACGAAGAGGGAGAGGGGGGTATAAAATATACTGTACATAACAGTGGAGGCTGCTGAGGAAAGGACTGCTCATAATAGTGGCTGGAACAGAGCAAATGGAATGGCATCAAACACCTGGAAACCATGTGTTTGATGTATTTGATACCATTCCACCTATTCTGCTCCAGTCATTACTACGAGCCCGTCCTCCCCAATTAAGGTGCCACCAACCTCCTCTGGTACATAATAAATAGCAATCACTATATGACAGACACATCAATAGAATAACACTGTCCGAACCACTATCTGAATGTAGATAATAACCTCTAGTTAAGAGAGAGCAAGATGAAGTTGTAATGCCAAAGGTAGGATCATGGAACTAGTGAGTACTATGTTATTGAACTGACCTTCTCCCCCTCGTCCTCTAGTGAAATTCTGTGGTCTGGATTTGAAGGTTCCTGATCTCATCCAGTCCAGTGGGAACCAGGTCACCGTCCAGTTCATGAGTGGGACCCACCGCAGTGGGCGGGGCTTCTCCCTGGCCTACTCCACCACAGAACACACAGGTACCAGGGGTTGATTTCTCTACGAGCGACGGTGCACTTACCATGTCCACCCATTGAAATGTCCTTTCCATATAGGCTATAAATTAGCTAAAGCTCCCAATGAAAAATCACCCTCTGGGGTCACGAAAAGCGATTTTTATAAGGAGGAATATTTGAATTCAATTCCTAATTATATATTTTTTTGTGGGGATACCCCAGCCCAACCAAGCCAAATAGGCCTATGAGTTGAATGAAATAGGTTAATAGTAAGGTAATAAATAGCCAAATCAAATGGGGTTTACCATTACAATATATAAGGACAGAATACCCAGCAATAGGCCTATAGGCTAAAGTAGATTGATTATACATTTGCCATGAATTGCCAAATAAGTCACTTAATAAAAAATAAAAAATCATTTATAAAACAGTCATATGGGTACCTTACCTTAATAATGAATTCCTTACTTAGATGTATGTGTATTTGGGTATATGTTGTGAAGATATTACTTGTTAGATATTACTTCACTGTCGAGCTAGAAGCACAAGCATTTCATTACACCTGCGATAACATCTGCTAAACACGTGTATGTGACCAATAACATTTTATTTTTATTTGGGTAGCCAAAATGGCCTTCCAATACAGCCCCTTATTAGACGTGCTTGTATCACCTGTTGCTGAGTCTTTGCAAATATCTTATTGGTACAGTATATTTTAAATGAACATCCCCTCTTGTTCTAGCCTGGGACTTTTTATCGATGGCCAGTATGCTATAGTTATAACTAAATGCAAACATCGGAACTATATCAGTTATTTTTAAAAGTAGGATCAATGGTAGACAGCTCTCTATCCTCCTGATTCCTGCTTACAAGCAAAAACTAAAGCAGGAAGCACCAGTGACTCGGTCAATAAGAAAGTGGTGAGATGAAGTAGATGGTAAGCTACAGGACTGTTTTGCTAGCACAGACTGGTATATGTTCCAGGATTCACCACAGCATTCCAGGATACACCACAACATTTACTGGCTTCATCAATAAGTGCATCGATGACGTCATCCCCACAGTGACCGTACGTACCCTAACCAGAAGCCATGGATTACAGGCAACATCCGCTCTGAGATAAAGGGTAGAGCTGCCGCTTTCAAGGAGCGGGACTCTAACCCGGAAACTTATAAGAAATCCCGCTATGCCCTCTGACGAACCATCAAACAGGCAAAGCGTCAATACAGGACTAAGACTGAATCATACTACACTGGCTCCGACACTTGTTGGATGTGGCAGGGCTTGCAAACTATTACAGACTACAAAGGGAAGCACAGCCGCGAGCTGCCCAGTGACACGAGCCTACCAGATGAACTAAAATACTTCTATGCTCGCTTCGAGCACATCAGCTGTTCCGGACGACTGTGTGATCACGCTCTCCGTAGCCAATGCGAGTAAGACCTTTTAAACAGGTCAACATTCACAAGGCTGCAGGGCCAGACTGATTACCAGGATGTGTACTCGGAGCATGTGCTGACCAAATGTCTTCACTGACATTTTCATAATAATACATTTTGACATTTTGTAATACCAACATGTTTCAAGCAGACCACCATAGTTCCTGTGCTTAAGAACACGAAGGTAACCTGCCTAAATAATTACAGACCCAAAGCACTCACGTCTGTAGCCATGAAGTGCGTTGATAAGCTGGTCATGGCTCATTTCAAAACCATTATCCCAGAAACCCTAGACCCACTCCAATTTTCATACCGCCCCAACAGATCCACAGATGATGCAATCTCTATTGCACTCAACACTGCCCTTTCCCACCTGGACAAAAGGAACACCTATCTGAGAATGCTATTCATTGACTACAGCTCAGACTTCAACACCATAGTGCCCTCAAAGCTCATCACTAAGCTAAGGACCCTGGGACTAAACACCTCCCTCTGCAACTGGATCCTGGACTTCCTGACGGGCCGCCCTCAGGTGCGTTGATCCTCAACACGGGAGCCCCTCTGGGGTGCGTGCTCAGTCCCCTCCTGTACTCCCAGTTCACTCATGACTGCATGGCCAGGCACGACTCCAGCACCATCATCAAGTTTGCTGATGACACGACAGTGGTAGGCCTGATCACCTGCAACGATGAAACAGCCTATAAGGAGGAGGTCAGAGACCTGGCTGTGTGGTGCCAGGACAACAACCTCTCCCTAAACGTGAACAAGACAAAGGAGATGATTGTGGACTACAGGAAAAAGGAGACTGTGCACGCCCCCATTCTCATCAATGGGGCTGTAGTGGAGCAGGTTGAGAGCTTCAAGTTCCTTGGTGTCCACATCACCAACAAACTATCATGGTCTAAACACACTTAGACAGTCGTGAAGAGGGAACGACAAAGCCTATTCCCCCTCAGGAGACTGAAAAGATTTGACATGAGTCCTCAGATCCTCAAAAAGTTTTACAGCTGCACCATCGAGATCATCCTGACTGGTTGCATCACTGCCTGGTATAGCAACTGCTCGGCCTCTGACCGCAAGGCACTACAGAGTGGACTCCTGAACAGCTAGTCAAAGGACCACCAAACCCCTCTTTTACGCTGCTGCTACTCTGTGTTTATTATCTATGCATAGACACTTTAACTCTACCTACATGGACATATCTCAATTACCTCGACTAACCGGTGCCCCCACACATTGACTCTGTACCGGTACCCCCTGTATATAGCCTCCTCACATTGACTCTGTACTGGTACCGCCTGTATATAGTCTCCTCACATTGACTCTGTACAGGTATCCCTGTATATAGCCTCCTCACATTGACTCTGTACTAGTACCGCCTGTATATAGCCTCCTCACATTGACTCTGTACTGGTACCCCTGTATATAGCCTCCTCACATTGACTCTGTACTGGTACCCCCTGTATATAACCTCCTCACATTGACTCTGTACTGGTACCCCCTGTATATAGCCTCCTCACATTGACTCTGTACTGGTACCCCCTGTATATAGCCTCCTCACATTGACTCTGTACTAGTACCGCCTGTATATAGCCTCCTCACATTGACTCTGTACCAGTACGTCCTGTATATAGCCTCCTCACATTGACTCTGTACTGGTACCGCCTGTATATAGCCTCCTCACATTGACTCTGTACAGGTATCCCTGTATATAGCCTCCTCACATTGACTCTGTACTAGTACCGCCTGTATATAGCCTCCTCACATTGACTCTGTACTGGTACCCCTGTATATAGCCTCCTCACATTGACTCTGTACTGGTACCCCCTGTATATAACCTCCTCACATTGACTCTGTACTGGTACCCCCTGTATATAGCCTCCTCACATTGACTCTGTACTGGTACCCCCTGTATATAGCCTCCTCACATTGACTCTGTACTGGTACTTCCTGTATATAGCCTCGCTATTATTATTTTACTGCTGCTGTTTAATTATTTGTTACTTTTGTTTTCTATTTTTTAAAGCATGGTGAAGGTAAGAATTTCACTGTAAGGTCTACACCTGTTGTTTTCGGCACATGTGACAAATAACATTTGATATGATTTGATTTGAAAAGTCAGGGGGCAGGTTGTGAGCTGAGCTGCATCCAACCTGTGTTTGAGCTCTGAGCTGCTGCTGGTGACCAAACTTTCAGATATGACAATGTCACTAAGGGCCCAATCATAGGCTGTGTTGCCTCTTAGTTGAGATTCCGATAGATTGTTTTACAGTAACATTGTGCTCCCATGACTAAGAGAGTTGCCTAGGTAACAGTGTGTATGTATGTGTTTGCATGATTAAGGGTCTCATGTGAGTCACATTCTAGATACTTTTCTTCTCCCTCTCTTTTCTCTTTACTCCTCCTCTACACTCATTCAACCTCCTTCCAACTCTTCCTTACTGGAGAAATAACTAGTTTACATCTATTACAGTGACTGTGGCGTCTGTAAGTGGTGTCTCCTGCTGCTCTCCTTCTGTCAGTGAGTGGTGTCTCCTGCTGCTCTCCTTCTGTCAGTGAGTGGTGTCTCCTGCTGCTCTCCTTCTGTCAGTGAGTGGCGTCTCCTGCTGCTCTCCTTCTGTCAGTGAGTGGTGTCTCCTGCTGCTCTCCTTCTGTCAGTGAGTGGTGTCTCCTGCTGCTCTCCTTCTGTCAGTGAGTGGTGTCTCCTGCTGCTCTCCTTCTGTCAGTGAGTGGTGTCTCCTGCTGCTCTCCTTCTGTCAGTGAGTGGTGTCTCCTGCTGCTCTCCTTCTGTCAGTGAGTGGTGTCTCCTGCTGCTCTCCTTCTGTCAGTGAGTGGGAGATATATGGAGTGAATTCAGTTACAAGGAGACGTGAGGGAAGAGATCTGCTGTAACATGACAGACATGGAGCATGCCTGAAGAGTTTTACAGCTGGCTGGCATTTACCTCTACATATAGCTGTGTGTGTGTGTGTGTTACTGCGTTTTTGGTTTTACTACCAGAAGTCCCCATAAGGATTGTCAAATAAGGAACATTTGGACAAGTGGGGACATTTCGCCAGTCCCCACAAGGAAAAATTCTATTTTAGACATAGGGTTTAGGGTTACAATTAGGGTTAAGGGTTAGGGGAAATAGGATTGGGTCCTCACAAGGATGGTAAAACAAACATGTGTGTGTGTTTTAATGCTGAAGTTTTTAATCTAGACATACTTCAGCTCTGTGTGAGCATCGTGTGTGTGTATTTGTATCTTTATGCGAGTGTGTGAGAGACTAACAGAGAGAAGGTAAAGATGAGAGCATAGTGAGAGATGGGGAGGTGAATAGAGAAGGAAGTTAGTGGAGAGTTTTGGTAAAGGGCAGATGGAAGGACAGGGAGGCTTAGGACGGGATTCAATAGAAAACCGTGCTATGTAGCGTGCTTGAAGGGAATTTCCAGTTGAGCCGACATTGGCATTGTTACCTTGAGTGCAATCTCCTGTGAACGCAGTAACATTGCCTTTTAAAAAGGTCGCCTTATCTACAAGCTCAATGGGATTGTATCACAGCCTTAATGATAGGGTGTGCTGTAAACTCACCTCTGAACAGACACACACACTATAATTATCTTGTGCACTGCTGTTGGAATTCTAGAGCTTTGTACCATTCTGTGCAGAGCACCTTCTTATCTCTGTGTGTGTGTGTTACACAGTTCTAACAGTTCTGAACAGTGTGTGTGCATTACAGTGAGAGTGTCACGAACAGTGTGTGTGTGTCCACATCACCAGCAAACTATTATGGTCCAAACACACCAAGACAGTCGTGAAGAGGGCCCGACAATGCTTTTCCCCCCTCAGGAGACTGAAAAGATTTGGCATGGGTCCCCAGATTCTCATAAAGTGCTACAGCTGCACTATCGAGAGCATCCTGACCAGTTGCATCCCTGCCTGGTATGGCAACTGCTCGGCATCCGACGTAAGGCGTTACAGAGGGTAGTGCGTACGGCCCAGTACCTCACTGGGGCCAATTTTCCTGCCACCCAGGACCTACTTTATATAATAGGTGGTGTCAGAAGAAGGCCCCAAAAATTGTCAAGGACTCCAGTCGCCCAAGTCATAGACTGTTCTCTTTGCTACCGCACGACAAGTGGTACTGGAGCACCAAGTCTTGGTCCTAAAGGCTCCTTAACAGCTTCTACCCCCAAGCCGTAAGACTGCAGAACAATTAATCAAATGGCCACACGAAATATATTCACCCCTACAAATTACCTCGACTAACCTGTACCCCCACACAATGACTCGGTACCGGTACCCCCTGTATACAGCCTCATTATTGTTATTTTATTGTGTTATTTTTATTAATTTCTTTCTTTAGTTTATTTAGTTAATATTTAATAACTCTATTTTCTTGAACTGCATTGTTGGTTAGGGCTTGTAAGTAAGCATTTCACGGTAAGGTCAACACCTGTTGTATTCGGCGCATGTGACAAATAAAACCACTCCAAAGATCTGTACATCTCTGCAGACTAGAAGAGCCTGTTTGTGTGTGTGTGTGTGTGTGTGTGTGTTTGCTGACTTACATAGAAGTGTCCAGAGACTGAGTGTGTGTGTGCATGGGTGTGTGTGCGCTGACAGCCATTAGGGCAGTGCAGATCCAGCGTCTGTGGTCACACTTCTGGTGTGTTTTAGGAGTCTGTGTACATCACCAGTCTCCCTGGAGTACTGTGGGGAGGGAAAAAACAGACAGATGAGGGGATTGACAGGAAAGGAAGATAGAGGAGACTAATGGGGGAAGCACGGTTATGGAGATAAGGGAGAGAGAGGTGGGAGAAAGGAGGAGTCCATTTTAATTGAGGAGACAAAGAAGAGAGAGAGGGAGAAAGAGAGGGGGAGGGGGGTTGGAGATTGCTCCTGCCCAGGTTTCTTATATTCGCATACTCTGAAAGAAGGATATCAAATTACTGAAGAGAGAGAAAGAGTTGTGGTGAAAGACAGATTTGTTATTGCACATTCATACGTTATATCGTTATATTGCGATAACATCACAGAGCTCCAGTATAGAGGCAGTACTGAGCTAATGTAGACCTGGCCTACACATCATTCTCTGGGGTTAGCATAGACACCCAGCAGAGCAGGCCAAGCCAATCTACCTAGAAACGTCATCTAGGATTCCAATCGTCTGACAGAAGTTTGCAAATTACGGGTGGCACTTTGTTCAGAGGTGCGTGGGTGAATAAAGGAGTCGGACAACTTTACTGCCCGTGTAAATGTCCAATGTTTACTTCGCCATTACCATTTCATACATGGTACATCTTGTGTCCCACTTAATGATGTCCCCATACACCCCACTTATAGTGTACTAGTTCCGGTGCAACACCCACCCATCTACACTTTCGGCCGTCGGACGCTCGACAATCCTACCGGACTGTCCGTGCCTTAACAACGCCTGGGCCTGCGTGCTGCATCACAAGTATAGGAAAGGAAAGCAATCAAGAGGGGGACTCATCTGTTTTTAGAGGGGGAGGGGTGTGTGTGTGTCGGGATGGTCAGTTTGCACAACCACTGCTCAAAATCAAATAATTTTATTTGTCAAATGCCTTGAAACAGTGAAATGCTTATTTACGGGCTCATCCCAACAATGCAGAGAGACATTTTTTTAAATAATAACACAAGGAATAAATACACAATGAGTAACGATAATGTTGCTATATACACAAGGTACCAGTGCAGGGGTACGAGGTAATTGAGGTAGATATGTAAAAGGGGGGTCAATGCAGATAGTCTGGGTATCTATTTAGTTAAATATTTAACTAACTATTTAGCAGTCTTATGGCTTGGGGGTAGAAGCTGTTCATGGTCCTATTGGTTCCAGACTTGGTGCATCGGTACCGCTCTGCAGTAGCAGAGAGAACAGTCTATAAAGGTCATGATTGACAAGGAGCTCAGGCCCAGTGATGTACTGGGCCGTACACAATACCCTCTGTAGCACCTTGCGGTCAGATGCCAAGCAGTTGTCATACCAAGCAGTGACGCAGCAAGTCAAGATGCTCTCAATGGTGCAGCTGTAGAAAACTTTTCAGGATTCAAAATTATTTTCAGCCTACTGAGGGGAAGAGGTGTTTTCGTGCCTTCTTCTATGTTAATTCCTTAGGAACTTGAAGCTCTCGTTCCGCTCCACTACAGCCCCGTCAAGGTTGATGGGGGCGTGCTCGGCCCTCCATTTCCTGTAATCCACCATCAGCTCCTTTGTCTTGCTGACATTGAGGGAGAGGTTGTTGTCCTGGAACCACACTGCCAGGTCAATGACCTCCTCCTTATAGGCTGTCTCATCGTCGTTGGTGATCAGGTCTACCACTGTTGTGTCGTCAGCTAACCTATGATTGTGTTGGAGTAGTGCACGGCCACGCAGTCGTGGGTGAAAAGGGAGTACAGGAAGTGACTAAGCGCGCACCCCTGAAGGGCCCCCATGTTGAGGGTCAGCCTAGCGAATATGTTGTTGCCTAACCTCACCCCCTGGGGACGAAGTCCAGGATCCAGAGGGGTGTGTTCAGTCCCAGGGTCCTGAGCTTAGTGATGAGCTTGGAGGGCACTATGGTGTTGAATGCTGAGCTGTAGTCAATGAACAGCATTCCCACGTAGGTGTTCCTCTTGTCCAGGTGGGAGAGGGCAGTGTGGTGTGCAATAGCGATTGGGTCATCTGTGGATCTGTTGAGGCAGTATACGAATTGGAGTGGGTCCAGGGTGTCTGGGGTGATGGTGGTGATGTGTCCCATGACGAGTCTTTCAAAGCATTTCATGGCTACAGATGTGAGCGCTACGGGGCGATGGTCATTTAGGCAGGTTACCTTGGCGTTCTTGGGCACAGGGACTATGGTGGTCTGCTTGAAACATAGGGAGAGGTTGAAAATGTAATTGAAGACACTTTTCAGCTGGTCAGCGTATGCTCCGATTACGCGTCCTGGTAATCCGTCTGGCCCTCTGGCCTTGTGAATGTTAACCTGTTTAAAGGTCTTAAATGTCTTACTCACATCGGCTATAGAGAGCAAGATCACACAGTCGTTTGGAACAGCTGGTGCTCTCATGCATGGTTCATTGTATGCATGGTTCAGTGTTGCTTGCCTCAAAGCGAGCGTAGAAGGCAATGAGCATAGAAGGCATGTCTTGTAGCTGGGTTTCCCTTTGAATCCGTGATAGTTTGCAATCTCTGCCCCATCCGACTAGCGTCAGAGCCAATGTTGTCCTTGGTGACTGGCAGTTGCTTTGGTTACATATCAGGTTGAATCACTGCTTGATCATGTGGTCATGACCTGACCAGACATGACCAATACCCCCCACGGCCCAGTGTGGTCAAACCAGACCTTAGCATGGTCTGGCGGGGGAGTTTTCCAGTTCTTACCCACAGTGACTGGATGGGGATTTCTAACGTTGTGGTCATCCCCTCAGTGTTTGTCTATGTGTTTGTCTATTGGGTGGGTGTGTGTGTGTCTGTCCATATGTGGGTATCTGTTCCACTTGTGTGTGTCCACCTAGACAGGGTGTAGTACAGAGCAATCTGTGTGTATGTCTTTATAGATCTGATCACCTGTCTAGACAAAGGAATCCACTTCACTGAGGCAGAGTTCACCAGATACTGTCCAGCAGGATGCCTGACTTCTGTTGGGGAGATCTCTGGGACCATACCCCACGGCTACAGAGATGTGAGTATATGCACCTTACACAGATAAGGGTGCGTGTGTGTTTTCATATGTACATCCAGGTCTGCGTGTGTATGCAGGCGCCGGTGTATATCTGTGTGTGTGTGTGGGGGTCTGCGTGTGTGTGCAGGCGCCGGTGTATATCTGTGTGTGTGTGTGGGGGTCTGCGTGTGTGTGCAGGCGCCGGTGTATATCTGTGTGTGGGGGTCTGCGCGTGCCAGTCATTGTGGTGTGCACACGGTTCCCAGATGATTCACACTGCCCCCCCCCTCCCCTCTCTCTCTGTCCTGCTGATCACTCAGTACCTAGCACCATCACCGCTAGCCCACAGGAACTAACTGGCAACACAGCTATGACTCTCTTCATGGTTATGTTCCCTTCTCTCTCTTGTTCCCTTCTCTCTCTTGTTCCCTTCTCTCTCTTGTTCTGTACCTCTTTTACTCTATCTGTTTACTCTCTCTCTCCCCATCTTTCTACCTATCTCCATTTTTCCTCTCTGTATCTCTCTCTCACTCTCTCTTTCTCTCATTAAGGCCTATGTAAAGAGGGCCTCTCTCGGCAGTGTGTATGCACGTCCCAGGCTGATGACCTCACAATGCCCCGGCTGTGTCTGAGGTCATGGGCGCTGAGGTAGTCTCTGGCTGATGACCTCATACCTGGGTGGGTCGGTGGGCCCATGGGGGTGGGACGAGCTAGATGGAGTGTGAGGGTGTTATTGATGAGGGGAGGCCCAGGGGTGGCTCAGAGGCACAGTAGAGGGGAAGGCGGTGTGCATGTGTGTGTGTGTGTGTCTCAAAAGCACAGGGGAGGGGAAGGGGGTGTAGGGAGGTGAGCTAATTGTTTGGCCGAAGGAACGGTCTGCTAATTCAGCCCAGCTGGAGGAGGATGCTGAGCCGACTGGTGTGTGTGTGTGTGTTTGTGACCGGTGGTGTGTGTGTGTCTCTGAGCTTGTGTAGGCGGTGTTGCAGATTATATAACAGAAAAGGATCCCTGGCTGTCCATGTTCAGCCAAACAGAGCTGTAGGGGGTTACAACCATTACACCCAGAGTCAGTCTGACATTAGTTGCTATGGATTGTTGCTATCTACTGCTCATTTGACAATACTCAAGGTCTTTACAGGTCCAACAGACACAAAATTCTGGGATCCGACCTGGGATCTGAGCGGGTCCGGGTCCTACATTCTGACTTTTGTCTCGGATCTGGGTTGGGTCTGATATACAGTGCATTCAGAAAATATTCAGACCCCTTGACTTTTTCCATATTTTGTTACGTTACAGCCTGGGCCATTCAGAGACATGTCCCGAAGCCACTCCTGCAATGTCTTGGCTGTGTGCTTAGGGTCGTTGTCCTGTTGGAAGGTGAACCTGAGGTCCTGAGCGCTCTGGAGCAGGTTTTCATCAAGGATCTCTCTGTACTTTGCTCCGTTCATTTTTCCCTCGATCCTGACTAGTCTCTCAGTCCCTGCCACTGAAAAACATCCCCACAGCAGGATGCTGCCACCACCATGCTTCACTGTAGGGATGGTGCCAGGTTTCCTCCAGACGTGACGCTTGGCATTCAGTCCTAAGAGTTCGAACTTGGTTTCATCAGACGAGAGAATGTTGTTTCTCATGGTCTGAGATTCCTTTAGGTGCCATTTGGCAAACTCCAAGCTGGCTGTCATGTGCCTTTTACTGAGGAGTGGCTTCCGTCTGGCCACTCTATCATAAAGGGCTGATTGGTGGAGTGTTGCAGAGATGGTTGTCCTTCTGGAAGGTTCTCCCTTTGCCACAGAAGAACTCTGGAACTCAGCCAGAGTGACCATCGGGTTCTTGGTCCCCTCCCTGACCAAGGCCCTTCGAACCTGATTGCTCAGTTTGGCCGGGCAGCCAGCTTGGTGGTTCCAAACGTATTTATTTTAAGAATGATGGAGGCCACTGTGTTCTTGGGGACCTCCAATGCTGCAGACATTTTTTGGTACCCTTCCCCAGATCTGTGCCTCGACACAATCCTGTCTTGGAGCTCTACGAACAATTGCTTCAACCTCATGGCTTCGTTTTTGCTCTGACATGCACTGTCAACTGTGGGACCTTATATAGACAGGTGTGTGCCTTTCCAAATCAAGTCCAATCAATTGAATTTACCACTGGTGGACTCCAATCAAGTTGTAGAAATATCTCAATTATGATTTACATTTACATAGTCATTTAGCAGACGCTCTTATCCAGAGCAACTTACAAATTGGTGCATTCTACTTAGGATAGCCAGTGGGACAACCACATCTCCATCTCAGTAAGTACATTTCTTCAAACAAGCAGCTGTGAGCAAAGTCAGTGCTATCAGGGACAACTACATCTCGATCACAATAAGTACATTTCTTTAAACAGGCAGCTGTGAGGAAAGGCAGGTGTTAGTTTAGACAAAAGACAAGTGTTAGTAAAGTTTATTTTTTATTTTTATGGGGTTTGGGGGGGGGGGGGGGGGGGGGGCTTGTTCCACCATTGGGATGCCAAAGCAGCGAATAGCCCGAACTGTGCTTCCGTAGAGGTAGGGGGGACTAGCAGGCCAGATGTCGATGTACGTAGTGTCCTCGTTTGGGTGTAGGGTCTGATCAGAGCCTGGAGGTAATGAGTTGCCGTTCCCCTCACAGCTCTGTAGGCAAGCACCGTGGTTTTGTAGTAGATGTGCGCTTCAACTGGAAGCCAGTGGAGTGTGCAGAAGAGCGGGGTGACATGAGAGAACCTGGGAAGGTTGAACACCAGACAGGCTGTAGCGTTCTGGATAAGATGATCAATGGAAACAGGCTGAGCTCAAAGTCTCATGGTAAAGGGTCTGAAAATCGTATCTAATTTGGCTAACTTTCTATGAAAATGTATTGTAGTGAGATCATTTCCTTCTTTCGGGATATGAATACTGAATATGTCCATGAATCAGCATGAATCAACAACTTACAATGACACCTTTTTTTTTAAGCCCTGGATTCCTAACCCCTTGATATTATTATTGGATCTGGTTTTGACTGCCAAATCGATATGCCGACAGTGGACAACCTGGTTTTACTTTTAATACAATTTAATACAATTTAGAAGAAGCCATTATTTACTATTTTACACCTGGTGTTACTATAAATTACTTTAACCCATTGTATAAGAGATTCTCCACAATTGTAATATTCCAGGCATTTATATTTAAATTCCAGTCCTACTTTATCAAAGGCCTTTTCAAAGTCAGCTATGAAAACCAGGCCTGGTTTCCCATATTTTTCATAGTGTTCTATAGTTTCTAGTACTTTATTTTCTCCAATGTGTCATCCATGTAAAAAACCTGTATGATTAGGATTAATAATATCCGACGATACCTTTTTAATTATATGCATTTTGCATCACACCGCTGAATTTTAAGTGGTCTCTTTTTAGGTGACTGGATCTTTATATTTACCACCTGGGTCCTGTTTCAGCAATAGTGAAATCAGACCTTCTTGCTGAGTATCTGATAGTCTACCATGTCTCCGTCAGGGCCACAAAGTCAAGGGACTGAAGGGCAGCATACGGGTCTGACTGTACTCTGGTCCATTCGGAACGGGTCTCCATTTTTTAGAAAATGTAGTTATGCATATCGGGTCAGGTGGGAAAGCCACAGATTCATTTCAGAACGAGTCCAACTTTTTGGACCCGTGAAAACCTCTAAACCACCACTCAAGTCACAGTGGGGTCGGTGCACCTCACCCATTCCCTCTATCTATGCACCTCTATTTTACTCTGTCACACTGGCTGTCTGTCAACTGTGTCAGTCTGAATTTGTCCCTGTCTAGTCTACCTATTCTACCATCCCTTTGGATTGGTGTGTGATGTGTTGTAATGAGAGAGAGAGTTTGTGTGTGTGTGTGCGTGCGTGTGTGTTTTTGTGTGTGTGTGTGCATGCATTGTGTGACTGTGTGTGTGTGTGTGTAAGGGGTCTGTGATCCAAGTGGCTGGGTGTGGTGGTTTGGAGCAGTGCAGTGTGTTTGTGTTAGTGGTTTGGTGGGCTGCCTCGGATGTGGTGTGTGTTACTGGGATGTTTTAGAGCTGAGAGGGCAAGTGTTGAGTACTTGTGGGTGCCTCGACTATGTGGTTAAAGTTTGTGTGTGTGTTTGTATGTGTCTTTATCATCTGACAATGTGTGTGTGTGTAAAAACACTTCCCTCACCCAGCTAGCTGCCCACTGCTGGGAACTGGTCTCACTAAATGTGTGTTCACTAGTGTGTGAGCGAGCATGTGTGTGTTTTGCTAATATATGCATGAATGGATCCATTTTATGATGTCAGTAAATTACTGAGTCAGTTACTGGAAAGCGAAGGGAATAATAAAGGGAAATAGATAAGATAATAAGGAAAGAGAAATGTTTTAACAATCCAACCTTTTCAGTGATCTTAATATGAGATTAATTGACGGAAGTAGGGAAGGAATTAAGGAAGGAAGGATAGATAGATAGCTCTGGAAGGACGTATTTCTAATGGGTTTGAAATAGACCTTGGATCAGCGTTCTTTTCTCCAGGCCACTCAGTGTTTTCCCCCTGCCAGGAAGTGACATCATCATCATGCTGACTTATCTCTTGTTATCTGTCGGGCTGTGGGCTGTCCTCTATCTCACTGTAAAACCTTCTACAACCCATTACGGTCCCTCACTGGGATAGATGGCCTCTCAGCTGACACTGGAATAATCACAACAGACTCCCTTCCTCTCTCTCAATTCTTCTCTCTCCTTTCTCTCTACCTCTGTTACTCTCTTATCTACCCCCTCATCATCTCTCTCTCTCTCTCTCTCTCTCTCTCTCTCAACCCCTTCTCAGCAACAGCAGGGGTTTAATTGACATAGCAGTCATTTTATGAAAATGGCCATACATCTAAATGTACATTTTCTAAACAGTCATGAATGGATCATAATCAATAACTCATTCCCCCCCCCCCCCCCCCCCACCCCCCCTCAGTCGTCTCCAGTGTGTCTATCTGCAATACATGCAGGTGTGGTGTCTAACTCTGTGGGCGGTCAGATCAGTGTGGTCAGCAGTAAGGGCATCCCTCACTATGATGGCTCGCTGGCTAACAATGTCTCCTCCACTGTGTAAGTACTCCTGTCTGTCTGGGAGAATACATCTGCTTTCTCTTCCCTTTCCATCACTCTCCATCATGATGTCTATTTCTCTCCCGCTCTCTCCAGTGGTCCTTTGTCCAACAGCCTCTTCACTTTCAAGACCAGTGGTGAGTTCAATAAGCTACAATACAAAAACAGACAATAATAAAGCCACACATGCTTCTGTAACCTTTTCAATTACACCTGCCACCACAATAACTTCTACAATCTCCAAAACAGCCATGTGTCCTCCCACTTGAATACAGACTCACAGTTTCTCTCTCTCTCTCAGGTTGCTATGGGACACTAGGTCTAGAGTCGGGCGTTGTCAGGGATTCCCAGCTCTTTGCTTCCTCGGTGTGGGAATGGAGTGACGTGATTGGCCAACCCAGTGAGTGGGGCCCGACTGGGGCCCGCCTTAATGGGGCGAGGCTTCCCTGGGCGTCGGCTCACAGCGACCAGCAGCAGTGGCTACAGGTGGACCTGAAGAAGGAGACGAGGATCACAGGCATCACCACTACAGGCTCCTCCCTCCTGGAGTACCAGTTTTACGTGTCAGCCTATCGGGTCCTCTACAGCAATGACGGACAGCGCTGGAACGTCTATCGGGAGGCAGATGCTACCCAGGACAAGGTGAGGCAAATATCCCTCTCATCAATAACCTTAAAAGGTCCTGAACAGTCATTTTGAAAGTACTTTTTATCTCATGGCTAACTACCAGGAAGTTTGAAAAGACAGGCTAAGTGGGCAGGTAACTTATATTCATGAGGTGGCCTTGACTTTGCAACTCCTATATCAAGCAACTTGGATGCAGTGTTTCAGTAAAATCATCTCAAGCAAATTTGGTGATACACCAAGCAACTCTAACAACATTGAAATTGCATCAATGATATCATTTTTATTTTATACATCTCCCATTTGGCATGTCTCTTGTGATGCGGTTCATAGCAGCACTGACGGATGTGTTGATAACTGCATGGGAGTTTTGAACGACCCTTACCCCCCTTTTGTTCCATTCTGGCTGAAGACCTAGCTAGCCAGTAACTAGCTAACACCAGACACAGATGAAGACCTAGCTAGCCAGTAACTAGCTAACACCAGACACAGATGAAGACCTAGCTAGCCAGTAACTAGCTAACACCAGACACAGATGAAGACCTAGCTAGCCAGTAACTAGCTAACACCAGACACAGATGAAGACCTAGCTAGCCAGTAACTAGCTAACACCAGACACAGATGAAGACCTAGCTAGCCAGTAACTAGCTAACACCAGACACAGATGAAGACCTAGCTAGCCAGTAACTAGCTAACACCAGACACAGATGAAATGGGAAATATAAACCACGCCCCTCTGTAAACGCCTTCTCCAATGTTGGTTACAAGGCTGTAATTACTTAAATTAGGCTAGAGAATATCATGTTACCATTTGTGTATTACAATGAGAATTAAGGTGTCCCTTTAATAATTAATCAAAGTGTTTGACATGGGGGAGGGGACCATTAATTGTATGATTAAACTTTATCAATGTAGAAGCAAGTCATTTTTCATACTTTGGTCTTGTTTCTTTCAAAAATCATCCAATTTAAAAACATGATTTTGACTCTTCATGACCTCTAAGGAGAGAGAAATCCTCTTTAGACAAGAGCAGGGCAGTGCAAGGTGGAGTCCTTTGTTTCTATGGCAACAGTGATTGATTGTGGTTGTTTATGGCAGTAAACATGAGAGCTGACTGTGGTTAAGTGCTGTGGTCAGTGCTTGTGTTAATTGAGTGCTTGTGTTAGTTGCGCTCTGTAATCAGGGCTTTTTATGCTTATACTAGTGATGCCATTGAGATTGAAAATCTATTTTACAAGAGAGGCCTGTCCCAAGAAGGCAGCAATCAAACATTTGTTATACACCATACATACAATTAACATTACAGTAGGTCTGTTGGCAGTAGGCACAGGCAAGATAACATGAGATATAATTTGGAAACATAGCTTCAGTGTAGTATTAGTAGTATTTTATTAGGATCCCCATTAGCTATTGCTACAGAAGACTGTTTCTGTTTCCTGATAGATTTTTCAAGGGAACACCAATTATCTCCAGGAGGTGCGCAATAACTTCATCCCACCAATCGAAGCGCGGTATGTGAGGATAAGCCCCACCCAGTGGCACCAGCGAATTGCCCTCAAGTTTGAGCTGCTCGGATGCCAGTTCCATCAAGGTAACCTAACCAGCCAATCAGATGCAGATGTTATGACTTTGTAGCAAATCAGTGAATTTCAATTATTTTACCATTGTGTGTCACTAACCACGTTTCCGTCCAGTTTTTATGCGAGTAAAGTCATACCGTAGCAGGAAGTTTCGGTACAATTTTATAAATGCAGACAGTTAAATTGTTCGTTCGACATGGTGGGATCTTTTTGTGTTGGTAAAATTAATTTTGTAAGAAATGGTGGTGGAAATGCCAAATATTGATATAATATCATATCGAAAGTAAACTTGGAGTCACACAATGACATGGTGTGTGGTCCTCCCACTATGACTCGGGAAACCATACAGTTTATTAGGCTACAGATTAAATAAATGTGATGAACTTCACAGGGTGGTGATAGTGCACAGTGATCTTGATGCTCCTTTCCAATAAATATTGAGGGTCTGATTCTGGTGACATGATGATCGATGCTTGACTGCTGTTTGACAAATACCAATATTCAGTGGTGTAAAGTACTTAAGTAAAAATACTTTCAATTACTACTTAAGTAGTTTTTTGGGGTATCTGTACTTTACTATTTATATTTTTGACTACTTTTACTTTTACTTCACTACATTCCTATAGAAAATTATTTTTACTCCATACATTTTCCCTGACACTCAAAAGTACTCTTTACATTTTGAATGCTTAGCAGGACAGAAAATGGTCCAATTCACACACTTATCAATAGAACATCCCTGGTCACAAATGCTTTGTTTTTAAATGATGTTGGAGTGTGACCCTGGCTATACGTAAATAAACAAAACAAGACAATTGTGCTGCCTGGTTTGCTTAATATAAGGAATTTTATACTTTTACTTTTGATACTTAAATATATTTTAGCAACTACATTTACTTTTGATACTTAAGTATATTTAAAACCAAATAGTATTTTACTGGGTGACTTTCACTTTTACTTGTCATTTTCTATCTTGGCCGCAGGTAGCCTAGCGGTTAGCGTGTTGGGCGGTTCGAGTACCCGAGCCGACAAGGTGAAAAACCTGTCAATGTGTCCTTGAGAAAGGCACTTAACCCTTGTTTGCTCCAGGGGCTGACCCTGTAGGTAGGCTCTCATTGTAAATAAGAATTTGTTCTTAACTGACTTGCCTAGTTAAATGAAGGTTTAAAAAATTATCATCTTTACTTTTACTCAAGTTTTAGGATTTTGTACTTTTTCCACCACTGCCAATATTCTCACTCTTATCCATAATAATCTCATCATGTAGACTAGCCTACCCTAACAGCCTACCCAAACTGTATCCACGTTTGCACTACCTCATCACTCACTGATTTTTACCCTTCAACAACTCAGTTTGGTAGAAACACCCTAATGGTGGGAAAATGTGCATATTTTCTTTATACATATTTTAGAATATTCACATGAAAATCTGTCGCCAATAGCGGAGAGGTGCATACATATGACGGCCCGCATGCACTTACCACAAATGCCTTGTTTTCTAAGTTTGCCGTATTGTACATTGCTCTCCGTTACTTGTTTTATTTAATCGCCGTTTGCACAGTATACATGATTCCAATTTTAGCTCCAAGACGCCGCCACAAATGTGATTCTGCTGATTCATAGATGCATTGAACCATGAGCATTGAACCATGTCTTTATGAACCTTTGCCTTTGGATGGAAACCTAGCCATTGGAGTTGAGGGATCCTATTGAACATTGTGTCATTTGTAATAAGAATTTGTTCTTAACTGAATTGCCTAGTTAAATAAAGGTTAAATAAATAAATACAATTGTTAAACTAAGTAGCAGGATCATTGGTTTGAATTTAACTGACCTTTCTCACCTGTGTCAGACACTAGTCATACGTAAGGAGCCATCCATTCTGAAGGACTCCCAGCATAATTTACGATGCTTCCCTCAGAGCATAGATAAAGGCTCCCCAAGTTTAAAACTAACAGGTGTAAACTGCCCTTCATCCCAGCTGCTATCATCTTCCTCAACAAACTGTGTACATATTGCTGTATATACCGTTAGTTTTCTATTTGTATTTGGTGTATATTTATTGTCATGTGTTCATTGTGTTTTACTATGTGCTGCAAAATGAATAATAAAGACTAGTCTACTCTATTGGAGGAATCTTAACCGTTCTGTCTCTTCTCCCAATGGACAGCGATGCAACCTCGGCCTCCCCCTCCACCAGTGACCACGGACACCCCCCCAATGTACGTCCGGACCACCCACACCCCCGACATCAGAAACACCACCATGCCTCCACGCACCAGCAGCGGTGAGTGAGAGGAGAGAGGGAAAAGAGTTACAATGTCTAGTTGATGTGTTGTTTATTGTGGTTGGTTCACACTGGTTGTGTTCTGGTCGTAGACGTGGCGTTGGCAACAGTGTTGGTGCCAGTGTTGTTTACGATTCTGACCACCCTCATCTTGACCATGGTCTGTGCCTGGCACTGGAAGAACAGGTGAGGATGAACTATAACTAGTAACAACTTAACAGACATCCACTCACTACCTCCCAACTAACTATAACACTGACACGCTGACTAGACCGGTCAGGTGTGCGCGCGATTGGGCTCATGTTGATTTTGTCCAACCAGACGCAATCAGGACACACAGGTTGAAGTATCAAAATGAACTCTGAACCAACTATATTCATTTGGGACAGGTCAAAACACATGAAACATTCATGGACATTTAGCTAGCTAGCTTGTTGTTGCTAGCTAATTTGTCCTGGGATATAAACATTGGGTTGTTATTTTACCTGAAATGCACAAGGTCCTTTTTTTCTGGATCTTTGTAGTATTTTGACCCATTTTGAGTCACAAAATTGTGTGTTCTCTACTCCGACAATTAATCCACAGATAAAAGGGGAAATTTTGTTAGTTTCTAGTGATCTCTCCTCCTTCAGTCTTCTTCTTCTGCGGACTTTATATGGCGGTTGGCAACCAACTTTAAGGTGCATTACCACCACCAACTGGACTGGAGTGCGGACCTCAGTTCATCTTTCAATCACCCACGTGGGTATATGTTCCTAAACACCAATGAGGAGATGGGAGAGGCGGGACTTGCAGTGCACGCGAGCAGTTTAGATGAAATTATTGAATAACATGTGTACATTTTTTTTGCAACGCTCGCAGTGTGGTCAACATGTTAAACTTCCTTGTCTGTTTTCCCTTTCTCCTCAGGAAGAAGAGTTCAGAGGGAGCGTATGACCTGTCTCACTGGGACCGTACAGGTATACACAACACTCTGTGTGTGTGTGTGTGTGTGTGTGTGTGTGTGTGTGTTTAGATGTTTATAGCGTGTGTCTCTGTCCAGACTGGTGGAAAAGTATGAAGCAGTTCCTGCCGTCTAAGATGGCGGAGGGGGAAGAGTCAGTCCGCTACAGCAGCAGTGAGGTGGGCCGGCTCAGAGTGAGAGGGAACACCCCCAGACTACAGGCCGAACCTGCAGGTACACACACACACACACACACACACACAGGCCGTGTCCCAAAGGCCTACTATTTACTATAAAGACATACTTTGTAATAGTTGCACTATATACTATTTAGAACGTTGTTTAGTAAAAGCAAACTCGGTAAACAACAAATATCAACATACTAGGCTCCTAAGAATGTTTAATCTATTGCACAATTGTGTTGATTCTTGCTTTTCGTTGATTTGAGTGTTTGTTTGTGGAACACACCCTCTCCATCTCTTCTGTTAGATTATGCCCAGCCACTGGTCAGTGGTGTGGTGACATCACTAGGTCAGAGGTCAACCTTCAAGCCAGAGGAAGGTTCTGACCCCGGCTACACGGACCCTGACCTCTACGACGCTCCCATGGCAACAGACATCTACCACGCCTACGCTGAACCCCTGCCCGCCTCTGGCGCAGAGTATGCCACGCCCATCATGATTGACATTGCAAGCCACCTATCAGGGAGCTCCGCACTGAACCAGCCAACCACAGTCTCCAGCTTCATGGGCCGTGGCCCCACCTCCCTTCTTGCACGAACAGACAGCGGGCAATCGGAGAGGTCAATGTACGACACGCCCAAGAGTACAGGACAGGCCACACCCACTGATGATTTAGCCTATCAGGTGCCTCAGAGCAACTCTCAGAAGCCAGTGGGGCAGAGCTAAAGAGGCGGAGTGAGGACTGTGATTGACAAGGCCGTAACCATAAACCACCCCCCGCCCCCCCAAATGGACAGAGAGAGGGAGGGTGAAGTAACCTGTAAAGAACAGTACCTAAAAGTTACTTCCCTTTGGAGATGCCTTTATGAGAGTGTGTCTACAGAGGAGTCTGTAGATGTGTGTCTGCCTGTACGTACATGGCTGGAGAGCTCTAGCATAGTACCATACCAGTCCTATCACTGAAACCACAAAGATGATTGTCTACATGAGAGAAGAAGCAAGGAGAGATGGAGAGCTCACCACTGTTTCAGCCAAGTCCCCTCTGTGTTTCTTTTCATTTGATGTTTTGTCATACTGAGTGTGTATATATATATATATATATATATATATATATTAGTTCCTTTCGTGTCAATCGAAAAGTGAAATAATTCTCCAAACAATAGGTTCTCTAAAATGGTTGCCTTCTATAGAAAGTCAATGTTTCTACCACTGAAGTGTTCTCTGCATAAAGGCCAAAGGTCACCTATGTCTAAAGAGGCGCTTCCTCGGTTTTACCAAGGTACGCTTTGATTGGAGGCTTGTACTGTTTCAGCTTTTGGATCAGTTAGTTCTCAAAATCAGACCTGTCAAAATGTTTGAGTTTAACCAATCACCTTATACATAAAGCTAGAGTGAAATCTACACATAAAACCTGAACAATTATTTTATTTTATTTATTTTTAATTCCTGCTGAAAACTACATACTCTCACACAAAAAAAAATCCCAACCACTATGGAAAGCGGTGACGAATCAGCTTCAAATAATTATGGTTGCACTGTTTTCATGGTTACACTGTTGTTGTCGTCATGGACACCTTGCCTCAAGTGATACTGGTTGGTGGCAAGTCAAAAAAAGGACCTCTCCACAACGTTTAGGCGCCATTCGTATTTGCCCAATCGGATTCACACACTGCCAGATTAGGACTAGTGACTTGGAGGAAGAATCTGCCCTCAAGGTGAACCTAGAGGAGCTGCCCAACAGAAGGGCTGTCTCTACAGTGAGTCAGTGAGACTAAACGGTGCTTTGTTTTATTATTATGAATCATTTAGCCAACCGTGCAAATATGGCCACCGTCTGTAAATTCACAGAACCCAGAGGTTAGGTTGTAAGGCTTCTGTGTGCTAGATGAAGATGGTCCACTCCAACCAATCTCACACTGGAGTAGTCTATGTTACTGCGTCAGGTGTGTGTATGGTACAGATCCTGACAAAGACGGTACGGCGAGAGGAGACGGTGAGGGAACATTATCACTAGTGACCAATCAGCATGCAGAAGTTATTATTTACAGAAACACCTCAAATTCCATTATGTATGTGTATCTGTGTCTTTATTGCTGTCTGTTGATTTCTTGGACATTGACTTATCAATGTGTGTCTGTAATGACTTTCCTTAGTATCTTTGTGCGAGTAGCCGTTTCTGTTGTGTAGCGGTGTGTCTGTCATTGTATGGCTGTCCTAAAAAGAGTATCTGTGTGCGGCTAGCTATGTCTGTCCCTATGAGTGTACTGTATCTGTGTTAGATAGATACTTTATTGATCCCCCGGGGGGGAAATTTCATTGTCAAGCAGCTACAACAAAAACACAGGGCAGGTGCAAAATGCCACAACGAAAGTACACAAAAGACAGATACACGGTACATGATACATAGAGCGGCAGTATGAAAAAGTATAGAAATACAATTAGTCATGTCTGTAGTCAGTGGAGCTCAGTCCAAATCTGAACCTGGACCAGTTGAACTTCAGGTTGAAGGTTTGGACTTCAGTAGGTGAGGCTGGCCCTAGGTCAGTGTGTTCCCTTGCCACTGTGTGCGTTTCTGTGTCTTCACAGATTGTACAAGGAGAAATAAAGCCTTTTTTAAAAGTATTTATTTTATTACTTTTACACATTCATATGGTCTACAGTGGGGGAAAGAAATGTCAATGATTTCTTCATATTTCACATTACTTCATAATATCTTAAAGGAATTCTCTGGAACTTTTATATACTTTTTAGCCAGTAGTTCTGAAAGTAGCACTCACGAGCAAAAGGTGGTCCCCGAGCAAGAGGCTGAAGCTCATTGATTGAAATCAAATTGCTAGAAGGCTGAAACACGTAGGAGAAATGGCGCAGCACAGTTCCAGAAAAACAGTTTAAAACAGGTTAAACAGTAATTCTGCATATATGAACTACACATTAACACATCCAGTGGGAGGTTTAAAAAATACTTAGTCAAAGTTCCAGAGCATGTCTTTAATGGATATTCAAGCTCTGACAAATAATCACAACTGAAAACATAACTTCCTATGGTTTCCCACCTCATTTCATTCTAACAGCACTACTGCCACCACATGGTCATGTAGGGAAATTAAACCAAGCATTCATGATAATCAAATGCTGAAAACACAAACCCCAACTCTACTCTAGAACAATATACATTTCAACCATTGACCATTTTAATAATCACAATCACATTCACTGTATTGACAGTATTATGAATGAATCTTAAATATATTAAGATTGATGGCTTGATAGAATTCTCTTTCTCGTGATTCACTCCATACGTCTCTTCCTCGCCACCTTTTCACATCATTCCTCCATATTCCGTCCGTTCTTACCAAACTTCCACCAGACGGCAGTGAGGATGACAGCGAGGAGCAGGATGAGACAGCCTGTGACCAGGTAGGCTATGGGCAGGAAGTTGTTCTGACCCCCGAACCAGCTGACTGTGGACAGGACCACTTCTTTTCTGCCCTGGAAGTACTCCACTGGGAAGTCTGGAGAGGGTGCAGAGGTCAAGGATAAACATAGCCACATACGGTGAACACAAACCTTTCATCTAAACATAGAGGCTTTATATAGTCAGTAGGCTTACTATTAGCGGGTTACCATAATTATTTTCACACAGATAAAAGAAATCTGTTGGTGTTTTTGTGCTTCATGTGCTGACTTTCCATTGTTCTTGTAACTGACCAAATAAACAAATCCAATATTCCAAGCCACAACCTAACGTTTCACTACCAGCCAAAGAGAAACTAGCTACACTAACCCTAATCCACCTAAGGGTTGGAAATAGGAACGTTCTGTTCGGAAATACAGTAAAAAAAATAGTTTTATCAATAGTTTTGATTCAATTGACTCAAATCTCCACGTGATCTCCCTGGTAAGAGTAAATCATTAATAATCATATGCATAACAAAGGATACTGTAGGAGATATGTACGCTGTAGTTTCCAGCTGGCAGCCCCTCGGTGAAGGGTTCTACGGCTCGGTTCAGGACCCCGTAGAGCTTCTTGAAGTTGGGGAAGGCAGCCTCCCTCATCCACACGATCAGGTCCTCGTTGATGAAGCCGTTGTTGTTGGGGTCCGAGGGGTCCAGGTCATACACTGGCTTCTGCCAGTACAGAGGCTGGGCCGTGCCTGACAATACAAAGAATATGGTTAGACCTAGAGTCCAGACAATGTTTTCACAACATTGAGACAGGATTTGGAAAAGGTCTTGACAACGGTCATACAACATTTGGAAAGGTAAGTAAGAGGGAGCAGCGATAGAAATGTCTATTAAATAAGGATGTGGTATTAATAATAGTGATGGCCATAAACGCTAAACATGCCATGAACACACTGTGTGACACACCTTCAAACACCTGTGCTAACGTTAGGGTCTTGTTCTCCACATGTGGGTTGCGGAACTTGACGTTCTTGTCAGTGTACCAGGTGATGCCCTTCCTGAACAAAGGAACATGGACCAACGGAACGCTCGCTGCTGAGTGGTACACCAGAGTGAAGGAGTCTGGGACAAACAAACAAAACTCATCAAGAAATCCATCAGTAATTTAATAATAATCAGGTATTTCATGTCAGAGAGAGATTTGATCATATCATTGGATATTAAACAGGGATGCAAACGAGTCACCTTTCTGCAAAATCCGCCGTTTCCAATCCAAAATAGGTGACCTACGTGATTCGTGTAGATCCGATTGGATCACTACTGTGTGTAAGCGAAGGAGTGATGCGCGTCTGGAAAACTTTCTGTATCCCAGGCTTAGCCAATCGTTCACTAAACAGAATGCAGCACGTGACTGAAGAGAGAATTTACAACCAATTTGCTAGTTACAGCATACAGCCTTCTTTCTGGAAAGAGTGCGCGCTCTGGACGGCAGGTAGCCTAGCAGTTAGAGCGTTGGGCCAGTAACCGGGCCGAATACCCAAGCCGGATTTGTCCTTGAGCAATGCACTTAACCCTAATTTGCTCCAGGGGCGATGTAATACTATGGCTGACCCTGTAGGTAGGCCGTCATTGTCAACTGACCTGCCTAGTTAAATAAAGGTTAAATAAAATTTAAAAAATGGACAGCAGAGAGTAGAAAAGCAGTTACAGCACAGAGTCCCCTGAACAATAACGAAGAGGTAGGTGAGAAGCCTGACCACGGAGACGGGAGTGAGAAGGCGATGAAGCGTACTTAACGAGCTGTAAACGAAAAACAACTGGCATTTAGAAAGTTTGAGGTGAGGGAGAAAATGTGGTGGAACAAGTATTATTGTCATTGTTAAGTATCTTGCTAGCTGGATAAAATTTTCCAATAGCTAGCTAGATAATGTTAAATGTTGAGCAACATTAGACAACTTAACGGATCAAATAATTGAGTTCATGGTGTGAAAATTAGCTGGCTAATAAAGTCTGACAGCTAAAGTTAGCTAGATAACGTTACGACAGATGAGTTAACGTTAGTAACCTAACCAATTCGCTACAGTAGTATTAACTGGTAACGTTATACGACTCCTTGCCGTTGCTTACAGGACCCTGGGAATCTGTGTGAAATTAACTAACTACTAATCGGTGAACTAATGTTTTCCCTCTACATTGTGGTAAATTTTTTGAATGAGAGAATTAGGTAAAAATTAGGCGTTACTTGTTAAACAAGTGAATTCAGGGATCAAGTGTAGCTGGAGCTTTGCCTGGCTTAAGTTAGATGCCACTATAGGAGGTCAAAGAAACACCACACACTTTGGCTTTTTCTAACTTTTTCAATACAGTGGATATAAAGGGGTATGCCAGGTGTACTCTCTGACTGAAAGAGATCAATTATGCCAACAAAGGGTATCATGCTCTGCTGGTACATTGTAGAACAGATGTCCACAGGCAGAAAGTGTACAATGTAATAATGTGCAGTGTAGCCCAAAGATATTGCTTTTGTTGTGTTGAACTTGACAGTAACACTTGTATATGAGTGAGGGAGGATTAAATTCTTTACTCAGTGAACGTTATTTTTTCACACATGTAGCCTTGTGCACTTGATCGATGTCTACTATAGTGGCCAATATAATAGAGCAAAAATAGAATGCCTGTCTGTTTCATTCTATTTCTACTTGCAATATTTAGATGTGTTTGGTCACAAGTGTTCTATTATAAAGGCTGTCATGGCTAACTACAATATTAGTGTATTGTTTTTTTCTCAAGACTTGTGTCATTTGCAGTAAAGTCTAGGCAACAAACAACATTGGATTGCTTTCTTTAATTTTTTTTGCGCGTGTTAGGTTCACATTGTATCCCAATCCGGCTGTGATTGTGCACCTCCCTATGGGACTCCCAATTGGCCCATCGTTGTCCGGTGTAGGCCGTCACTATAAATAAGAATTTGTTCTTAACTTACTTGCCTAGTTAAATAAAAGGTAAAAAAACAAAAACATGAGCAACTTTATTTTACGCACAGAGACTGATCATGTAGATCAAACTCTTTGTTGTTAAATTAGTTAAAACCTGCATTTCCCCCTAGCAGAGATATTTTGCATGTTTCGGTGCAAAAAAAAAAAAAAAAGTGTCACCTTTTTGGTCAATCACCAGTTTGCATCCCTGATTAAAAGGTGGCTAATGCAGTCACATTATTAGCAGACTCATAAAGTGATAGTTTGAGTAATGGTGATATACCGTTGAACATGCTGTTGGCCACAGCCCCACAGGGGGCGATAGGGAGTCCGTTCTTATCCTTTATGAAGGGCTCGCAATAGGAGCTAGGGTTCTGTAGTGACAGACAGGAAGAATTTGATGGGGCAGAAATTGTAAAAGCTCAGAATAAACCAGAAAATTAAGCAGATGGAGGAAGACAGTGAAGAATAGATTGATAGATTAACAGTAGCTACCTTGAGGTTTTTATATCTCCCAATCATCTGTCCATCGTCCCTAGAGTTCATGTATTGCCGGAGGTTCTGGTGGAAGTTGATCAGGCCGTAATAGAAGAACACATCTCCCTGGGACAGGAAACGAATCATCACTGTGCGTCTTAAAGGACTTAAAATGTTTAACACTGACACATACAGTTCATTAACTTGTGGTCTTGCCGAAGTGTACACACCAAGACAAAACACACTCACACACCTTGAACAATTTTTCGATGTTAAACACCACAGTGCAGTCGCAGCTCTGGTTCGCATTGGCACGGTCTTTACGCTTCTCAAAACACGTATCACATGACCCTGCGTGTGTGTAGTCTACCTGTAGAGGGAGGGAAGGAGAGATAGCAGGAGGGAGAGAAACAGATTGTATTCAGAACCCTTCACTTTTTCCACATTTTGTTACGTTAAAGTCTTATTCTCAAATGGATTAAATAAATAAAAAAATCCTCATCAATATACACACACAATACCCCATAATGACAGAGTGAAAACAGGTTTCAAATTTTTGGCAAATTTATTTAAAAACAAACAGATACCTTATTAACGTAAGTATTCAGAACCTTTGCTATGAGTCTCAAAATTGAGCTCAGGTGCATTCGTTTCCATTGACCATCCTTGAGATGTTTCTATAACTTGATTAGAGTTCACCTGTGGTAAATTCAATTGACTGGACATGATTTGGAAAGGCACACCTGTCTATATAGGGTCCCACAGTTGACAGAGCATGTCAGAGCAAAAACTAAGCCATGAGGTTGAAGCACTTGTCCGTAGAGCTCCGAGAAAGGAATGTGTCGAGGCACAGATCTGGGGAAGGGTACCAAAGAATGTCTGCAACATTGAAGGTCCCCAAGAACACAGTGGCCTCCATCATTCTTAAATGGAAGAAGTTTAGAACCACCAAGACTCATCCTAGAGCTGCCTGCCTGGCCAAACTGAGCAAATCAGGTTAGAAGGGCATTGGTATGAGAGGGGACCAAGAACCCGATGTTCACTCGGACAGTTCCAGAGTTCCTCTGTGGAGATGGGAGAACCTTCCAGAAGGACAACCATCTCTGCAGCACTCCACCAATCAATCCTTTATGGTGGAGTGGCCAGACGGAAGCCAGTCCTCAGTAAAAGGCACATAACAGCTAGCTTGGAGTTTGCCAAAAGGCACAAAAGACTCAGACCATGAGAAACAAGATTCTCTTGTCTGATGAAACTAAGATTGAACTCTTTTGCCTGAATGCCAAGCGTCACGTCTGGAGGAAACCTGGCACCATCCCTACGGTGAAGCATGGTGGTGGTAGCATCATGCTGTGGGGATGTTGTTCAGCGGCAGAGACTGGTAGACTAGTCAGGAGAGGCAAAGATGAACAAAGCAAAGTACAGAGAGATCCTTGATGAAGTCCTGAGTGCTCTGGAACAGGTTCTCAGACTGGGGCAATGGTTCACCTTCCAACAGGACAACAACCCTAAGCACACAGCCAAGACAATGCAGGAGTGGCTTTCGGGACAAGTCTCTGAATGTCCTTGAGTGGCCCAGCCAGGGCCCGGATTGAACCCAATCGAACATCTCTGGAGAGATTTGAAAATAGCTGTGCTGCAACGCTCCCTATCCAACCTGACAGAGCTTGAGAGGATCTGCAGAGAAGAATGGGAGATACTCCAAATACAGGTGCGCGTCATATCCAAGAAGACTCAAGGCTGTAATCGCTGCCAAAGGTGCTTCAAAGTACTGAGTAAAGGGTCGGAATACTTATGTAAATGTAATATTTCAGTTTTTAATTTAAAACATTAGCAAACATCTCTAAAAAACAGTTTTTGCTTTGTCATTATGGGGTATTGTGTGTAGATTGAGGGGAAAAAAAATATTTAATCCATTTGAGAATAAGGCTGTAACATAAAATGTCAAAAGTCAAGGGGTTTGAATACTTTTCGAAAACACTGTATAGCAAACACATTAAAATATATATGAATCTCAGAATGTTTGTATCCCATAGCCATTTGTTATACTGTAGCTACACTTATTCTCAGAATACCCTGGAAGTCTTCTCTCTCTTATGGTCTCTTTCAACCTCTATTTTGTAGTTAGATAAGCTATGCGCTCCGGAGGGTGTTATCGGTTCCATATCAAGTGACTGTGTGTGTGTGTGTGTGTGTGAGTATCGGTAGAGGAAATAAAATATTTGTTTTATCCGAAAGAAATCGCTTACTAACCTTCAGTTCGTGTGTATTCTGCACAGTGACAAGTAGCCACACTCCCAGCAGCACACACACAGCAGCCATACCGTAGAAGAAAGGCAGGATCGTTTGAGCTGTGAGCATGGGGGACCAGGCAGGCAGTCTCTGCTGTTTGAAAGCAGAGTTATCAGGCCTCCGGGCCGGGGGCCCAGCTTTGGCGTTGGCCTTCGCCTTATCCATGACAGAGAGCTCCGGCTGGGGAAGGTAGAGTACGGGAAAAGTCAGACAACCAGAGAACAATTAAGGAACATGAGTCTTCTTTCTTTTCTCTTCTCTTCCGGTCTTCTTTAATGCGGTCTTATCACATTTTTTTTTTCTCTCCCTCACTCCCCTGACCGCCAAGAGATGTTTCCCAGCAGGCTTAGGGCTAGGGTGGGGAAGACCTTTGAGACAGGCAGCCGGTTGTTACTCATTAACCAGACTTCCTCTTCCGTTCTTTTTCTACTGTTCTTCGCCCACTCCTTCCCTAGCGATTCAGTTCTACATACATACTGATGTATTACAGTCTATCATATCATCTCAGTACTAAAATATCTCAGGTTTATTTTCCGACGGTACCTTACGATCAGTTATTTCTTCCCCACTGAACTAGTTGCCATCGTCTGTTCCAGCCTCCTTGTTGTAGAACACGCTCACACACAGGATGTTATGATAAACTAGACTTCCTACTGGGCAAAACTCATGACATCACACTCAGTGGGAGGGGCTTCCTGCTGGTGTGGGTGAACAAACAGAGAGAGTCTGGTTCCATTCAGAATGTCTTTATTCAAACGTCACACAGTCGTGTGGTGTTGAACTACAACACTGTATAAACCATGTCAGACATTTTACATTTAAAATAGAACAAGAGCAACAGTGTCACAGAGAGGGTAAAAACAGGATGTCCAGCAGTTTCACTGTCTTATGGAGACAGGATTGGTTTGAGGGGCCCTACTTCACTTTATTGCATGTGAAAGAGAGCATGATCAGAGGAGGTCCAGTTTGACTTGGTTGGGTGACTTGGTTGGGTGTGTGTTTGTGTGTCAGTCTATGGTAGAGTATGGCACTAGGTGTGTGTATCTGTATCAGAACAGTCCCACTTTGACTTTTTCTTCCCTACAACCTTTCAAGATGCCTGTATCCAGCAGCTTCAGCAAGTCACCTTTGACCTGGAAGTGAAAAAGAGGGCTGTGTTATTAAGAAACCCCATACAGTCTGTCTGGCAGAAAGCCCATGTATTACTAGTGTACATTTTCCGTGCTGTGTAAAGCGACTGTTACTGGTCCAGCAGGGGGCGTTGTAGTCTCACCTCAGGGACATCCACCATCCTGCGAAGCTTCTGGTCTCTCCAGTTCCAGTCCAAAACCAGGAAGCGCAGTGGCGGCAGGGTCAGACCCTCTGGAAAAGATCAGTGGTCAGATAGGGGTCAAATGGGGGTTAAATCCCTGATGGGGAGCGAATTCGTGCGCACCTCAGGTTAAAGGTTAGAGGGTCAGAACAGTCACAGTAAATTAAGCCACACTAAGGACAAGCTGTACCCTTTTCAATGAGGGCACTCAGTCTCCCTGGCGTCCCCACCCCGATGTGTGTCACCCCCTTCTGTAGGAGCTTCACCTGCTCCTCTACCTGGGGACAGAAAGACAGACAGAGTACAGTCACGCTTGGCTTTACTCACTAACAGAACGGCTCATCTGTACTCATGAATATTCATAGGAATCTATTGTACAGTAAGGTATGTTACCTTGATGTGCTTTGCAAACAGCTTCAGCACTTTGGCCTCTCCCTTGAAAGTGGTCAACTGTCTGGTGAAGACGTAAAAACATGGGAGCATTATATTGAGCTGAGAAGTGCCATAAAGTATACACAATAAAAGATGATAAATGGTAAAAGAGGGAGACGTCCGTTGTCACTCACTTAATGACCTCGATGACTCTTAGGGCGGAGCTACAGACGATGAGCATAACCACAGAACTCTTCTCCGTGTGCTGCTTCTGGACCTTAGCCCATTTGGGACAAACTGAGCGAAAAGAGAAAGGGGAAAACATATAGAAGGGACAGATGTCAATAGTCTAAAGTGTCTTCCTCTCCTCATTTCCTCTGCTACAGCAGTGCAGATGAAGGAGATGCAATTAGGAGGGGAAAAACACCCGTCTTAACAGAGTTCCCTGGGAGCCGAAGACGTGGATGTCAATTAAGGCAGCCCCCTGCCCCTCTCTGATTCAGAGGGGTTGGGTTAAATGCAGAAGACACATTTCAGTTGTACAACTGACTAGTATCCCCCCCCTTTACCTTTAATCTAGGAACATGACAGAAGACTTACAGCACATATGGGACAGCAGTCCTATTAGTGTAACATTGAGGTTAAAAATGATTAATGTATTGGTAAGAGGTATGTAATGTATATGTAAAATGTATTTAGGTATGTAAGGTATGATGTTTGTTTTGGTTTGAACTCACTTTCTTTCAGGTAGGAGGAGAGGCTGTGTGTGAGGTCATTACTCGTCACGAAGCAGGAATCTGACCAATCAGAGAAGGAAAGTCACATTCAGAGAAAGTGAGTGAGTAAGAGTGTGAGAGAGAGACTAAAGGCATCAGCAACTCAAGAAATCTTTCACTCATTTTGACATTCTTGCAGAGTAGATTTTAAAATTGATTTTACAAGATGTTTGCTGCAGTATTTCTGAATGAAAAAATGTGCATGAAAATGAGTCGTCTCTCAGTGAATGACAAATCCCTACTGTTGACCAATCACCGACGACTTTGGCTACTGACTTCCTGAGAAAAGAAATTGTGCGCCCGAACTGATGAAAAAACCTTTGCCGAAGTCCAAAATTAACAAAAACATTACAAAATGTCGTCATAATATATTGTATGAAAGCCCTCTTCCGAAATGTTTAGGCTGGGAAGCATGCGGAAGCCTTTAGACAGACAGACTGATGGTCCTTAAAGCTCAGACACACCGGTATGATTGTCCTGCCGACAGTACTTAGCACAGTGTCGGCAGTCAACCTCTTTGGTGTTCAAACAGCAAAGACCTTTGAAGTAGTCAGCCACTCAGCCTTGTTAAAATACTCCAAACCAGATGGTGGCAGTAGCGTTCTTTACATTTACATTTGTCATTTAACAGACACTCTTATCCAGAGCGACTTACAGGAGCAATTAGGGTTATGCGTCTCGCTCAAGGGCACATTGACTCATTTTTCGGCTCTGGATTTGAACCAGCGACCTTTCGGTTACTGGCCCAACGCGCTTAACCACTAGTTTGGCAATGCATATCCGTGTGTATTGCTTATGGACTAAATTCCAAGCTATCTGCACTAATGATGCCAATTTGTAGAAAGCTCTTGTTGATACTAGACAGATGGCCATAGCTAGATAACTACCTAGCAAAGTGACGAAGAAACAATTAAATTCACTCTCCATTATCTCATACTGCCAATGCCAGCAGTTTAGCCAAATGTTTAGCTAGCTGTCGTAACGTTGCCTCATTAAAGTGGTGACTGCTATTTATTTAATAATTACCTACTACGTCTAATTATTGGATTAAATGAATCCTGCAATAATAAGCTCATTAGGAATCCACCACAGAAATATGTTTATTTTTACTGAGTTGCCACTTTCCGATTTTAACTCAAGGGTTGTCTTTTCTTTCGATATATAGCAGTACTTTTTTTAATGCCTGATGCCCAATAAACCTCGTTATAAACATCGTAGACTCTGTAAATCTTCACAATCCCCAGCTCAAACTAATCATTCCGTAATACACAAATTGGTTTAATGATTTATTAACTAACTAAATGATAATACAGGATAAACACAGTAATGGGTTCTAAAATAAAAAAAATATGGTGAGAGACTGGAGAGCGCGAGAGAGAGAGAGCACGCGAGAGAGAGAGAGACAGGCGTTTCTGTTGTTTATGACCTTATCTGAATTCCCTGAGTGTAGTTTGGGCAAGCAAGGCATTAGAATTAACTTGTGTAAATAGCTAAAACCACAGTCTTATCATCACAAAAACTATTTTTAATCTGGATATTCCTTACCAAACGTAACAAATGTAGACATCATTTACAGAGTATGAAAACTTTTAGCTAATCAATTGTGATTCAATTCTAATTTCAGTACTAGCTAGCTTGGAGGAAGTATTTCGTGTTGTGTGCATTGCATCTGTGCACTTAGCTAGCAACCATTACATAGCCTACTGTACATTGCATATGATCCGTGGATGTACAGAGAAAATTCCCTCTTTCTCGTTGGGTTCGTGCACTCTGAATGGCTCAAAGTCAAGATGTTGGCCACTGATGAGCATTGCCCGCTACTGGGTCAGCACGGAGCAGGTACCACTTCTGTCCTAGCAAGAGAACGAACGGTCTCTCACTGTGATAAGTACCTATCGTCAGTGTATATCATGCTTTGACCTAACGGCGGACAGAGGTTGAAAAGGTCAAAGGTGACTCACCCTGTAGTTTGAGCTCCTCTAGCTCGATGACGGAGCGAGTGTCTTTGAAATGTTCTAGAACCAGGCTCTGCAGGTCACCTGGAGAGCCCGGTTTGGGTTCAGAGTTGGCGAGGATGTCTGTGATCGTCTTCTTCTGAATACAAACAAAGCCACAAATCCCACTTCTAACACCAATGCGATTGAATTTATGCACATTTTAAATGCAGTTCCTCTTTCGTACAGCAGGTGTCTCTTCAACACCCTTCATCCGCAATCTTACCTTTCTCTTTTTCTTGGGCTTTTTTTCTCCCTCATCCTCTTTCTTCCCCTGAGCCATAAAACACTCAGTCTGTGATTTCTGTGTAGACAAATAGATCTTAGACAGAAGCAGTACACTGGTACACTAAAAACACATTGCAGTCAAAAGTCTACAACAAACTCTTACATACCAGCGCAGTCTTCCTCTTCTTTCCTTTATTCTCCTGTGGGGATGCTTGCTCTGTGGGCTGTTTCTCCTCCTCTCTCCTTGGGGCATCTGAAAGACCACAAAATGCCATTTCTAGTTGGACTTTGATCAACCTCTGCCAACTGGACAGGCATAGTTGAAAGGTGCATTGTCACCATGGTTACCAAGAAGAGTATACTTTATAGTCCCCATGGAAGCCAATGCTGTAACATACAGCCACACCAAATGCCTGGCTAGCGCTCTCACCCAGAGCGAGAGAGCGAGAGAACACCTCTAGACGTGATGCTTGGCATTCAAGACAAAGACTAAATCTTTGTTTCATCAGACCAGAGAATCTTGTTTCTCATGGTCCGAGTCCTTTAAGTGCATTTTGGCAAACTCCAAGCGGGCTGTCACGTGCCTTTTACTGAGGAGTGGCTTCTGTCTGGTCACTCTACCATGAATGCCTGATTGGTGGAGTGCTGCAGAGATGGTTGTCCTTCTGGAAGGTTCTCCCATCTCCACAGAGGAACTCAGGAGCTCTGCCAGAATGACCATCGGGTTCTTGGGCACCTCCCTGACCAAGGCCCCCCATTGTCCATTTGGAAGACCCATTTGCAACCAAGCTGTAACTTCCTGACTGATCATCATTTTCCTTCCTCATGATGCCATCTATTTTGTGAAGTGCACCAGTCCCTCCTGCAGCAAAGCACCCCCACAACATGATGCTGCCACCCCCGTGCTTCACGGTTGGGATGGTGTTCTTCGGCTTGCAAGCCACCCCCCTTTTTCCTCCAAACATAACAATGGTCATTATGGCCAAACAGTTCTATTTTTGTTTCATCACACCAGAGGACATTTCTCCAAAAAGTATGATCTTTGTCCCCATGTGCAGTTGCAAACCGTAGTCTGGCTTTTTTCTGGGTGTTTTGGAGCAGTGGCTTCTTCCTTGCTGAGAGGCCTTTCAGGTTATGTCGAGATATATATAAATAAATAAATAAATAATAAATAAATAAATAAATAAATAAATAAAAGCCAGACTACGGTTTGCAACTGCACATGGGCATATACATGTTCTTTTTTTTTTATATTTAACCTTTATTTAACTAGGCAAGTCAGTTAAGAACAAATTCTTATTTACAATGACTGCCTTCCCCGGCCAAACCTGGATGACGCTGGGCCAATTGTGCACCGCCCTTTGGGACTTCCAATCACGTTTTTTCACAACGCAGGGGTACAGAGTCATATAACCATTGACCTGTGATGTCAGATCAGTTGCATGTAATATCCATGTCTCTATGAGCTTGCAAACACACACACACAGACTTTCACACGCTTCCCCTATCCAGAGATTGTACTAAGCTCTCGACAGAAGGTCAGTCTTTATTTATTTTGCAGGAGAGGACTCACACCCAATCTTATATCCTCGGTCCAAAATGTAAACCACATTTCATTACATCACAATGACCTTCAAATGGACTCTGCTTTTCTTTCCACACTAGAGTCCATGTTCCAGTGTTATGGTTGACAGGCTTACATACTGTACTTCTATAGTCTGTTTAAAGCCAAGAGACTACACCCAGCCAAGAAAATAACCACTAAAACCACAACATTTTAAAAAAGATACTACCCACTGAGGGCCATTTAGGCAAAATAATAACAATAAATAACGCACATTAAGCTGACGGGAAGTTTCATATGCATCAGTCATATGAGTATGTGAGCGCGTAGCATTAGCTATGCATGTGTGAAATACCAGAGGCCAGTAGTTGGAACGCTCCAAAAAGACAAGAAACAGAGAGACAAACCCCACAAACAATTAACTGTTTCATAAGCGGTAAAAAGCCTATAGAATGTCTAACCGTTGGAGCAAATTATCATCTGGCAGTATGAGACGAGTAAAACCTACACAACAAACCTCTTGTGCAAGGCAACTCATCACAACGGCAGCAATTGTGTTAATTCCCATGACTGTATCCCAATTCCTGGACTGTATCCCAATAGCTCCCTTTTCTCATCACATTTGCTTCATGAACACTGATTTGAAAGAATTGGAAAGGTGAGGGGGGATATGGTGGAGTAGACCTATCTGGTACTTTAAGTGGCCATGGGACGAGGATGGCCAACCGAAATATTGAATGCTTTCTGACAGCAGTTCAAAAACAAATGCCTCAAAAGATGGAAGGGAAGTGAAGGGGATGTTTCAAAAAGGTTTTAAATTCTCTGGTGGGCGTGTCAGACGCAAACAGCTATCACAGGTGCAAACCCAATGTTTAATGTTAAATATTTGGAAAAACTTTATTGCTCATGACTTGTTCCTCTGGTGCAATTCCATGAACAGGATATTGTAAAACTTCATATATTTGAAAACTGCCTCACCCCCAAGATTCCATAAAACCTTTCTTCTCCGAGGTCCGCTGAATACTAACATGAGTGAACATAGCTTTAGTAATTCATGCATTGAAGTCAACGCATAGACGCAATCTGAAGCTCCCCTGGATCCGATTGATTAACCACATCAATAGGCATAAACAGCTCCCATACTTATAAACATATGATTTCATAAGGGTCAATAGGGTTCAGCTAATTCCTTTGCTGTGTTTTCCGATCAGAACTGACTCAGTAAGCCACAGCGTGTAAAGCAACACTGAGCTTTTAGGCTTTGATCTCAGTGGTAAATGGTTGGCTGCCTGAAACATAACTCGGACTCATGTCACTAATAAGTGTTTTACGATCAGCAGAAAACCTTAAGATAAATTCTTGGCGTCAGTTGTAACAAGTTCTGATGTAATCTATTGTGCTAGGTCTATGGCACAGAAACTATGCCTGAATAATTGTACAACAACTTATTTGAAGTTGATTCAAACAATGTCATCTAAACAAGACATGCAGTATGAAAGTTTCTTAATCTGCATGACTGCAGCAAATGTTTACTATACAAGCAAGAATGATGGTTAAGTTGGGAGAGACATTATTTTCCCTTGTTGTGGATCATAGAGCTCCTGGAAGAAAAACTGTTGTTGGGTTGTCGAAATCCTGCTCCTGGAACCAAAGGAGTTGTTGGGTTCCAGAAATCCTTCTCTTGGAACCAAAATGAGTTGTTGAGTTCTAGAAATCCTGCTCTTGGAACCAAATGTGCTGTTGGAGTCCATAACTCCTGCTCCTGGAACCAAAAGGTGTTGCTGGGTTCTACAACTGCAGCTGGAACCAAATGTGTTGTTGGGTTCTAGAACTGCAGCTGTAACCAAGTCTGTTGGGTTCAAGAACTTCTGCTCCAAACAGGTGCTCTACTGCACAACGGTTCCAATATGCCTGACACGTTTACTAGCCCTCTATAAAAGCAGAAAACTGAGACAGAGAGAAATAAGAGAAGAGAAGGACTCTCCTGCTGAGAAAGAGGAACCTGAGCCATTTTTTAACAGAGCAGAGGTTAAGGGAAGGTGATGACAGCTTTGTTAAATTTTTAGAGGAGCTGAGCAGAAAACTGACAGATGGAACAAACTCATCCATCCTTCCTAGACAGTGACCACAGTAGGGCATAATATTGACCATGGCACCAACAAGTAGAGACCTACACCCCAAAACCCCTTTCGCCCAAAGTGTAGGCCAGGGCATAATCCTGACCATCTACCAGTATCTACTCTTGAGGATCAATAACACTCTTCCATTTAACTCCAAGGTTGTCTGAATGTCTTACACATTCAGTTTGTTCTTTAACTCATGCACCAGCTTGGTTGGACTGAGGTTGCAGCAGTATAATTTCTCCTTCACAATAAGTCTAACAGACAGGCGCCCTGTCACCAAAAATGTCAGCTTTTATAAAAAGAGGCTGATTTAAGGAACGTTGATGTGTGCCAACTTAACCCTGGCACGAGTGGAGCCGGAGAGAACCTCAACCTGAACCCAAGCCTCCCATAACAGGTGGATATTATTGGTCTATTGGGAGTGAATGGGTAGCGACAGTTTGGACAAGCCAGGCCTTCTCTCAGACTTTTAGTAATGGTTTATTAAACATGTACTAGACCTTTCCATGGTTTATTAGCTCAATGGTTACATAGCAGGGTTCATCATGTCAGTGAATAAATGTGCATTCATAGACTGAAGTCATGTTTGTATTAATCAAGCTTTAAGATGGCATCTGGGCTTAAGGTGGCATTTAAGAGGGCAGACGAGTGGTGAAAGTGTGTGTGTATCACCATGTACAATATCAGAGTTATTTAAGGGTTGGGTGCTGTAAGGGTGTGTATAAACATGTGACCATGTTTTTATTTTTTGACGGTGTTAATGATTTTGGATCCCGGGGCAGCCTGTAGAAGGGGCAGACAGGGTCGACGCGGGTGGCTCTCAATTCTTAAGAAAATAAACCAAGGAGCCAATGGGCACGTGGCGCTGCCATTCTGTCTGCCAGGGTAAAGGCTTATTTCTCTAACACTTTGTGCACACATTTGTTTACATCCCTGTTAGTGAGCATTTCTACTTTGTGTGACAAAACTGTACATTTGAGTGGCCTTTTATTGTCCCCAGCACAAGGTGCACCTGTGTAATGATAATGCTGTTTATTATCAGCTTCTTGATATGCCACACCTGGTCAGTTGGATGGATTAAGTTGAGGGTGCATGCAATTGGCATGCTGACTGCAGGAATGTCCACCAGAGCTGTTGCCAGATAAATTAAAACATTTTCAGTTCTCTACCATAAGCCACCTCCAACGTAATTTTAAAGAATTTGGCAGTACGTCCAACCGTCCTCACAACCGCAGACCACGTGTATGCCGTTGTGGGGACAAGCAGTTTACTGATGTTAACGTTGTAAACAGAGTGTCCCATGGTTGCGATGGGGTTATGGTATGGGCAGGGATAAGCTACGGACAACAAACACAATTGCATTTTATCAATGGCCATTTGAATCCTGAGGCCCATTGTTGTGCCATTCATCCGCCGCCATCACCTCATGTTTCAGCATGATAATGCACAGCTCAATGTCGCAAGGATCTGTACACAATTCCTGTAAGCTGAAAATGTCCCTGTTCTTCCTTGGCCTGCATACTCACAAGACATGTCACCCATTGAGCATGTTTGGGATGCTCTGGATCGACGTGTACGACAGTGTGCTCCAGTTCCCGCCAATACCCAGAAACTTGGCACTTAGATTTATGTGTATATGTTGTGAAACTGTTAGATATTACTGCACGGTCGGAGCTAGAAGCACAAGCATTTCGCTACACCCGCAATAACATCTTCTAACCACGTGTATGTGACCAATAAAATTTGATTTGATTTGACGAGGAGTGGGACAACATTCCACAGGCCACGATCAACTCTATGCGAAGGAGATGTGTTGCACCGCACAAGGCAAATGGTGGTCACACCAGATACTGACTGGTTTTCTGACCCATGCCCCTTCCTACCTTTTAAAAAAAAAAGGTATCTGTGACCAACAAATGCATATCTCTAATCATGTGAAATCCATAGATTGGGGCCTAATGAATTTATTCAAAGATTGTCTGATTTCCTTATATGAACTGTAACTTGAGTTTATATTTTTGTTCAGTACATATTAGCTACTATGCTAGCTAGCTGGCTAGATAAACATGGTGCTAGTTACCTAAGAATATTCCTGTGGCGCACTGCATCTCAGTTCGAATCCAGACTGGCTGTGATTGGGAGTCCCATAGGGCAGCGCACAATTGGCCCAGCGTCTCGTGGCCAGTGTAGGCAGTCATTGTAAATAACAATTTGTAGCGTGCATGTGTTCTTGTTGTAGATGAGCGTGCGTGAGTGTGTTCTCGTTATTGATCAGCGTGAGTGTGTTCTCGTTGTAGATCAGCGTGAGTGTAAATGGAATGCAAAGACTGCCATCTGTAGAACCAGACTCCACTGATCAGCTAAAACAAGCTAATAACGCAATGCATGCACACACTTCTATTGAATATGCATTCACCTGTATTGTGCCTATGCCATCTTAATTTGCCCAGTTTATCAAGAGATGTACCATTCAATGAAACTATTACCATTATGTTGTTATGTAGTAAGATTGTTTACCAAAGTAAAATGTATTGTTTGATTTTTAAATATGCATATGTGGCTGTCTCTGGGAATTGTCATCAACATTTTGTAATTGAATGATGTTGAATTTCGGCATCCTTGACACCCCAAAATTGGTATTGGCATCGGACCTGAAAATATCCCCATTGGTTGTTCTCTAATAGGTGCTATAATAGTTACAATAGGTACTCCACAGCTCCTCTTCACATCCCTCACCCTCCCATCTTTAATTAACTGAATTGACCTTCAAAAGATTCTCCTATCTGCGCATATAGCGGATTTGCTGATCAAAAGATGTATACAGTTTAATAGACAGACTAAGTTAGCAAAATAATACCATATAATCAATAGTTAACACTCCCGCTATGGGTAAAGTATATCTATATAAAAAAATATTAAAAAAACAACGGTTTTGACTGATTTTATTTTCATGACGGTCTTCATCCAAAACCGTCACTGTCAAGGTTTTCCAATTACCGTCACAGTGTGTGTGTGTGTGCGTGCGTGCGCGCGTTATGGACTGGCATTTGCGGCTGCGAGTCCTAGGTTGGAAGTACTTGCTGTTAGAATGAGACCTCGTTAAAAGGCTTACTTTATCATTCCTTCCATCCCAGTAAACGAGTGGAACGAGGGAGGCCAGAGGAAAGAAAGTCCAGATATCGCCATCTGTCTTAGTAGAGGATAACAACTCTGTCAGACACACGGATGTCACGACGTGTTGTTTTTCTCTGTACTTTTTAACATTTTAATTATTTGTGTACTTGTGACATTTTACTTAATTGTTAGGAGCTAGTAACATAAGCATTTCGCTGAACCTGCTACCACATCTGCTAAATTGTGTATGCGACCAATAAACTTTGATTTGACACACTACACACACAAAACCACATAATAATCTGTCTACTTTGGCTGCCTCTTTCCAAAGAGCTTATTTTAGGCATTCTGTTTGTTCCTGCTGCACTAGCTAAGTTCGTCCTGTTTAGAAAGATGGGCTGCTTTGATGACAACAGCCAGCTGTAGCCTAAATCCCTACTCTTGTGTTGTTGGGACATCATCTTTCACTGCTGTGTAACTCTGGAAACTCTTGTCCTGTTTATAGTGCATTTTTGTGTACGTGCATTAGCGTGTGTTACCAGGCCTATCTTGTGTGCATAGTGCATACGTGTGTGTTCTGTGCATGCGCTCACCTACTGGCTACAGTTGTGTGACCCTTTAAAATTCTAAACATAGTTAGAATGTTTTGGCTAGGTGTTAGGATGATTTGCTCATAGATGCTTTAATGTTTCTCCTTCTTAAATTAGTATGTGCAGAGATACTATTAGGCCTAGATATCCTACTTCATCAATAGGGTATTCTGCGGTTGGACCAGCATTGTTTGCCGTGGCTGTAACCTGTTGGACTCAGCGTTGAGAACACGCACACAGACGCGCAGTTCATCTCCTCATAAAGTCTGCAATTAAGCCCTTGGTCAAGCAGACAGCCAGCCCGCCGAGATAATGATGTGCTAACAGAAAAACTATAGATGACCGAAGAAACATAAGCAAGCATGCTGAAGCTATCTTTGTTGCCCTGGGTGGCTGGTTATGACTAGGTGCCTCAGTGTTTACATTAGCTGTAATAAAGTCATTAAAGCTGTAACTGATACACACAGGCAGTAGCTCATTCAAACAAGAAATAGGCCTAGTTGAGTGCTTAGCTTCAAATGATATCACCGTCCGGGTCAGTGCACTAACCTCCCTTCACACTCTCCTTTTCTCCCCCTCTTTCACTTCCTCTTCATGTCCCTAAATCTCTCTCTCCCTCTCAGCTGCATCCACAGATACATTCCCGTAGTAACAGCCCTAACATGGCTGCCCGGAACACTGATGGTTCACAGAACTCCATGGCCTACCTAGACCCCCTCAAGGGCAACGTCCTGAGGGACAGATACAGTATTTGCATGGTTAACTATACTATACAGGTCGATGGCAGAGAAATACTTAAATAGCTAAATGTGCGTATGATATAAGTGAGGGTAATAATAGTTTACTTAATATACAGTCTGGTTAAATGAACAGGTAAGTGAATATTTGCATGGTTACATTAACTGTACAGGTAAATGACAGGAAGAGATACTTAAATAGCTAAAATCTGTGTATGATATAATTTAGGGTAATAGTAATTCCCATAAAATACAGTCCTTAGTGCAGGGTTTAATTACAGATAAATGCACGTATTGCACATTCGATATACTAAAAGCAATGAAAAAAAGATACTAATATGCATTCTTGAGTGAATGACTACAATAAGTTCAGTCCAAGAATTACTTACAATATTGCACGTGATATAACTGTACATGAATATGTATATACAGACCTGAATGAATAAATAAGTCCTGAGTGAATGAGTGATTACAGATCAGAGTTGGATGCATAATTGTTAAACTAGGTCCTAACACCCCAACAGTTCCAGGTCTATGTTGCTGACCGCACGGCACCCCGGTGAGGTATTAAATAGTCTAATAGCGCCGGCAGGAAGGACCTCCTGTAGCTCTCTCTGGCACACCGTGGTGGGATCAGTCTGTGACTGAAGGTGCTCCTCTGCATCACAACCATGGCATGCAGAGGGTGGGTGACGTTGTCCATGATGACCAGCAGTTTGGACAGGATCCGTCTCTCCGCCACCTCCTCTAGAGTGTCAAGGTTAATCCCCAGAACAGAGCTAGTCTTCCTGATCAGCTTATTTACCCGAGAAGCGTCACCAGCCTTTATGTTGGCGCCCCAGCACACCACTGCAAGAAAGATGGCACTGGCCACCACAGACTGGTAGAAGGTATGCAGTAGTTCACTGCACACATTGAAGGACCTGAGCCTCCTCAGAAAGTAGAGTCGGCTATGGCCCTTTTTGTACAGAGCCCCGGTGTTCCCAGCCCATTCCAGCCTGTTGTCCATATGGACTCCCAACCATTTCCACATCCATCCCCTGTATAGGGACTGCAGTCAGTTGGGCCTTGGTTCTCCTGAAGTCCACCACCATCTACTTTGTTTTGCTGATGATGAGCTGAAGGTGGTTCTGCTCACACCACAACAAAAAGTCATTGATTGTACTCCTGTACTCCTCCTCCTACCCACCCGATGCACCCTACAATTGCGGAGTCATCCGCAAACTTCTATAGGTGGCATGTTCCAGAGTTATATCTGAAGTCCGAGGTGTAGAGGGTTAACAGGAAGGGGGACAGGACCATTCCCTGGGGGGGCCCTGTGTTGCTCACTGCCCGTTAGTAGAGGAGTTAGACTATTAGCCTGATCTAGTCATGACCGCTGCGCTCTGTAAGCTCGCCAGATCAGGTTGGTCGTACGAGGCTAGTAGCCTATAGCTCAGATTTGCCATGTTCAAAACTACACTAGGTTCAAATCCTTAAATGCACAAATTCGAGTCAAATATGGTTTCCACTAGATACAACAGCCACAATTTACGAAAACAAAAATGTGCTTTTTGGTCTTAATTTAAGATCAGGATGAGCATTAAGGTTAGTAGTGTGGTTAAGGTTAGGTTAGGTTAAAAATCCAATTTTAATAAGACAAATTGTAGAAATAGGCAGAGGTTATGATTTTGCGGCTGTGCTAACTAGCGATGACCCTCATACATCACGCATTGACATCATCACTGGGAGATTTGTTCCAAACTGAGTAGAGCTCAGCTGTAGAGGAGACAGAATGATTCAGACTCTAACAGAGGAGCCTATTGTGACTGACTAAAACCATGAGTAAAACACTCCTAGACGTGCCTCACAGAGCATGACACACACACACATAGCCTACACCACAGCTGTAAAGGAAAGATTTTTTCCTTCTGTTGGGAGTCCAATCTTCATCTATCCCTCCTTTTTTTATTATATCTATCCATCTCACCAGGCCAGAGACGAGGTGATGGCAGTCCTGAAAGCAGAGAAAATGGATCTGGCTCTGCTGGAGGCCCAGTATGGCTTTGTCACCCCAGGAGAGGTTCTTCGAGCCCTGCAGAGAGACTCACTCCAGGCCAAAGCTTCTGAAGCCCAACCGCAAGATGTCTATTAGAACCCCATGGCTGAGGAAACAGGAGATAAACACTCTCTATTAAAAGCCATCAGTCATACTTGGGTGTGCGCATCCTATAAAGGCATGAGTTTTGCAGTCGAGATGGCAAAATGATAAACCAACCAACATATTAACCGATTGCCAATTTCAAACAGCACAATGAGAACCACAGTGTCTTAAGTTTAGCCGTCTTCTTGTCTCTCTCTCACTCTGTGTTAGCTGGAGCGTCTGGTGGAGACGGGGAACCAGAGCTACAGGCAGATGCTGGAGCAGCGATCCCATAGTGACGCCCTCTGCAGGCTGGAGGAGCAGGACCAGCACCACCGCGCCTTCATGCAGCGCAGCGACGACCTCACCGGTCTACTGGAGCAGGACCGCAAGAGGTCAGTGACACCGACCGCTAGCTAGCGAGCAAACTTTTACAATAACGTGACAGTCAGTCAAAACAAGACATGGTATCGAGAGCAAGATCAAAACGAGCCTCTCACGATTCCCCACATGGCAGCTTCTTGTCATTGTTGCTAGCTGCTCTGGCCATCTAGAATCACAACACATAGACTTCTGCCCCTTTGAAGCGCACAAATCGTTTTCGGGACGTTGTCAGCTAAACCGTCTATAATTTCTCTACTTTAGCTTCCCCTCTCCCAAGAGCTCATTCTAGGCATTAGGAAAGGCCAGGGGTCGGGTTAAAAACGCAGAATTCTGCCTTTTTCCACACACAAAAAAGATACAACTCATAAGAAATATCTTGGAAACGCAGATCTAAAAATGCTTATTTTTGTCATTTCTGCTCAGCATCAGGCAAAACATTTTTTTTTATTGTAAGCTCATTTAGTTGTGTGGCTGCTAGCCAAATAGTGTTGCACTTATCTGATGAAAATGAAGCTATTTTCTGGTGGATGTGTTGCACTAATGTATTTTCTGTGAAGGATTATTAATGCATAAAATGTAGGTGAAATGGGTTTAAAAACGCAGATTTGTTGATGGTCTGCACTTTGAAGATGCAGATTTCTGAACTGACCAATGGAGTATAAAGGGCATGCATATCTCTCTCATATGCAGGTGGACTGAGAACCTTCTAAAAAAGAGTGAGATCACACATGCACTTCAAAGCCTTACAATGCTTACATTTTATCTGCCATGTTTATCTATGATATCAGACACACTTTTTAAAATCAGACTGTCTTTACTGCATTATTTATCCGGCTTCTCTCCCCCACATAGGATACTCCTTGGAGCTTGACAGAGAGAACGTTCGACATCGAGTCTGTGATACCCTCTCAAAACATTACAGCGAGAGAAAAATGTCCACGCTTTGACAAGAGACTACACATGGTTGTTAGTACTAGAGAGGAAAAAGTAAATACTGGAAGTAGGAGATGAGACAGTGAGCAGGGAACGCATCTTAATACTGGAAGTGGGACTAGATGCCTAGTTAAATAAGGTTAAATAAGAAAAATGTTTTCAAAATTAGACAGTAAGCAGGGAACGCATCTCAAATGTAATCTGCCCTTAATCTCTCTCTTTCTTTAGTCATCACTCAATCCCATCTCCTGCGTAATTAAGACTGATCTTAAGTCTCTCCCTCTACCTCTTATAATATACAGTGCCTCAGTGCGGAATGTCTCCCACACTTCTCTTAAATCGCTCTTCCTCATTCTCTCAAATCCACCCACTCATGGTTTAAAGCCATCCATTTAATATCGGTCCCCCCTTCCTTCCTTCCCTCCCTCTTTCTTTCCCCATCCTCTGGTAAATAAAAGAGATGTAGGATAATGTAATCTTAGCGTGTTATAGCATGATTTAGGGTTTAATATATCTACAGAATAAAATAATATATCTACAGAAAAAAGACAAATCCTGCTTATGTTGTCTGTTTGAGAGTTTGTTTAATAGCCTACTGATTCCGTGAGCTCCAAGCCTCACGCGACTGCAACATGTCGGATAAAGCAACTTCACAATTATGTCTGTTTTTAATCTTTGCTATGCTGTAATAAAGGCTTTACAATTGTTTCCGTTAGAACAGACTCTGGTATTAGGCTACTTATAATTTATTTAGTGTTGTTTACACAGTTCCAAACGGTCAGAAATGTAATACTGTAATCCAACATCAAGTTGGTGGTTGTTGATATCCCTCTATTGGTGTAGGGGCTGTGCTTGCCAGAGTGGGTGAGGTTATATCCTGCCTGGTTTGGCCCTGTCCGGGGGTATTGTCGGAGGGGGCCACAGTGTCTCCTGACCCCCCGTCTCAGCCTCCAGTATCTATGCTGCAATAGTCTATGTGCCGGGGGGCTAGGGTCAGTTTGTTAAATCTGATGTTATTATCCGGTGTCGTGTGAATTTAAGTATGCTCCCTCTAATTCTCTCTCTCCCCCACTCTACCTCCCCTCCCGGAGGACCTAAGCCTACCCGGAGGAGCATGCTTCAGGACCACCTGCCCTGATGACTCCTAGCTGTCCCCAGTCCACCTGGTCGTGCTGCTGCACCGGTTTCAACTCTTCTGCCTGCGGTTATGGAACCCTGACCTGTTCATTGGACGTGCCACCTTGTCCCAGACCTGCTGTTTTCATCTCGCTCTTGCTCTACCGCACCTGTGCTCTATTGTACTGAAAAGCCAAGTGACATTCACTCCTGATGCATTTACCTGTTGCAACCTCCACAACTACTTTTATTATTATTTGACCCTGCTGGTCATCTATGAACATCTTGGAGAAAGAACTGGCCTTAATGGCCATTAATTGTTATAATCTCCACAGTCAGAAGAGTACTGGCCACCCCTCAGAGCCTGGTTCCTCTCTAGGTTTCGCCTTTCTAGGGAGTTTTTCCTAGCCACTGTGCTTCTACATCTGCATTGCTTGCTGTTTGTGGTTTTAGGCTGGGTTTCTGTATAGCACTTTGTGACATCGGCTGATGTAAAAAGCGCTTTATAAATAATGATTTGATCACCCGTTTGTCACACATTATATACACCTTCCTTTTCTTGATCTCCTTATGATCATCATCATTATAATAATACGTAATATCATTATAATAATACGTAATATCATCATTAGTAGGCTTAGTATAGTAGACTTGTATAACCACCCTCGAGCTGTAGGCCTAAGAGTGCATAGCTGTCTTAATACTATAACTTAAGCCTATATTTCAATATATTAGGCTACTGTATCAATCATTCATGTCATCACACAGCATATGAGTCATTCATGCTTTGAAATGCAATCAAGCATTGAGTTAAAATTAAGAGCCTTGAATAATTAACCTAAACAATATAAAACTGCAACATGTCGGCAATTGCATTCACAAATGCATGTGACTGTGAGCAGAGTTTAGTCTTTGCAGTAATAAAAGCTTAAAACATTTTTATTAGAACACTTTTACATTGTTCCAAACGGTCGAAATTCTGTTTTTATATTGTAATCTAACAGCACCTGTTTGTCACACAAAATACGCACGCAGCGCTTGCTCCTATACCCTCCTTTATCTCAAGTGTCTTCCACAACTAAGTCAAGTGTCTTCCACAACTAAGTCAAGTGTCTTCCACAACTAAGTCAAGTGTCTTCCACAACTAAGTCAAGTGTCTTCCACAACTAAGTCAAGTGTCTTCCACACGTTGCCCTTTCCCTTCTTAGCAACCAGTTTCTTCTTTTCTTTTTCCACATCCTCCGCATCTATTATGCTGTCAAACTCTTACGGTGTTGGAGTTTGTTGTAACCAATTTATTGATACGATTATGATATGGGACCAGTTTCAAGCAACTGGGCATATGTCGCAAGTCACGACTTCACAGGAGAGCCATTTGAACTTTTTTTTTTATCAAAATGCGTTTTTTGGCAGAAATGCCTTCTGGAATGTGAACTTTCATGTCCCTTAATACCAAACTTGTATGCCATCTGTAAATACTAATACAATTGTTAAATTACAAGCCTTGTTGGTGAAACCGCAGAAAAAGACAGCAACCTTCCCACTAGCCATGATTGGCTGAGATAATGAGAGGGCTGGACATACAGATAGAGGAGTTCGGATTGATCTGCGATATAGAAGGCTTCTGTGTATTGGAGCCCAGTCTGTGTTGGTAATCCTGTCAAACGCGGCTTTTAAAAAAATGTGTAGTGGAGCTACGTAAGTGTTGCTCTCCACTTTCTGGAGGATCGAGTTTTGAAATCAGGGGAATTAGAGTATGATAGCTAAAGAGATGGAGAAAACACCTGTCCGGATTACATCTTCAAACTAAGGGCAACCATGCATGGCATCCGACAGGAGACGCGTCCAACCATGATGTATACAGGTAAGATAGTCTAGCTAGCTACATTTTCAGATATTACACGTTTCTAATTTGGACAGGAAGTGGTTTCATTTCAAGCTAGTGTACTGTTAGCTAGCTAGCTATCATTACCTGGCTGGCTCCCTAGCTAATGTTGTGTATGACGTTATTATTCTTTGTTGTTTAACTAGCTAACGTTTGCTGGCTGGCTCGTTAGCTAACGTGACGTGTGTGGTCGTACATGTTTACCTAGCTAGGTTAATTGTTTACCTAGCTACATGTCTTAAGCTAAAAAGTGTACAACACCCGTTGAATATGGCCGGTGTCAGTAAACCTCTGCAAAAAAGTGTGAACGCTCCGAGAGCGAAACGAAATGGGTGGGGCTAAAGCTTAAGAGGGTGCGAACGATGCTGAATGGGTGTAGACAAAGAGCTATTCACTGGATACTAAAAATGACATTCTCAAGTGAGTTTATCAACTTTCAAAGCAGAATGACTTTCCCATTGTTCCTCAAAAATGCAGTGTATAATACCATTTTGTAGCTCAGTTTACTTTTATCCAATGTAAAAAAAAATCGGAAATATTAATTTTGCTACAAGACTGAATACAGGTGTTCGAGTCACATATACTATAGTTCAAGGCCTATTGGTCCCGGGCATGCAATGCATACGTGTCACGTAAATACAACAAGTGTTGAGGGAATAGGGAATGTTTTCAGTAACCAACATTTTCAGTCAGAGAAAAAAACAAGAAAGAAACTAGAAATGGCTGCTATGTTGCAGCTTCAGCACCACAGACCGTGCCATAAACACTGTTGCTGTGCTATGGTCCCTGGTCACTGCAGAAAGGAGGAGACACAACGTGAGCCAGTCACACATGCAATCACTGATTTTATTTTAAAAATTACACGGCCTAAATCGAGTCATTTGTGTGTCTTAATTATTTCATCAAATTGTGCTTAAAAATTTCACACAAGCTCAGTGCATATCATTGATTTTATAAAAAGCACATAGGGTGTGTTTAAATATGGAAAATACATGTTCAGCTAACATTACACTCCTTGCCACTCCATGTCATTGCCAAAGACACTGGCCTTTAGGCAATTTCAACGTTCAATATGCAGCAGGATTTTCGGGGGATTTGCTTATTGGTTGTTGGAAATAACATCAATATAAAACATTCAGCTGTTAGCTAGGCAAGTTGTATCTTCATGCTTAAAATCAAAAGGTTTTGTAGTTGGAATTGCAGTATACATTTAGTTTGAGAATTAAGACGTGAGCTAGCAACTTTTGACAGACTGGTTTCGTCTTTACAAACAAAACGGTTGTTTAGCAACCGGATACCAACGTGTTCTGTGGAGAGAAAAAAAAGTGATAAGAGTTCCAAAATGTGTATAATTGTTGTGATTGGAGGATAGCTGTGAGGGTTATTGAATCAGGATCAACTCCTCTGTTTTCCTCGAGCTCATTAATTATACAATGTTCATATTTGAAGATGGCAGAAAAGCCAGTCTCTTTGGCAATGACAAAGAGTGGCAAGGAATGGAATGTTAGATAAAGAGACTGGTACTCAGGCTAAAATGTCTCTGCTGTAACCAAGAAGCTTGATCTTGACATCTAGCCACATAGCTAACAAGTTAGCAAAAACAAATGCTGGAGCTCTAAACTGGATTTTTTTAAAAATTTTGCGACATTAAATCTTATTAAAATCTGTCCATATACATCTCCAGAAAGTGACCATTTATTTTTTATTAAAAAAAAATTGAGAAGCGAGCACTTCACATGATCATTCGTTCATAGACTGTTTGGTAATGACTTGAGTAAGGCAAGTGTAAATTCCATGAGTGGGAAAGCGGACGTGGTTTTGGACAATTGATATTTACTGCAGTAAATAAAACTTGTCTTGTCCAGCACCACACTCTAGAGACCGGTGCACAATAGCCAATCATAGCTACAGTAGGCCTATATGCAAATATGCCATTTGGCACACGTGCCTGCCATCATTCACTTTGAACTACTGGACTGTGTGTTTAAAGACAGTAGCAACAGCGCAACTTTAGATCATTAGAAGGTATTTGCCAAAAGCCACAAACGGATTTGTGAATGGATTTCATTGGGCTGACAGGTCTTCAGTCTTTAACCGTTTACACGTTCATGTTCTCAAAACGCCCGTGCCCAAATGTATGATATTTATTGATCAGATGATCTTCTCATCAAAACCCTCTTAAAGTAAGGGAGTCTTGTGGCATCGTCACATAACAGATGGGCACTCCAAGCAAGTCCCCTAGGGTGAGGGAAAAAAGAGACTAAGTGAGTGAATGAGAGAGAAAGGATTTCCCCCTCTTAAATCAGTGCTGGGTTAGATACCCAAAAGAAAATGTTTTGCTTGGTCGTCCTGAGGGACGGAACAGTGTAAATTTGGCAGAGTTGTCGTGGAAACAGCCAGCTGTTCTATCCATCCAACATGGTCATGCATCCATCGGCCCAGCCAGTAATGTGTGAGGGAAGTGGGGATCTTGCACTGCAAACTCACTCTGTCGGTACGGTCTAAACTGATGGGTTCATTCAGAATTCTACTAGTATGGTCTAAAACATTGGTTAATGATTTGATATAGGCAAAAAAAATAAAAAATATGTGCATCCATAGTCTGAACTGCTGGGCTCATTCATGGTCTCCCATAGTGCTTATTGAGAGGGGGAAAGAGGAGGACTCTGAGAACAGGCTCTGGAATGTGCCAAGCTCAAAATACACAGCCCCGATCCACGCAATAGTTGTATTCAAAAACAGATCAGTTATAAATCATAACTGAACTCCTCTGGAGAAGTTTGGCAGGACATGACTCGATGGAGAGTCGGTTCTTATTATAAAAAGAGCAGATTAGATAGAGGCACACAGGACAGCAGGGAGGCCTTGCCTGGCTCAACACTGATGGAGTAAAACCCCAGATATACTACCACTGGCAGGGACATGAGACGTACATACAGATAATTGCAAACAGCAACTGCATTGTCACAAACATCTATCGGTTTCATAAAAAAGTCACAAGTGCTGTTTAAAACCCATTCTGCTCAATTGCCTAATTTCTAGTATTATGTGGAACAGGGTGCACAACATGCAACGGGGGGGGAAGAGAGAGAGAGAGATCTTCTCATAACAGGCCTATTACACGATGTTAGAGGGCTTTCTTGGAAATGCCTTTGAGGGACGCAATCATCCGTGTAATTGTGGACAGGCAATGAGGCAGCCAGCCCCATTAAACCCTCTGCTTAAGAGTTAGTGGTCCTCTGAATAATAATAATAATAATATAAAAAAACATCCTTCCCTCCTTCCTAGATGTACATGTGCGATCAGCAAGGCTTCAATTACATAACTTCCACCTATCCAGTGACTTATATATGCCTGGGCTACTTCAAGGGAGTCAAGGAAGGAACTATGTATTCCTGAAGTATTACAGGACTGTGGATGGAATGAGGAGCACTGTCTGATCCACACCACATTCATTCAGTTACCAAATCATTCATTATGCAGTACTCTTTAGGTAGGGAAGAGGAGTGTTTCCCTGACCATGGCACCTGACTAGGTAAAATGCCTAGGCTAAGGGTCCAGACCAAGTTCTACCGCAACAGGCTCTAAGCTAACACAGTAGTAATCCAGTAGTTCCTGCCTTCAGAGTAAACTAGTACCTGAAAGCATCATGGCTATTACAGTGTTGTAGCTGCAGGAGCTACACATACTGGAATTGGAGCCACATGCTGCTAATCAGATTGGTCCAGGTTTAATGGATGTCACATGAGCGACTTCCTCCTGTGCGAGTGTGGCTATTGGCCAGAGTTTTAGTCCTATGTTGACTAATTCGCACACACACACACTCACTAACAGTCCCTTCTATAAATAGAGAGGTTTCCAGAGAACTGTGGGCCTTCAGGCTGTTTTGGAAATGCTTGTGTGATGACTGCATGTCACAGGGGACATATTTCATCCTTAATTGGGGATTGGCAAAAAGGAGGGGGGAAAAAACGTCCAATTCCTCCTCAGAGTAGATTGAGCAGTGTTTAACCACAATGCAGTGCTCCTCTAAGTTCCCATGAAAAACAGAGAGAGCTCCCAAATGCATCTTTCTGTGTGAGTGAATGAGGGGGAGATAGTGTGTGCGTGAGTACAGCGGGTGAAATAAGTATTGAACGTCACCATTTCTCAGTAAATATATTTCCAAAGGTGCTATTGACATGAAATCTTCACCAGATGTTGGTAACAACCCAAGTAATCCATACATAAAGAAACCAAAACAAATAAGTTCAGAAATTAAGTTGTGTAATAATGTGAAATGACACAGGGAAAAAGTATTGAACACATGAAGAAAGGGAGGTGCAAAAAGGCATGGAAAGCCAAGACAACAGCTGAAACTATCAGTAATTAAAAAGCAATCCAGCCAACTGTCAATGCAAATTAATATCAGCTGGTTCAGTCCCAACTGATGGCCTACAAAAAGGTCATTGCCAAGGTGTCACACAAGACATCTCATGATGGGAAAAAGCAAAGAGCTGTCTCAGGACCTTCGCAACCTAATTGTTGCAAAACATAATGATGGCATTGGTTATAGGCGCATTTCTAAGCTTCTGAATGTTCCAGTGAGCACTGTTGGGGCCATAATATGGAAGTGGAAAGAATCATTTCACCATAAATTTGCCTCGACCAGGTGCTCCTCGCAAGATTTCTGACAGACGAGTGAAAAGAATAATCAGAAGAGTTGTCCAAGAGCCAAGGACCACTTGTGGAGAGCTTCAAAAAGACCTGCAATTAGCAGGTACTGTTGTCTCAAAGAAAACAGTAAGTAATGCACTCCACCGCTATGGCCTGTATGCACGCTCACCACGCAAGACTCCATTGCTGAAACAAAAAGCATGTTGAAGCTCGTTTAAAGTTTGCTGCACAACATTTGGAAAAGCCAGTGAAATACTGGGAGAATATAGTGTGGTCAGATGAGAGCAAAATTGAACTGTTTGGATGTCATAATACACACCATGTTTGGAGGAGAAATGGCACTGCACATCACCCTAAAAACACCATACCAACAGTGAAGTTTGGAGGTGGGAACATCATGGTGTGGGGCTGCTTTTCAGCAAATGGTACTGGCAAACTTCACATAATTGAAGGAAGGATGAATGGGCAAATTTACCGAGACATTCTTGACAAAAATCTGCTGCCATCTACCAAGATGAAAACGAGACAATGATCCCAAACACACAGACAAGGAAACTCTCAATTGGTTTCAAAGAAAGAAAATAAAGCTGCTAGAATGGCCCAGCCAATCACCTGACTTAAATCCCATTGAAAATCTATGGAAAGAACTGAAGATCAAGATTCATAGAAGAGGCCCACGGAACCTTCAAGATTTGAAGACTGTTTGTGTGGAAGAATGGGCCAAAATCACACCAGAGCAATGCATGCGACTAGTTTCTCCATATAGGAGGCGTCTTGAAGCTGTCATTACCAACAAAGGATTTTGTACAAAGTATTAAATAAATATCAGTAAGTGTGTTCAATACTTTTTCCCTGTGTCATTTCACATTATTACACAACTTAATTTCTGAACTTATTTGTTTTGGTTTCTTTGTATGTATGGATTACTTTGGTTGTTACCAACATCTGGTGAAAATGGTGACGTGTTCAATACTTATTTCACCCGCTGTATATGCAAGTGTACTCACGCCTTTCAATGACAGGCTAACCAGGTAAATCCAGGTGAAAGCTATGATCCTTTTTGATGTCACTTGTTAAATCCACTTCAAAATCAGTGTAAATGAAGGGGAGGAGACAGGTTAAAGATTTAAGCCTTGAAACATGCATTGTGTGTTTGCGCGCGCCATTCAGAGGGTGAATCGGCAAGAAAATATTTAAGTGCCTTTGAATGGTGTATGGTAGTACTGTAGATTTGCAGTTATTGGATTGTGTCAGGAACTGCAGCACTGCTGGGTTTTACATGTGTGGGGGTGCGCAACTCAATATTAGGAAGGTGTTCCTAATGTTTTGTACACAGTGTGTAAGCGTTTTTTGAGGTCATGTGACCGTGTGTGTGTGTGTGTTGTTCCTCAGCCTGTGTTCCTGAGGAAAAAGCATTTATATACACCTATAGAACACCTTATATGGATTAGAGCTGCTATAGGCCTCAATGCATCTGTCCCATATATCAGAAAGAGAGGGTGATAGAAAGAGAGACCATACCTCTTTACACATGTGGATGTAATTCCAGACCTTCGATGAGGTCATCCCTCAGTCAGGTTCTCAGGCTTGGCAGCTAGCATCAATGTGTGGCTCCACACACACACACACACACACATCTCTTACTGTACACTAATGTGAGTGTTGCCAAGTAACTTGTTAGAACTGAGATTGAGTGAGAGGTCCCTCTTCTATCTCTCGTTCTCTCTGAGTACGCTCCCTTCCTCCATCCTTCCCTTCAGCCTCTGGCATGGCTGCAACATGACCTCATCTGGAATGGGCTGATATCCAACACACACACAAAGTTATGTTTGAACACAGAGATCAAAAAGTTGCAAACATGACAAACACACATCTTTCAAAATGCTTTCACACACACACACACACACACACACACACACACACACACACACACACAGGCTGTCAGAGCCCCTTATAAGGTCTTGTTGATGATGTAATGTGCGGTAGGGCTGTGCTGTCTGTGAGTGTGTAGAGAACACTTCTCATAATGTTCGTTTTCTGCCTGGAATGCCCACATTGCTAGGAACGCCGGGAAGAAGAGATGGGTGAGCGGAGGGAATAGGATTTGATCCTAGATCAGGTAGGAACAAACCCAGATGAACTCAGAACTAAGGAAAACGCTACAGAATAGTCCCTTTAGTGTGTATGAGTTGGTGAAAGGGTTTAGCCTACGTTTAGGCTCTGTAAATTACTTCTAAAATTGCAAGTAATTATTTAGCTGTACAGGGATGGATTCAAGTCTGCTCTTAGTTATGACACAAAATAATGATAACATGCTAAATTAGGCTTGAAGTATTTAGCAAACACTCCAATTAAATTGCACTAATATGTTTATTTGGATAACTTCCCTCAACAACATTTGACTTATCAGACAAGTATAGAAAAACAAACTACATCCTTCAGTTAGATTAACATCTAAAAGCCATTCTCAGTCTAGAGAAAAGGTAGCCTATAAATAATGATAAAATATTCCTCTTAATTGATATTACTAGAAGTCATAGGCTACATTAGCCAACATACTCATTCAGACACACAAAAGGTTGAGTATGGTTACGATCACTGATTACATTTACGGGTAGAGCGATGAGCTCCCGGCATGGATTTTACAGCATTCTGAACCATGTGGGTGATAAATCAGTTGGGAATTTTCAGTGAATGTGCCAAGTTGAAACTTATTTGGTGAAATAGCACTAGTAGAACACAGCATTCCGTTTTCCAATTAATAAATGAATGCTGTAAACGTGCAAAATGCAGGGTGAACTTTGTGACCAGTTTGTCTAGCTACTGTAGAATTAGGCTCTGTTTTGGGTCTGTGTGTGTGTGTGTGTGTGTGTGTAAGAAAATCCCCATTGAGTACTCATTAGCATTTCTGTACTGTAGTAAAACTTGACATGCCAAGAATATGCTCATAAAAACAACCCCAAATATTTACTGAGAAAATAAAACTACTAAATTGCATTGCAAATTAATCAAATAAAGCTCAATGCAAGACCTTACATCATTGAGGGTTTCTGATGTTTTTTGTAACTCTGCACGCTAGCCCTGTCCTATAGACATCAGTCACTAGGCTATAATGGGAACACATTTTTACAACAAACAAGTCAGTAACTAGACAAGTCAGTTCAGAACAAATTCTTATTTACAATGACGGCCTACCAAAAGGCAAAAGACCTCCTGTGGGGACGGGAGCTGGGATTAAAAATAAAATAAATAAAATATAGGACCAAAAATCACGACAAGAGACACAAAACATCACTACCAAAAGAGATACCTAAGACAACAACATAGCAAGGCAGCAACACATGACAGGAGCATGGTAGCAAATTAATGTCAGAATGATGTAAACTTACATCAGCTTTGCGCGTGCTAATGTCAGTGCACGTGTTTGTATATGTAAAGTGTGTGTTTTCCAACATGGTTTATGCTGGTGTGTATGGTGAAATCTGGAGGACTATGTAAATGTAGCCAGTTTGTAGTTGCCGGTGAAACAAGGGGGAATACCTATCAGAGTAGGTATACGGGCAGGAGGAGATGCAGTAGAGAGGGTACTAAGAGGAACCCCTTAAATAACCAACTGCTCCCTGACAAAAATCACCATCTGTGATGCCAGTCAAAACATCCTTGCAAACACCAGCGGGACAGGGCCGTGGAGACTGGAGGAAAATGAGATGGACAACACGCGGTTCAATACAGTACAGGGAGGTGAAGGAACAGAGTTTGTTCCTAGAGAGAGCAAGGAGGGCCAAGGAACAGGGAGGAAATGACATGGTACATTTCCTGTCTGAACGTTAGCTCAACAGTGTACTGTAGTAGACAGAGTTGGAAGAGAGTTGGGGAACTTCCACATTGGAAAACATTGCATTCAGATGAGAGACAAATGCAGGCAGCCAATGCATGTCTTGATTTGATTGAATGTTAAAGGCTCGTAAACCTTGAACAGAAGTCTAGTTGTTGTAGACTTTTAAATATGTTATCCTACATCACTAAGTTAAACCACACCATTCAATATAAATTACATTTTGTTTGTCTCCCTCTTCTACAGGCTGAAGTTGCTGCTCATCCAGGAGAAAGCCAGCCTACTGGGAAAGAAAGGAGGAGGAGAGCGGTCTCTGCTTTATAGGAAGAGCTGACTAAACTCAAGTCTTTCAGATCAGCTTTCACAGCAGAACAAACGTGTCCAGGAACTGACGGACATTGCCGACCACGCCAAACAAGAGCTAAACTGCACCCATTCCAGGGCAAAGGGGGAGGAGCTTAAAGTAATTCACTTCCCACTTACACCTCAACCAGAAAGCCATGATGGCCAAACTGGCCAATGAGGACGCCCAGAACAGACAGCTGCATCAGCGGTTGGCCGCCCTCAGCCGACAGCTGGACGAGCTAGAGGGGACCAGGCGCACCCTACAGGGGGCAGAGGAGGAACTGCAGGAGCTGAGAGACAGGCTAAGCCACAGGGGAGAAGGATGCACAACAACCCCTGGCTTGCTCTCAGAAGTGGAACAGCTGAGGAGGAGGGTGGTGGAAATGGAAGGAAAGGATGAGGAGCTGATCCGCATGGGAGACCAATGCCGGGACCTGGACCGCAAACTGGGGAGGGAATCCAGCCAGAGCCGAAGCCTGAAGGCCGAGGTGGAAAAGCTGAATGATCGGATCAGTGAGCCGGACAGACTGGAGGAGGCTCTGGGAAAAAGCAGGCAGGAGTGCAGCGCTCTGAAGAGCAGCCTGGAGAAGGAGAGGGTTAGCACCAAGCAGCTGTCTGGAGAGCTGGATACCCTTAAGGTGCGGGTGAGGGAACTGGAAGTCATCGAGGGCCAGCTGGAAAGATCAGAGGGGGCGTTGAGACTGGACTTTGCAAAGTTGAGAACACTCACAGTGGAGCTGGTTGAAGAGAGGAAGAACATGGCCAAGAGATTCAAGCAGACAGAGGAGAAACTCCAGGAGAAGAAGGATGGGAAACACCAGGCTGAGCGTGACAGCGTGTCAACAGCCACAGAGAAACTCATTGAGGAAAGCCGCAAGGCGCTGAGGTCTAAAGCGGAGCTGGAGGAGAGGATTCAGAGTGTGGCGAAAGAGCAGGACGAGCTGCGGGTGAGGCTGAGGGCAGAGGAGGATAGGAGTGGGGATCTGCAGAGCAAAGTTAGCGCCATGAAAAAGAGGATTCAGGTCCTGGAGGTCAAAGAGGGGAAGTTCTGTGGAGAAGTCAAAAGCCCCCTGCTGGACAACACTAACCCCTGCTACCAACAAGAAGAGAACAAAGTCAAGGAACTCACCCAGGAGGTGGACAGGCTGAGCAGGAGACTCATGCAGAAGGGAGTGGTGGAGGGTGAGCTAATGAAGGCAGAGGAGGACTTTGAGTCCCTGGAGAAGAGGTGGTCCAAGGAACAAGAGAGAGCCAGGGCTCTGACAGTGGAACTGGAGGAGTCCAGGAAGGAGCTCTCTAAGTACCAGCTAGCAGAGAAGAAGGAGAAAAACCAGGAGCACCTCCTCCTCATGCGACTCCAGGAGGAACAGGTCAAGTCTGTCCTCCTCAAAAGGGAGGTGGAGTCTCTCAAGGAGAAGGTCCAGCGGCTGATGGGAACGGAGTCCATCTGTCGGGTGCAAATAGACAGCTCCACCCTGCAGAAGAGGCTGACCCAGCAGGAGGTTAGGAACAGGGAGCTGGCCAGGGAGATGGAGGGACTGACCCATGAGCTGGACAGGTACCGGCGATTCAGCAATAGCCTTCGGCCCGGCATGACTGGCCGACGCTTCTCAGACCTCCACCTGTCCACCAAGGAGGTGCAAACAGAGCCCGCAGACACCCTGCCACCGGACTACAGGAGTCTGGCTCCGCTGGTACTCAGCAGTAAACTGTATGAGGAGATCGATAGAGAGGATCAAAATCAAAACGAAGATCATGTCCTTAACAAGTGCAACTCGCCTCCGCTAACAAGCATTGAAAGCTTGAACCACCAAAACAATAATGTGAGGCGATTCAGCATACTTTCACCCAATGGCAAGGACAATTACCATCCCATTAACAGCAAATTGTTAAAGGGTAACTTTGTCCAGAAAGGAGATGTGATGCTTTCACACACCCCAGGGCAGCTCTTACACATCAAGGTAACGCCAGACCATGGGCTCAACACAGCCACACTGGAGATCAGCAGCCCCACCGCCGACAATGCCACATCCTATACCAGCACTGCCGTCATCCCCACCAGCGGCGCCCCACCAAAACAGAGAATCACCATCATCCCAAACGCTGCCATCTCCCCAGTGGCCAGAACAAAGATCTCCCCGCCTCCAGAGGAGTTTGGCAGCCTAGACAGAGCCCTGTCCCCTCTCACCATGACCCCAATCTCTGTAAAGTCCCCAGACTCCTCCAGGTCAGTGGCGCCTGACCATACCGGCTCTACCATCCAGATGGTAACAGTCAGTACTGGATCGCTTGAATCCACTGAGATCATAGGTCAAGCCATGTTCTGTGTGAGCCCAGAGAGACGGAACGGCTGGCAGCTCCAGAGGTCTAACAGCACTGGTCCCAGCGTCACCACCACAGAGGACAACAAGATCCACATCCATCTTGGGAGCCCCTATATCCAGTCTATTAATGGTATAACCCAGAGCCAGTCTGGGGGACCGTATCACACCCTCGGACAGGAACCAAGGACACCAGTACTGACGACCAACGGCTGCCACATTAAAGGCGGTAGCAAGATCACCAGTAGCATCACCATAACCCCTGCCAACACCCCTGTCGCACGACCCTCAAACATTACAGTAAGTGGCCCTTATGATTGAAATGCCCACCTCCATCCAGCCTCTAGTGACCTAGATTCCCTTACCAAACCTTGAGTCCCTTTCACCACAAAATCAACAGAGAATCAGCCCAAACCAGCCTGTCTGAACAGCCACATCATAATAATAAAGTATTGTTACATTACTGTGTGCATGAGAAAGCACTTATTTAATCCTGTCTGGACTCACACCTGCACTGACTAAAATGGTCACCTAAATCCTTTCAAGACTACCACTTACAAATATAGCCTCTACATTTCATTTAATAATTCACTATACTTTGTGTGCATTACAATTTTTAATCATTAAAAACAGTTTCCTTTTGCTGTTTCCCTGTTGTCCATTTATTACAGGCCATTTCCTAATTAATATTTTGACTAAGTCTAAAATAGCATGCATTTTATATAGCCTAGCTTACTTAGGCTAACCATGTTTTTTGATTAGGCTATATTTTTCTGATCGTCTCATTCACTGTAAAAGACTTAAACAATTACAATGTTTACATGCACACCAATATCCCATATATAAAACATCATATCCCGTCTACAATAATCAAAAAAGGCTTGTATCCCGGTTATGAGAAACCCGGATCAATTTGCATATTTGGTAGGACATTGTTTTTCAACTATAGTTATGGATAGATGCAGCTTCTCTTCTGTCATTTGTTGCCCTATGAGACTAAATAAAGTAGTGCTCACCAGAATAATCTCTTATAATTTTAGAATGAATGCATTAGTAATTTAGTTAATACCGGTAAAGTTGTGTTTAGAATCTCATCACGGTCAACATTAGCATTTTAGCAACTTTTCAAGTACTTTTTAGTTACTTTGCAATTTCCTAACAAGCCTGCTAACCCTTCCCCTAACCTTAACCCTTTTAGCTAACCCTTTAACCTAACTCCTAAACTTAGCTCGATATCGTAACATAACGTACGTTATGAAAATTCGTAAAAATATAATACAAATTGTAAATCGTAACATGTCATACGAAATGGAGATACATACAGAATAATACAAAATGTGAAAACAGTACATTTAAGTTCTGTAGAAAAAAAGAAAAAAAGTAAGTAAATAAAGTTCTACCCAATACCATTTTCAAAAGTTAAAACAGTGATTTTCAAACACTAACATTAGCAGTGACAAGAAAATACCCTCTCTTGGGCTAGAAACAAGTTTCAGGTTTTGAAAATCACCGTTTTTTACTTTTCTGTTTAACATCAGATCATAGAAATACTCTATTTTCACATATGTAGACAATGGTTTGGTGCTGGAGATGATGAATAAGGTTGAAAAGTGGCGGAATTGCTTGAACACAGAGGATTTTACCATGAACTAGCGGCTCACAAATTTATAGAGACTAATGGGACAGAAAAAGCAGCAGTAAATTCCAACGTGTGTGCTTGGATCAGTGAGAATCACAGGCTGATGTCATCACCAATTAATCTCTACCACACCTCAACCCTAGCATGAGCCTATGCCTGCATTCTCTGAAGGCCTGTGTGTGTGTGTGTGTGTGTGTGTGTGTGTGTGTGTGTGTGTGGCGGCTGCAGTCATCCAATGGTACACAGGAAAATACTAGACTAGAGCAAAGGGAAGGGAAGGGAGGCAGCACTGTGAAGTAGACTAGAGCAAAGGGAAGGGAGGCAGCACTGTGAAGTAGACTAGAGCAAAGGGGAGGGGGGGGGGGGGCAGCACTGTGGGGAACTCTGAAGTTAGGCCTACTTTATATGGTAACATTTTTCCCCAAACGTGATCTATTTGGAGGACCAGTGTTCAAATGTGAAAATAAATAAACTCAGTCCGTAGCCTTATTTGGGCAAGCAATTCAACCACAAACAGAAGCAAACAAACATATCGCCTAAGCTCAGATTGTCAAGGAGAATACCGGTCAGATAAATTGCCACTCTTTTTAGAAGCACACACACGTAAGCTTCAAAGAAAATACTTCAGCAGTTCAGCTGAAGAACAGAGAAACAGACTTCTAATGCAGTATCCTGTACGTATGGAGACAAGCTGAATCCCACCATTATAACAGCAGAGAGAGAGGTAGGAGAAGGCAGGCTGGGAGCCATCAGGAGCAGACAGACAGAACTTGACAAACAGGGAGCGTTTCCTGTACTGATGATATCACTTGGCGAGGCCGTGAGCGGGTGATCGCCTGATGACATTTTGGAACAATTATGGCGTAACAGAGGCCACACGGGAGTGTGACTTTGGAGAGAGCCTTACGGCCACAAACTCTCACACTCACGTTACACGCACAGGTTACATGCACAGGTTACTGTCACATCTCTCTCCATCCCTGCAGTTCTTCTGCTCACCAGCCTCCCCCTCTTTCTCATAACACTCCCATAACTGTGATCATAGGGACATTTCCTCAATGACACACACACACAGGATGGGACTCATTAACGCATGGAGAGACAGTCAGTCATGCTCTTCTCATAAAACACAATTTTCCAAAGTACTCCATCAGCTCATTCACAGCCATCACTTCAGAGTATAGCAGATTCACTCATGTGGATGCATCAATGAGTTACTGGTTCAGTGCTAGGCCATCACTAGGCCATCGCTTCAGACATCACTAGGCCATCGCTTCAGACATCACCAGGACAACACTGTTATCATCAATTCCTGGTCCTAGTCTAGAAAAAACATGTTTAGTAATCTCAACAGCAGTGGATGAAGTAATAGTCCACTGCTTTGGAGTGAAGGAGCGGGAGAGGGACAGGGAGATGGAGGGGAGGTAAAGGAAAGGGACTGACACAAAGATGGGGGGGGGGGGGTAGTAAAGGAGAGGGATATATAAACACAAAGATGGAGGGGAGGGTAGTAAAGGAGAGGGATATATAAACACAAAGATGGAGGGGAGGGTAGTAAAGGAGAGGGATATATAAACACAAAGATGGAGGGGAGGGTAGTAAAGGAGAGGGATATATAAACACAGATGGGGGGGGGGTAAAGGAGAGGGATATAAACACAGATGGGGGGGGGTTAAAGGAGAGGGATATAAACACAGATGGGGGGGGGTAAAGGAGAGGGATATATAAACACAAAGATGGAGGGGAGGGTAGTAAAGGAGAGGGATATATAAACACAAAGATGGAGGGGAGGGTAGTAAAGGAGAGGGATATATAAACACAGATGGGGGGGGGTAAAGGAGAGGGATATAAACACAGATGGGGGGGGGTAAAGGAGAGGGATATAAACACAGATGGGGGGGGGGTAAAGGAGAGGGATATAAACACAGATGGGGGGGGGGTAAAGGAGAGGGATATAAACACAGATGGGGGGGGGGTAAAGGAGAGGGATATAAACACAGATGGGGGGGGGGTAAAGGAGAGGGATATAAACACAGATGGGGGGGGTTAAAGGAGAGGGATATAAACACAGATGGGGGGGGGTAAAGGAGAGGGATATAAACACAGATGGGGGGGGGGTAAAGGAGAGGGATATAAACACAGATGGAGGGGGGGGGTAAAGGAGAGAATGTAAGAGCACCTTCCTCAGGTACTCAGTCATTTTGATGTGACAGTTATTGGGTTTCTTTGAAGCACTGCTTTGGCAGTGTGTGATGATGCAAAGCCCTATAATGCCAGCACTAAGGCAGCCAGAATGGTTAATCCAAGATGGTGTAACAGTGCGGATATATTTATTTGTTTGTCCCGTAGATAAGCCAATAAATAAAATTTAATCCGGCCAATTCTCCCAGAGAATAAAAGATCCCATTGCAAAATAATGTTTTTTAGCCTATTTATAGATGGAAATACCAGTCGATGTAAATACATTTAACTGGTCATGCTTATTGGTCTATATGTTCATTTGCATAATTTTGTGGAATTAAATTGATGCGTGTGTACAGTATAGTCGTTATGCATGTTATTTATCACACACATACAGCATACAGAGTCTGAGTGGAAGATCTGTCAGACAGTGCAAGAGGTGATGCTGCAGCACCTTGTAGTGCTTTCAAGACAACTGGGAACTCTGAAAAATACAAGGTCAAATCATGAAGCCAGTGATCTTCAGGTTAGAAAGTCAGAGCTCTAGAATGAAGCCTGAGTTCCCGAGTTGGAATTCCAAGTTGGATGACCGTTCAAAACAATTTCCCCCCCCCAGTCATAGCACATTTTTTCCCCCCAGTTTTCTTGAACGCACTGAAGTCAGAGGTCTGAGATTTCCGAGTTCCCAGTTGTTTTGAACGCAGCATCAAACAGCAACGGAAGGCAGGCTTCATCAGTGCATCACACACCACTTTGAAATGAGCTGGAGGCAGTACACATTTTGGAAACATACTTAATTGTTTGAAACCTGAAAGTTTTAACACATATTATGATGCATGTCTTACCTTGCTTCAAAGTAGCCTATTAGATCTCCTCTCTTTCAAAATTTCTAACAGATATTTTAATCTGTCACAGGAAACTGCTTGCATGTGCAATGCCCTTTTGACAACAGTGTTTTCCTGCAAATTGAATTATGGAACAAACATTTGCGCTAGCCTACTGCCTTGTACGCATTGCTGCACTTGTAATGTGAATAAATAATAGTTTATCAACATTTTAAGCTAAAAGGTCTGATCGGTTGCATCAGACTCATTTTATTTTATGTAGCCTAGGCCTACTGTTTGTATGAATTTGGGATCTATCATCCCACAACTGTCCAAGAGTGTTTGGAATAGGCTATTTCTCACTAAACATACTGACCAATAGAATAGGTAGCCTAATCTTTTCTACTATAGTAGATTGACACAGGCTAGTAATTTTACTGTGTGTTACTCGTCTTGTTGGCTGAGGAAAAGTAAATGTGGACAGTTATGTGTTTAAAGTGCACATGAGAATTCGGTAAGAAGGACCGCACATTGTTGCATCCTTGACTTGCATGTTCTGTTAATATGAATCACCATATTCTAAAATGTGATTTCTGTCATTCTGAGCACCATGGGTGGACGCCCTAATCAGGTTACGCACCCAAAGCATATAGGGCTTATTCGATCTAGGTCATCAATGCCGCGGCGGCCATATTGATGACATAGCCTTAGCTCAGCTGGCAACTGACAAGTGTGACACCGTTGGTATTATCGCTGTATTTAAAAAAAAAAAACACAATTTAGCGCGATGGTGTGTTGTCTAATACACGGCTGTTCTAACAACAGCAATAAGAACCCTGGAGTTAGTATTTATGCGATTCTATCTGTCAGAAAACAGGAAGGGAAGGAGACGGAAGAGTTGAGCCAGCGCAGGAGAGACTTGTGGCTAGCTAGGATAAACAGGCTAAACTTTCAGCCAACTCCTCACGGCAACGTTTGTTGGCAAATTGCAGTTCCCATGCTTAGGTTTTAAGCACAGTTTCAAAAGATTTTCATATATTGTGGTATGGTCTCTGAAGCAGAAACAAAGAAACTAACGTTATAGTGACAACAAACGCGATAGCTTCAGTTGTTGATCTTATATTCTAACGTTAGCTAGCAAACATCATCAGGGTAAGTTATGCAAGTAACGTTAAGTAGGCTATCAGATCATAAAAACATCAACCAAACATTTACATACCTCTGCGATGACGACAATGTTTGACGATGTCGTTGGTGGAACAAATGTAGAAAGTTCGCAGAAAAATTAAATAACTACATCTGACACAATTCCCTATTTTACTGACTAGGGAAAGAACACATTGCAGGTGCTATAATATTTGAGACCAACTGCTTGCACTAGTGCTGTGTAAATCACTGAAGAATGTATTTTTTATGCCATTGTTTGCAATCTGTCAATTTCCTGGTGGTCTATTGAAAATGTTCAAACTCTCCTTTATTAGGTGCTACACATTATTTAGAATTGTAATTTCAGAAAAAGTCCATAATATACTGTATGTCTGGTGCTAATAGTGTTTCACAATGTTACTTACCCACCAGTGTTGACTGGCGGTGATATTTGCCTATTGATTTCTCCAGCCAGAGCGCCATCTGTTGTCAAACTGGGAGAGCTGTTCTGACTTTGTGGCTGCGTTATCTAGTGGAAATCGCTCTGTCATTGCCTTGTTGCTAAGATTCTACACTGTTTGCTCAATTTCAGTTTATGTGAGAAAACAAGCACTGAATAGCGTACAGAATAATTGTACCATCTAAATCACTGTGACATCACAAATAATATAGTTTTTACAGCGGTTTCAAGTTGTTTGAAACTGGTGGACCAAAACCAAAGTAACTTTTGTTTTGGCCCACCAGTTTCAAATAGCTGTAAAAAGTATATTTTTGGTTATCGAAAAGATATGTCACTGCGATTTGATGGTACAATGATTCCCTACACTATGCAAAAAAATATTTTTTATCCTATGTGTAGTAGGGTTGGCCGATGTTTGGGGAGGCCTCTACGATATGCTACTCCAAATATCACGATATCTAAAATAATAGTTTTGCGCCGTTACTGACAATCATTCCAGACTGTGCAATTGTTGTGCTTATTTACAATATTATAGTTGCATTCTCATTAAATAATCTTTGTGTGGAGAAGAAATAAGGCTTAGTTAACTCATTTACAACATATTGATACAGCCCAACTGATAAAACTGCAAACTTTTGATTTGTAAAGTTCAAAGAGTATAGTCTTGCACATCACAATATGTCATCTTGCACTTCACAATATATTGTCAATGTCAAATATCACCATATTCAACTGAATCATACTGTATATCGACCCAACCCTAAATGTGCAGCACCTTTAAATTGGTCTAGGTAGGAGCATGAGGAAACTATTCAAATGTTCATACTTGACAAGCACCTTATTTTCCATGACAACATGAGGAGCCTCGAAAGTAGCACAATAATTTAGCTGTTAGCTAGGCAAGTTGTTGCACAGACCAGTGAGTGGAAACGCAAACCGGATGCTTCACATTTACTTATAGAAATATCTACTTCATTGTTCTGTGGTAGAGGTCTAAAAACCGCGTCGAACTTCAACTACCACAATCCACCTCGGTGTGAGCTCCATCAGCTGAGCTGGACACACGTGGAAAACAGAACAGACACGCATGTTGCTTTGTCTAACTAGCTACACTTTATGAACAAACACAGCGCAGGCATAATATTAAAATACACGAAACGTACTTGGAAGAGGACCGTTGAGCAATTGCTTTGAATACTAACTTGTTATGCAGGACTTCAGCTAAACATGGACAGAATAGCCAAGCATGGGAGTCTCGTTAGCTATCTAACGTTACTAGCTAGCTATCTATGTTAGCGGTCCTACATATAAAAACACCCAGTGCAATGACATATATTATACGGTATTTTGTTCAACCAAAGGTACACAGATACTTCCAGCAGTTAGAAATATTATAACTTACCCGAATTGCCCTTTTGTTCCCACCAGTCATCACCTAACTCGTCCCCCATCTTCTAATCCAAAACTACCGCTGCGCTATGACTTCAGGTTGTTCACAATCGCATGACATTTGTGAACAGTTTAACCGGAAGTGTTACTGGGGAATTATGGACAAACCATCAACTCTACACTTGTTACGTTAAGTCTACACTGACAAAGCCCCTGCAAAATAAACAGATTTAGATTTACCAATTTGGTGACTGTTTCAAGGAGGTCTACAATATAGAATTGCTGGACCGCTGAGAAACGGTATGTGACATTGCGGTGTGTAAGGTAGCTCAAATATTCGTTTTTTAACATTCAAATCTATCGATTAAAGAAAAATGTGTGCATATTTCTGTATAAATTAAGATGTTTAAAAATGTAATGTAGGCTATTTTATTGAGAGAGAATGTATTTCAGGTAGATTTATTTTATGGGGAATCTGTAATTTGAGTCATATTCTATTCAGACTTTATTCTATCTAGGCTTGCCTAAACATCAGACTGTTACCATGGTTACTCCATGGATTTTCAGTCTGACCAAAATGTCCCTAAAAAGAGGCAATAGTCTCTACAAGCCAGAATGTTGAATTCAATTATATTTACACTTACTTTACTGGTTGTTGTCTACGGTAGGAGGTGGAGGAAGGGTATCCATAGGAAAGTGTTGTTTACCCGACTTTTTGCTGCGCCATCACATGATGCACAATATGTAAACAATAGCTGAATGTAATTGAACTCAGTTAACTGAACTCAGTCAACCGTAGCAAATTTCCTCACAATCAGCTGAAAGTGTTTGCCATTTGGTCTGTGGTTTAGTTAGGCTTGGCCATATTGTGCAAGTGTTTGTCACATGCGATTTGTATCAGTATTGACAATAAAACGGAAATATAAACCAATATACAGACCAGCGTACTGAAGGTAACACTTTGATAACACTTCCCTGTGTATAATTTGTATCAGATTACCTCTGACATAGGGACAAAATCGGTGGACAACAGGTAAACTAAGTTGAAGTGAAAGTTTGTTCATCATTCTGACTTGTAAGGGGACTGTTTGGGAAAGCTGAGACTACATTTTAGAGACAAGTGTATAAGTATTTAACTCTTTGATTCTAAAATAGGCTATATCTAGGCCTACTCTATTCTGTGGTTAATCCAGACTGTTTTGTACAATCAATGTATAGTCTATGTCTGGGTGACATATTTTCAAAAGCCCCAAAGGGCACTTAAATAAAAAAGGAAATATGCATATTTTACTCTCCAAGTGGAGGTTTTGGGCAAAATGTCCAGTTGAAAAGATAATGTCCTAATCAGACAAAAGCTGAAGAACATACGCACATCCAGGTATTTTTCACAGGTGCTGGAGTCGTAGGCAAACTCATGAAAAACAGAAAGGAAAACGATGCACACTGCTGCTTATACTCCCAGGTGATATTTATTATTAACAATGTTTCGACCCTTAGGTCTTCATCAGGCATCCATATCCCAAGTGGGGGTGGAATATCCTATATATAGGGGCAGTACTCAGTGAGATCACTTCCTGAAACAGGAGGTAAAACATGTATAACATGGGTTCACAATATTAACATTCAATGTATAAGAATATATGGTCATATACAAGGACTTTGATCAATACATATACACACACCATATTCATACATTCAATTATTATTAAATAAATAGGATAAAAACACACACATATTGGACATATTGAAACTATAAAAACGGTTTCAAGTCAAACTCCTCGTTAAGGCCCAGAGGAGACAGTGTGTTGAGCCTGTGGATCCAAAAAGATTCCCTTTGAAGAAGTTTCCTCTCAATGTCCCCTCCCCTGCGTGAGATCTTGACCATTTCTATTCCAATATATCTCAGAGAACTAATAGGATGTCCAGCTTGTACAAAATGAGCGGCAACCAGATTTTTTGTCTCACCTGTCCGTATATTGCTCGGTGCTCACTGATCCGCGTCTTTAGGCTTCTGCGGGTTTTTCCACAAGGACATTTCAACACGTACGTAGACAACATTGGTGGACATGCAGGTAATACAGCCTTTGATCTTAAATCTCTGTTCTGTGCTGGGGTGGGTAAATATGTTGCATTTGTACGTGAAGCTGCATTGGCCACATTTGCAATTACCCTCCGGAACCTTGTCCAAGAAAGTTTCCTTTTTCTCTGGTGGGTAATCAGATTTAACCACAATGTCTCTCACATTTGGGGGATGGGTTTCAATTGTGGGTCAGTGTCAATAATATACCAGTGCTTCCTGATAATGTCCTTAAATGCCTTCCCCAAAGGTGAGTATTGGGTAAAGCATGAGGGGACATGTTCTGCTTTTTCTTTTTTTCTTTAACCTTTCCAGCTGTGTTAGTCCTTCATAACGATCATTGGCATGCTTTACCCAATTGTCTTTGTACCCCCTTTCCTTAAACCTATGTGTGAGATCCGTGGTCTGTTTCTGATAAGAAGCACCAGAGCTGCATATTCTTCTGATGCAACTGAATTGACTTATAGGGAGACTTTTAATAAGTGGACGTGGATGAAAGCTGTAGGTTTCCTATAAAGATCTGTAGAGAGGGAGGATTGGTCCTTAATAACCATCACATCAAGAAAACGGATTTGTGATAGGTCATAGTTAATGGTGAAATGAAGGTGTTCATTCATAGAAATGCATGGAATTCCAAAAGTTCTTCCTGTTTTTCAAACATTCCTAGATATAAGTTAGCATAATTAGGAGCCATAGTGCTCCCCATCACTGTCCCTTTGGTCTGGAGGAAAAAGTCTCCTCTGAAAAGAAAATAGTTGGAGGTTAATACCAGCTCAGCCAGTCCTACAATACACTTGGTGCTGGGAAGAGCATTAGGGGGACGTTCATTTAGGTAGAACTTGAGGGCCTCTAGGACACCCTGATGGGGGATGTTAGTATAAAGACTGGTAACATCAAAAGTACACAGAATAGAATTTTAAGGTATATGGTCCACAGATTTCAAAAAAGTTATAAAATCAATAGTCTACTAATCAGAACACATCATCCCAGGGTGGCCTCCTATTGGCCTACTTCATCATCTGAGTAGAGATAGTGGCTTTTGTTTCACATGCAGTGGAGCTATATCTCAAACTCCAACTTAATTAAGCGCCAAGAGGAAAAAGGGGAGGCTTGCCGTAATACAGCTCCACTTTCTGACCTTTGGGAAATGACAAATGCAATTGCAGAAGAGTACAATACTACTACACATTCATTAGTCATCACCATCAGAGGTAATGCCTCCTCAGGGCATTGGGCTGCAGCGGCCTGTTCCCTGGGGTGTCTTTCTCTGCAGTTTACATTACACACTCTGCTCTGTCATCATCACAGAGATGGGCCTTCTCATTAGTTTTGCACACAGGTGGAAATAAAGGGAGGGAAAGACAAGAAGAAAAAGGAGGATGTGACTGGAATGGTGCCCTCCTTTCTGCAGCTGTGGAGGAGAGGAGGGAGGGAGGGAGGCATGGACAAGTCATCTGGGAGTAATTGTGGGTTTCTGTCGGAATAACACATTTTCTGGTTGGTAGAGGCTGCGAGACGTTTGATTAAAGCTTTGCTGCCGAGTGGAGAGAACAGGCTGATTACTGAGGACATTATACAGGGTCAGGATGGCTATGCTGTGGTGCCCACAGGAAGCAGAGATAAAGAAAAGAGGCAAGGGAAAGAAAGAAAGGACAAAGTGAACACATTGAGCTGAGGGCAGCCAACGTTCAGATGAGACAATGGGCCATAAATGGCAGCTCCACGTGTAATTAACTGGTCTATCATCCCTAGAAAGAGACAGACTTCTGCCTCAGCTCTCCTCCTCTCTGGGAGTGTTGGCTGTGTGTTAGTGAGGTACAATGAATCTGCAGCTTCTAGTTACTGTATGTCTGTGTGTAAAGGAACAACCCTTCTCTCTGAGACACTGGGAACAATAGGGACATCTAATTTTCTTTCAAAGTTTATCAGCCATTCCTATTGTTTGGCACAACAGCTGATATGATTAGTTTTGAAGAAAGCATCTGTTAACTCATATGAGAAGAGAGAGAAACAGACTCTTGCCAAAACATGATCAGATTACTCCTCTGATACAGAGAAAATCAATAAGAAACTGTGGGAATTAAAAAGATTTCTCCTGAAAGCTTGTTTTTGTGTGTGAGAGAGAGAGAATTGGAGAGAGAGATAGGATGAAAGTCTTTAAGACTAGGCACTCTTGCAGCTGTTGTGTCTGTGGGCCTGTGTGTGATTGCAGACTTCGGTGCGTCTGTGTTAATGTGTTGATTTTGTTGGATGCAGCTGTTCCTCGCTTTCCCTTTTTAATGATTACAAGGAGACGTATTATTTTTGGAATATCGTCTTCTCTGATGCTGGGCGTTTCTCCACTGAACACTAAGAGAGAATGACAGAGGAGAAGTAGAGAGAGAGAGAGGTCTAATTAGCACTGAAATCGTTCATTGCTAATTACTGTGCGCCCCCAAATCTCTCTTTCTCTCTCTCTCTCTCTCTCTCTCCCCCCCCCTCTCTCTCATAACACTTCCTATTCTGATTTTCTCTCTGACCCTCCTACTCCATTTCTGTCCCTCTCCCTCCCTCCCTCCCTCCCTCCCTCCCTCCCTCCCTCCCTCCCTCCCTCCCCTCCTCTTCTTTCCTTCCTCTCACTGAGCCTCTACATACAAAGTGATAATCCCCTCCTCACAAATGGAATGAGAACCAAACAGAAATCAATTTCCATTACACTGCAAGTATGTAGCACCATACACAGGTTTTTAATGAGGTAGATTAGTGTACTGTAGTCTCAGTTTGTTTGTTTCTCTGTTTGCTCTCCTGACTGCAGCATTGAGACACTCATACTCAGTCAAGGGGCACTCGTTCACACTCACTCTTTCTCTCACTCAATTCAATTCAAAGGGCTTTATTGGCATGGGAAACATATATTTACACTGCCAAAGCAAGTGAAATAGATAATAAACAAACGTGAAATAAACTATCAGAAATTAACAGTAAACATTACACTCACTAAAGTTTCAAAAGATTAGAGACATTTCAAATGTTAAATTCTCTCTGTCTCTCTCTCGTTTGATGTTTCTTATAAAAATGCTCATTTTAAATTCTCTGGTTCAAAACTGTTTACTATTGTGTGCTCAGGCCATTACTCTGGCTGACCACATTACGCCCTGGTCACTTCGGACCTACTAGGGGTGGAGGGGTCAGGGGTCAGCAGTGACATCCCTGATTGGACAGCTGTGTCTGAGGAAGAACAAACAAACAGGAAGTGACCTTGAGCTCAATAAACTTTGCCACAAACAACTTCCTGTTTCTCCAAATTTCCTCTGTATTCATGAGCATCTGGTTGGGCTTAACCCGCGAGGAGCCCAGTGGTGTAAAGTACTTAAGTAAAAATACTTTCAAGTACTACTTAAGTAGTTTTTCTGGTATCTGCACATTACTTTATTATTTTTGACTACTTTTACTTCACTACATTCCTAAAGAAAATAATGTACTTTTTACTCCATACATTTTCCCTGACACCTAAAAGTTACATTTTCAATGCTTAGCAGGACAGGAAAAGGGTCCAATTCACGCACTTATTAAGAGAACATCCCATGTCATCTACAGCCTCTGATCTGGCGGACTCACTAAACACAAATGCTTTGTTTGTAAATAATGTCTGAGTGTTGGAGTGTGCCCCTGGCTATCCGTAAATTTTAAAAAACAAGAAAATGGTGCCGTCTGGTTTGCTTAATATAAGGAATTTGAAATGATTGATACTTTTACTTTTACTTTTGATACTTAAGTACATTTTATCAATTACATTTACTTTTGATACTTAAGTATATTTCACTTTTACTTGAGTCATTTTCTATTAACAAGTATGACAATTCGGTACTTTTTCCACCACTGAAGGAGCCGAGCTGCATTCTAAAGACTTGGCATGGATCTTTGTTATCGCATTCATCGTGTTTTGTAGTTGACGTTTTCTTGGCTTGGGGGACTCAGTGGCACTGTGATGGCCTGATTGAGGTTCGGCCTCAGACTCCCACTAGAGGGAGTGGGGGAACCACAATCAGGTCATCACATCATCATTTAGGGGAAGTTTATGATCCCCAATCAGAGACAGCTGTCTAGAATTGACTCTGATTGGGGATAGTATTTAGGCTCCACGCACATCCACCTGTGTGTGGATCATTGTCTGTGCTTGTTATGTTAAGTACTCACGCCACGGTGTCTCATAGATTTGTTATTTTGTTTAGTTTTATTATTATTATATTTATAATAAAACATGTTCGCAACGTCCTCTCGCTCTGCGCCTCGTTCCCTCTACACTCACCGTGACAGGCACTCTGCTGTTTGATCATTCTGCTATTCGACGGATTGCAGTACCTGACCTGTGAGTGCGTGTTTCTGGGTGTCCACAGATGGGTTGACCTAGAGAGACAGAGCTCTCCTGTGGAGGTGTGTCTGGAGGTTATAAGACAGACAGAAGGTGTGCCAGTGCAGGCCAGTGTATGCTGTATGGCACTGGCCTCAGTTCCTGTCAGCCTCATCTCATTTTTAAGCGCATGAGTCATGTCAGCTCAGAAGTCAGGGCTGGAACTCACGGGTCAACACTTCAGGTCTAACATGCCTTCAGGTCTAACAGGAGACTGCAATCTATTCACTGCAAACCAGTTTGATTTACTTTGAGGCTACTTCCACTATGTGGTAAGGTATTAGATGTTAGGTACTGGTGTAGTTTCCACATAATAGAACATGAGTATAGGTATTAATTGTTGAATAGTAAATGTGTTATAATAAAGGTTCCATCTTCCATGTGTATTCCAGCCATTCACATTCTCATACAGAGTGTGTGTGTGTTTGCGTGAGTGTGTCTGCGTTCAGGTGTATCTAGGGCCATGACCTTTCAAAAACCTGATTAGAGTGCCAGTGATATTTTGTCCCCTTTCCTAATTAGAATACAGCGCTGGCCGTCATTAAATTAGAAAGTGACATCGCTAAAGACCAAAGACCCTTCATCTTAGCTGTGCTCTGAGTGACGCGAACATCGCCAAGGTGACACCTAAGTCAGAACACCTGTGTCAGGTTAAACGTACACGGCACGAGACTCCCGTACACGAGACTCCCGGATGAGAGGGGTTTGATGGGTAATGCTCCTTTCAGGTGAAAGCTTGTCGTCCACATTGCATTTAATGCAGGCCTGGGCAATTATTTTCCATGGAGGGCCACATTAGAATATATTTTTGCCATCGTGGGCCAGAATCATATTACAGGATTATACATCATGTGTATGACTGTGTTGACAGATCTCCTTTGGTAGATATTTTCATTATTAAACATGCAATGAACAAAAATGCAACAAAACACAAGAAAGAGAGAGAGCTCAATATTACATTTAAACTACTCAATCAGTGTGAGGAGTGAAGTCTCTGATGGGCATTGACTAGAGCAGTGAAGTCAGGTATAGTTTCTGATGTCGCTATGCGCAGGATTGCTGAGATGTGAGCGTCAGTAAGAGATGATCTGTGCCTTGACTTGTTATGTTTCATCGCTGAAAATGTTACTTACATAGGTTGACCCAAACAGTACAAACATCTTCTGAGCAAGACTCGTAATCTTTGGAAAGTTTTGTTAATTGAGAGATGCATAGAACCTCGTCAGTGACATTGTTCTAAATAGTTCTCCAATCACTGCATCAGACTGAAGATGGATAAGCTCAAGTTGCAGGTCAGTGGGAGCGTTATCCACATTGAAGGTGAATGGAGAGGAAACCAACAGCATGTCCTTTTCCAACACTTTGAAATCCTCAAAACGACGAGAAAACTCACCACTCAAAGCACGCAGCAGCAATGTATACATCTCCCGCTGTTCACCTGATAGGGAACAGACTTATAGTGTTGGAAGGTGGGTGAGATTGTTGGCTTCTACTTGGCGGGTCATTTTCCCTTGAAGGCTTTGACAAGTCTGTACATCGGATGTGCAAAAAGTCCCTTCCCTTGTAGTTTGTAATTCAGTTCATTCATGAGGGCCATGATGTCCACGGTGAAGGCAAAATCAGCCAACCATTCTTTATCTTGCAGCTGAGGGTAATCCACATATTTTCCTTTCATTTGCAAAAACTCAGCAATCTCAGCAAACCTTTGTGTGGTAGGGGAGATCTGCATGACCCGACTCTGTCTCTTCCAACAGTGAGACAAACTGCCAGTGGTTTAAAGATTTAGCTCTTATGAAGTTTACCACTTTAGTGACTGTATCCACAACATGGATCATTTTCAGAACACATTTACAGAGCACCTCCTGATGAATAACGCAATGCAGGAAAATAAGTATTTTCTAAATAATTGATCTCGTATCCTTTTCAAAAGGCCAATGTTTTTTCCTGTCAAGTTTGGGCACACATCAGTGGTCACATTGGATTTTGCGGGACTGTACTTAGCTAGCTCTTGCAATTCCGTCGTTTGCTGAATGCAGTTTTGTGAAAAGTCCTTGCTGCTTTTGCAACTGAGAAAGCAACTCTTTCGATGCACTTGTCCTCTGCAAAGAAGACATATTCTTATATTTCTCTACATGCTTCGTCTGGAACAAGTTGTAGTCTTTCAAGACAGTGATGCTCTCTTTGCACACTAAGCACACAGCTTTCCCTGATAACTCAATATAGAAATATTTCGATGTCCGTTCTTGCTGGAGCACCCTACATTTGCTAAATTTCTAGCTAGCTACTATTTGTAACTGTGCAGTTGTTATTTATACGTGCCTTCAAAATAAATTTCCCACAAGTGGTTGGAGTTAAATTATTACACAAAGGCGAGTATTCATTGGGCTTTTAATTTGAATAACAAATACGTTTTTCAAATTCTTTATGTGATCTGAGCATGATTCCTCGGGTCGTATTGAATCAGGTCACAGGCCACATACAGCCCCCGGGCCGGCCTTTGCCCAGGCCTGGTTTAATAACACAACACCGACAGGTCAGTGTCAGGCTCTGGCCATAGAGAAGCCTTTTGCTTCTCTATAATACCATGGTCAGAGTCTGACAGATCTATTATTTCTGTTTCTGGTGGTGGTTTGTGGTGGATCCCTAATTAGAGGCAGCTGCAGTGCATTGTCTCTAATTAGGAATCCTACATATGTTTGTATGTTCCACACCGGGGTGGTGGGTCATTGTGTGTGTATATATTTCTACGTGTCATGAAGTAAGTGTGCTTTACGTTTGTTTGCTGGATCGTGTTTCATTTTGTATAGTTCGTCAGTTTGTTGATTAATTCATTAAAAAGAAATGTCGAACTATTCCCGACTCGTGAGAGTCAGGAAATAAACAGGAAGTAAATAAAGGCTGATGGTGTTGAAATTAACGAGACTGGTGTACCAATTGGCCACTGTTTTAAAACTATATTCCATATAGTATGATTTCTTAACTTTTAATCTATTATTTTCCTTATTCATTCTTTCTGCATTCAATATTGCCATATCCTCAAAGCATGGTGTTTCTATTTCTTACTAAACCTTCAAATATGAAAGAACACACAGAGAGGTGTAGCCGTGGTATTGGCATTTCGGCTTCTCACAGCTAGTGCAATAACATCCTGAGTGACATATGCAAATTAGGATGATAATACCATGGCAACACAGGACCGCCTGCCCCCAGTACAACACCAAGACAGAGAATAGCTTCATAATCTTCCTTATTAATTGTAATTTCTGCAGAAATCCATCAAACATCATTTGAGAAACAATCCCCTGGCATCTTTTCAGACTGGGGGTTATTGGGATTTGCACTGTGAGTGTTTGCTTGATGGAGGTCAATGAAGCTGCAAGTTAATTGTGTTATTAATACAAGTTTCAGTCGCGCTGTGTGGCTGGCTTCTCTTTCCATGCAAATATTTGACATCCAAACTTTTCGGTGAGGGAGGCAAACTCAGTTGTCCTGTAGGTACTCTATTTCCTTGCAGGTTGGTACGGATGCACAGATATACACACACTCAGACATGCACAGACACATACACACGCACGCTTAAGATTTAGCAAGATAGCTGATGATGATTAACACCTCTTGCTAATTATTACTTTGTTTTCTGTAAGAAAGTGTGAATTGGAACCTGGCGAAGAATAGAGCCCATCTGGCCTGTCTTGGGTTTAGCCTCTTCGCTGCCTAAGGTACTCCAGGTTGCGGTGGTCCGTCCACACCAGGAAAGAGTGTTTGGACACTCTCCAGCCAGTGCCTCCACGCCTTCAGAGCCTTCTTGACCGCCAAGAGTTCCTGGTCCCCGACGTTGTAGTTCCTCTGGGCGGGACTCAGCTGCTTAGAATAGAAAGCGCAGGGCCGCAGCTTTGGAGAGGTTCCGGTGCGCTGGGACAGCACTTCCCCAACTCCTACTTTGGAAGCATCCACCTTGACGATGAAGGGAAGTGAGGGGTCGGGATGTGCCAGCATGGGAGCAGTGGTGAATTGTGCCTTCATTGTCTCGAACACCCTTTCCACCTCTGCGGTCCAACGAAGCCGCTGGGGACCTCCTCTCAGCAGGGAGGTAAGAGGCGCGACAACTGTGCTGAAGCCCCGGATGAACCTCCGGAAATAGTTGGTGAACCCCAGTAGTCGCTAGACTGCTTTCACAGAGTTGGGGATGGGTGATGACTTGACTGCGCTGACTCCTTGCTCCTCCATCTCCACTCCCTCCGTGGATATGAGGTAGCTCAAAAAGGACACGGACCGCTTGAAAAACAAACACTTCTCTTGTTTAACATATAGATCATGCTCCAACAGTCTTCCAAGCACAGACCTGACTAGCGAAACATGCTGGGCGCGGTCAGCAGAATAGACCAAAATGTTGTCTATATACACACACCACTACACCACGTCCCAGCATGTCCCGAAACACCTCGTTGATAAAGGCCTGGAAGACTGAAGGATCATTAGACAGGCCCAAAGGCCTGTGGTCGTGGAAAAAGCATTTATTCGATGATGGTTGGGATCAGGGGTAAAGGATAGCTGAACTTGACGGTGGCTTCTATTTCACATGTTTGGCAGCTAAGAACACCTATATGGCAATAGTGGCCTTGTGGCCAGATAGGCAAGATATATCATGAATGGATACACTGTACTCAACCACCAGCCTGCCACCCACATGGGACAAAATTACATTTTAATTCAGAAATTAAATCCTGACCCTTTTTAACTCTTTAAAGCCCAGTTTCCACTCATTGTTTCAGAGACAGCTCATCAGAACATGCATACATCCAGATACGTTTAGCAGGTGCTGGAGTTATAGGTGCTCAATAAAAAGGAGAACTATTCAGAGTTCAATTTTTTTTTTTTTTTTTTAAACCTTTATTTTACTAGGCAAGTCAGTTAAGAACATATTCTTATTTTCAATGACGGCCTAGGAACAGTGGGTTAACTGCCTTGTTCAGGGGCAGAACAACAGATTTTTTACCTTGTCAGCTCGGGGATTTGATCCAGCAACCTTTCAGTTATGGGCCCAACACTCTAACCACTGGGCTACCTGCCGCCCCAATGCAGGGGCGCAGTCCCCCATCTTTCTTCTTTACAAAAAAGAAGCCTGAGGAGGCTGGTGACTTAGAGTCGCGGACAAAACCTTGCTGGAGGCTCTCCTGTACGTAGGTCTTCAAATTTTCAGGTCTCTCCAGAGATGTTTGATCGGGTTGAAGTCCGGGCTCTGGCTGGGCCACTCAAGGACATTCATAGACTTGTCCCGAAGCTCTGGAGCAGGTTTTCATCAAGGATATCTCTGTACTTAGCTCCGTTCATCTTTCCATCGATCCTGACTAGTCTCCCTGCCACTGAAAAACATCCCCACAGCATGATACTGCCACCAACATGCTTCACCGTAGGGATGGTGCCAGGTTTCCTCCAGATGTGACACTTGGCATGCAGGCCAAAGAGTTCAATCTTGGTTTCATCAGACCAGAAAATCTTGTTTCTCATGGTCTGAGAGTCTTTAGGTGCATTTTGGCAAACTCCAAGTGGGCTGTCATGTGCCTTTTACTGAGGAGTGGCATCCTTCTGGCCACTCTACCATAAAGGCCTGATTGGTGGAGTGTTGCAGAGATGTTTGTCCTTCTGGACGGTTCTCTCATCTCCACAGAGGAACTCTAGAGCTCTGTCAGAGTGACCTTCATGTTCTTGGTCACCTCCCTGACCAAGGCCCTTCTCCCCTGATTGCTCAGTTTCCAGTTTGCCTCGACACAATCCTGTCTCAGAGCTCTATTGACAATTTCTTCGACCTCATGGCTTGGTTTTTGCTCTGACATGCACTGTCAATGGTGGGAACTTATATAGACAGGTGTGTGCCTTTCCAATTCATGTCCAATCAATTGAATTTACCACAGGTGGACTTAAGTTGTAGAAACATCTCAAAGATGATCAATGGAAACAGGATGCACCTGAACTCAATTTCGAGTCTCAAAGCAAAGGGTCTGAATACTTACGTAAATTTGGTATTTCTGTTTTAAATTCTTAATGGATTTGGAAATAAATCTAAAATCCTGTTTTTGCTCTGTTAGTATGGGGTGTTAATTAATTCTGTGTGTATTAATGAGGAAATTGGTTTATTTAATCCATTTTAGAATAAGGCTGTAACGTAACAAAATGTGTAGGGGTCTGAATACTTTCCGGCCACGAGCTGTTCACTCCCTTACCGTCGGGCAGACAGTATTGGCGCATGAGGTGTGACAAACAGGCTCAGAGACAGATTCTATTTACAAGCCATCAGACTGCTGAACACTTGAACTGGTCTGACCACCTGCTCTTCTACGCACCTTAACACACACACACATCACAACTGCTGCTACCCTACTCTTATTAGGATTGCTAAATACAGCACAATTTAAACACTTGCCCCCAATCCCCCCTTCTCCAAAAAACGTGTAAATACTGTAGTATAAATTGTGCCTTCCTGTATTATACTTATGCTAAAACATTTATTCTACTGATCCATTTACTTTGTGTTCGTATTCTTATCTTTTGTTATTTCTTATTGCTGTTTCATTTCGAGAAGGCCCCTGCAAGTCATCATTTCATTGGACGGCGTATACCATGTGTGTCCCGTACATACAACTAATAAAACTTAAAACACACTCCCTTTCACCACCTACCAGAGAAAGATAACATTTCTAAACATGAATGAATCCCCAAAGACCTACAGTAGCTACCGGTCATAACAACATAAATATTACCCCTTTAGTTATACTGAACAAAACTATAAACACAACATAAACACAAGAGTTGCAGTTCATATGAGGAGATCTGTCAATTGAAATAAATTCATTAGACCCTAATCTATGGATTTCACATGACTGGGAATACAGATATGCATCACAGATACCAAACCTCTTAAGGACAGACCCTTTTTAAAAATGTCCCCCTAAAATGACATACCCAAATCGAACTGCCTGTAGCTCAGGACCTGAAGCAAGGATATGCTTATTCTTGTTATCATTTGAAAGGAAACACTTTGAAATTCGTGGAAATGTGAAATTGATATTGGAGAATATAACACATTAGATCTGACAGCATCTTTGAAATGCAAGAGAAAGGCCAGACAGTGGAGTCTAGATGTAATGTATATGTTGTCCTAAAGATGGCAGAAGTTTGTGTGCAAAGTTTCAGACATCCACTGGTTTTCAAGTACATAACTATAGAGAACATACAAAAATGCTATGGTAATACAACATTTAATTTTGTACACTCCCAGGAATGTCATACATGATGGTTAATTAGCTTTCCTACAGAAAAGACACTAACCTTCACACATCTACATGGCCGGACGGGGTGGGTGTGGAGCCAGAGGTCAAACTGTAGAACCCAGTTCTTAAATTTGAATATAAAAACAGATTTTTGCTGTAATAGCTACTGTAAATTGGACACTGCAGTTAGATTAACACTAATTTAAGCTTTCTGCCCATATAAGACATGTCTATGTCCCGGAAAGTTGGCTGTTGTTTACAACACCGTTCTAGTCACATATCGCATATTGAGCAGCAACCGTCCCGTAGAGGTAAAAAAAAAAGGTAGGATATTGGCGGGAACTGGAACAGGCTGTCGATCAAGAGCATCCCAAACATGCTCTGTGTGTGACATGTCTGGTGAGTATGTAGGCCATGGAAGAACTGGGACGTTTTCAACTTCCAGGAATTGTGTACAGATCTTTGCGACATGGGGCTGTGCATTCTCGTGCTGAAACATGAGGTGATGGCGGCAAATTGCCATTGATAAAATGCAATTGTGTTCATGTCCGTAGCCCATACTATAACCCCACCGCCGCCATGGGGCAATCTTTTCACAACGTTGACATCAGCAAACCGCTCGCCCTCACAACACCATACACGCTGTCTGCCATCTGCCAGGTACAGTTGAAACCGGGATTCATCCTTGAAGAGCACACTTCTCCAGCGTGCCAGTGGCCATTGAAGGTGAGCATTTGCCCTCTGAAGTCGGTTACGACGCCGAACTGCAGTCAGGTCAAGACAATTTCATAAACTTTCCGGGTGGTTGGTCTCAGACGATCCTGGGCTGCCCTAGTTACACATTGTCTACGGTTGTGAAGCCGGTTGGACGTATTTACTACTAAATTCGACTTATGAGAGAGAGAGAGAATGTTTGATATGTATAAAAAATATTTTTAAAGAGAGAATATTTTGAAAGAGAGAATCACCTGCAGGGAATGACTCCTCCTGCCACACTCTCATTGTCTTCTTCTTACTTATTAATTTACCCTTATCTCAACAGGTCGATCAGACTGATTGTTCCAAACAGTAAATGTCATGAATAGATCTGACATGATTCCTACACCTACATGTCAGAAAGGTTAGCGCTATCCGGGATCCTTGGGACATCCACACCCTAAACCCTAACCCCTACCCTTCCCTAACCCTAACATTAACCCTTACCTTAACCGTTTTAAGGACGTTGGGACGTTCCAAGGATCCCATTTAGACTAGTCCAGGCATGTTTGCAGTCAGGGAAAAGTAGGGACAAATGTGTATCCATTTTCAATGGATGGAGTTCTAGAAACCTCATCAGTTGAAAGAAGGAGAGCAGAAAAACACAGCTGATCTGTGATTGGTTCCTCGTCATGGCTGGCTCACAACTCTATAGCTGGAGCACCGGGGGGAGCAGCACGGTGCAAATTAGGTTGGATTTCATCTTTAAAGAAACTCTAAGCCCCTTACTCCCGCCACAGGGCCGGTGAGTGTGTGGGTGGGTACATGCTTGCGTGTGTGTGTGAGAGACAGAGTGCGAGAGGAGAAAGAGAGAGAGATTCCACTCTCTCTCTACTTTGTTCTATTTCTGTACATCTTGTTCTCATTCTGAGAACAGGAGTAGATATTTATCTCAACAATATGAATTATTACCCATTTCACCAATGTCAATTATTGTAACTAGTAGTTACTGGTTATTAGTAAGAACAGTTGCCACTGGGCAAAAAACTAGTTGAATCAAAGTTCTTTCCATCTAATTTCCATAAAAAAATGTAATGTGATGTTGAATCAACGTGGAAAACTGATTGGATTTTTAAAAAGTCATCACGTAATCCAATGACATGGTGACATTTTTTGTTGATTTCACATTGGATTAAGGTTAGTTGACAACTCAACCAAATTAAAATTAGGCGTTGAACTGACGTCCATGCCCAGTGGGTAGTTTGTAGTTTTAAGTTCAGGAGGTGGGAAACGCAAATCCTCAGTTAAAGTCAGAGATCCCATTCTGGTCTGTATTTTAAGAAACGGCTGTGAGAGGCGAGCGTGATGTCACATAGGGAACAGTATAAATACTGCCTATACATGGCGGTGGGGAGACTTTTTCTGATGCCTCTCTGCTATTGTGTGCCTCAAGATAGGAGGCCTCACACACAGTGACACATACAAACAAGCACACATCACGCTGCCTTTATGCCCTCTCCAGGGAAGGAGGGAGGGAGAGAGAGAGAGAGAGACAGAACACCACCCATGGCGCCATTGATCATTCTTGAGATGTTTCTACAACTTGATTGGAGTCCAGCTGTGGTAAATTCAATTGATTGGACATTAATTGGAAAGGCACACACCTGTCTATATAAGTTCCCACCATTGACAGTGCATGTCAGAGCAAAAACCAAGCCATGTGGTTGAAGGAATTGTCCGTAGAGCTCCAAGACAGGATTGTGTCAAGGTACAGATCTGGGGAAGGGTACCAAAACATTTCTGCAGCATTGAAGAGCCCATCATTCTTAAATGGATGAACTTTGGAACCACCAAGACTCTTTCTAGGCCAAACTGAGCAATCGGGGGAGAAGGGCCTTGGTATGGGAGGTCTAGAGATCCTCTGTGGAGATGGGAGACCCTTCCAGAAGGACAACCATCTCTGCAGCACTCCACCAATCAGGCCTTTATGGTAGAGTGGCCAGAAGGATGCCACTCCTCAGTAAAAGGCACATGACAGCCCTCTTGGAGTTTGCTAAAAGGCACCTAAAGACTCTCAGAACATGAGAAACAAGATTCTCTTGTCTGATGAAACCAAGATTGAACTCTTTTGCCTGAATGCCAAGTGTCACATCTGGTGGAAACCTGGCACCGTCCCTATGGTGAAGCATGGTGGTGCAGCATCATGCTGTGGGGATGTTTTTCAGCGGCAGGGACTGGGAGACTAGTCAGGATCAAGGCAAAGATGAACGGAGTACAGAGAGATCCTTGATTTGGGTGAAGGTTCACCTTCCAACAGGACAATGAGCCTAAGCACACAGCCAAGACAACGAAGCAGTGGCTTCGGGATGAGTCTCTGAATATCCTTGAGTGGCCCAGCCAGAGCCTGGACTTGAACCAGATTGAAATATCTCTGGAGAGACCTGAAAATAGCTGTGCAGCAACGCTCCCCATCCAACCTGACAGAGCTTGAGAGGATCTGAAGAGAAGAATGGGAGAAACTCTCTAAACACAGGTGTGCCAAGCATGGAACTTCATACCCAAGAAGACTCAAGGCTGTAATCACTGCCAAAGGTGCTTCAACAAAGTACTGAGGAAAGGGTCTGAATACGTATGTAAATGTAATATTTCAGTTTTTATTTATAAGTTATCAACATTTTCTAAAAACCTGTTTTTGCTTTGTCATTATGAGGTATCGTGTGTAGATTGATGAGGGGAAAAAACAATTTAATACATTTAAGAATAAGGCTGTAACGTAACAAAATGTGGAAAAAGCCAAGGGGTCTGAATACTTTCTGAATGCACTGTATGTAGGGCTGTATACTGTATGTATACCTTCTAGCTGATGTAATGTGTGTTTTCAAGCTGAACAATAGATAGATAACACACTGTGGTTGAATGTACAGTTAGATTAGCAATAATCTCTAATACCCATGTCTTCAGCAGTGATAAGCCTTTGGCAAAAACATACAGTGCTAGATTGGAAAATGGTACAATAGACCACCAAATGTCACTTCCAGATGGTTGCACAGTAGAACAGTGGTCCTAGTACCCCTGGTTGGGAATCACTGCAGTAGAACACTCAAATTGAACTCAACATTGGTGTACCGGTGGTCCGGCGGCCATATTTGAGGTACAATTTCAACTAGCTCTCAGTCTCACGTCAGAATTAGACCATGTTTCTCAAATTTCGAAGTTGTTCCAAAAATAAAATGGTTAAGTTTAGGCATTAACTCAGAAATCTTAAGGTTAGGTATTAACTCTGAATGGTTAGGGTAAGGGTTAAGGTTTGGGATAGGCTTAAAACAAAAAATCTCAAAAACAACTTTCTATCGTCTATCAGATTTCCACATCATCCCACGTCGTCCTCAGACATGGATCGATGTCGAATACTGTTTCACAGTTGACCTGGCTGACCATTTAGGGATTGTTCAATCAAAAGAATGAACAATTGTAGAAACTGGATAGAAGGAAGGACGGACAGAAGGAGGAGGCTACTCAGCTTGTCTGTGGCTTCAGTCCTGCAGGTTACACAACCACCAGTAGATGGTGCTGTCAACTCTGTCTGCAGATATACTGTATCTGGCTCTAAAGTGTTTGTGTGAGTGGATTCATGCATTTGCTCACTCCTATCTAAGTGTGTGTGTGTGTGTGTGTGTGTGTGTGTGTGTGTGTGTGGGATTCAACTCTTTGAGAGTACATTTTGAAGTTTTCCTCTTTGAGATGTGAGATAGGCAGAGCTGTTTCCAGTATTGGAGGTCAGAGGAGGAGCACTGCATGGAGACTGGCTTTAAGAGTGAGCTGTTCTCAAGTTCCTGTGGTGAGCCAGCACTTCAGAGGAGGACTTAGAGCTTAACTCTTCCCTGTTGGCGAGACTGGACTTAGGAAGGTTGGAAAGTTCCCTGCTTCTCTCTCTCCCTGCTCATCTTCTGCATTCAACCCCATATCTCTCTCTCTCTCTCATTCTAAAACTATCTTTCGCTCTCCCTCTTTCTCTCTTATTCAACTCATCTCTCTTCCATCTCTCCCCTGATTTCTCTACCTCTCTCATACTCTCATCCTACCCATGATCCCTCTGGCCCTGAGGAGCATCTGTCCCCCTCCCCCCAACTATATACCATATGCCCTGTGCCTCCGAGTCAGGCCCCCTAACTCTGCAGCCAATCACTTATTCAACAGCAGCATGAATTAACAATAGTTAATTTTCCATCCCACCAACAATCTGATGTCTAATATAATCTTAGTCCTGAACTGCTTCTGCCTAGATGAGCCCGGTTACATCACACAAACACACTGCCACTAAGAAAAGCTGGCATGAACCTCCATATCTTTGCTTTCTCTGAGCTAACATTAAGGGTCTAACTTAGCTAGCTAGCTGTTAACCAGATATCTGACTAAAGAGAACGTTTTACAATCAGATTGTTATGCATCTGCTTTGCATAACATACATAACAGATCGAAGTCAGATTGTAAACCATTTTCTCTTTTGAATCATAGGGCTAGCTGTATGATGATAGAGATATATGTGGTATTTGCGATTTGGAAGGGAAATCGTGTGTAAATGTTAGGCTATACAGTGCATTCGGAAAGTATTCAGATCCCTTCACTTTCTCCACATTTTGTTATGTTACAGCCTTATTCAAAAATGTATTAAATATGTTTTATTCTCATCAATCTACACACAATACCCCATAATGGCGAAGCAAAAACTGTTTTGTAAATCTGTTATTTACATAAGTATTCAGACCCTTTGCTTTGAGACCCGAAATTGAACACAGGTGCATCTTGTTTCCATTGATCATCCTTGAGATGTTTCTACAACTTGATTGGAGTCCACCTGTGGTCAATTCAATTGATTGGACATGATTTGGAAAGACACAGACCTGTCTATATAAGGTCCCACCGTTGACAGAGCATGAACCAATAATGAGGTCTGTAGAGCACCGAGACAGAATTGTGTCAAGGCACAGATCTGGGAAAGGGTACCAAGACATTTCTGCAGCATTGAAGGTCCCCAAGAACACAGTGGCCTCCATCATTATTAAAAATTGAAGAAGTTTGGAACTACCAAGACTCTTCTTAGATCTGGCCGCCCGGCCAAACTGAGCAATCGGGGGAGAAGGGCCTTGGTCACCAAGAACCCTATGGTCACTCTGAAAGAGGTCCAGAGTTTCTCTCTGGAGATGGGAGAACCTTCAAGAAGGACAACCATCTCTGCAGCTCTCCACCAATCAGGCCTTTGTGTAAAAGGCACCATAAAGATTCTCTGGTCTGATTAAACTGTTTGGCCTGAATGCCAGGCGCCACATCTGGAGGAAACCATGCACTGCTCATCACCTGGCCAATACCATTTTAGAATAAGGCTGTAATGTAACAAAATGTTAAGTAAGTGAAGGGGTCTGAATACTTTCCGAATGCACTGTATGTATGGTGGATGCTGCATGATGTAGATAATCAACTAATCAGATGAGGGATTGGGATGATGCGTGTTCCGGTTCGTGAGAAACACTTAATTTTCTAAATGGCATATCTTGAGTTCAAGTTTGAGGACAAAATAACTAAATACATTTGGGAACCAGAATGGGCAACTTCAGTAGAATTCATAACATTGAGAAAGGACTAAAGTTTTGGGCAAAACGTTAAGTTGTCTTTTATTTTTTAGATAACTAGTAGCTAAGTTGTGCTTCTCTCATCTCATTCCCAAAGCAAAAGGAGTTATTCTATTTGACAGAACAACGCTGTTAGTTTCCCTACAAGCGTTCATTCTAATAGTAATATATAATATTCTTGACCTTCAACAGATGCACAGCCTTTGAAGTCTCCCATTTCATGGTGTTCAGTTTCAAGTTGTGACCTGAGCACCTTATCTTGTATAATAAGGTTGAATCAAATCAAAATCAAATCAAATTTTAATTCTCACATGCTTCGTAAACAACAAGTGTAGACTAACAATGAAATGCTTACTTACGGGTCCTTCCCAACAATGCAGAAAATATATATTTTTAAAATAAATAATAATAATAATAATAATAATAATAATAATAGAAAGAAAATAGTAACACAAGGAATAAATAAATACAAAATGAGGGGAACAAGGTAATTTATGTAGATATGTACATATAAATAGGTAGGGATAAAGTGACTAGGCAACATGATAGATAGACAGTAGCAGAAGCGTATGTGATGAGTGTGGAAGTGTGTGTGTGTGTGTGTGTGTGTGTGTGTGTGTGTGTGTGTGTGTGGTGACAGTGTGCCTGTGTGTACGTGTGTGTTGGCATGTCAATGTAAGTATGTGTGAGTGTGTGGGTAGAGTCCAGTGTGTGTGCATATAGTCAAAAAGAGTTTTTGTGTCCATGCAGATAGTCCAGGTAGGTGTTTGGTTAACTGTTTAGCAGTCTTAGAGCTTGGGGGTAGAAGCTGTTCAGGAGCCTTTTGGTCCCAGACTTTCCGTACGGTAGCAGAGAGAACAGTCTAGGACTTGGGTGGCTGAATTTTTAGGGCCTTCCTCTGACACCGCCTGGTATAGAGGTAGATCTACAGTATGTGTACATTATGGGTTAGGTTGAGTCTATGTGCATTGTATTTAGGCATTGGGAAAGTACAGAAGGGGCCGGTCTCTGAGTTCAAAAATGATTGGATAGGAGCCATCTGTCTGGGGTTAGAACATGTTTTTCAGAAATTAATAGAAGCCATCTGTGTGGGTTATGATAAGGTTGAGGTTGAGTTACTGTCCTAGTTTCTGTGGAAAGCGTGGAGAAAGCTTTCAACGTCAGCGTCGGGGAGTGGAGTGAGAATAACAGGATGCAGATAGTGGAATCGTATCTCAAGAAGGTATAACAGAGCCAGACAACCATCTGGTCCAGCCTGGGTCATCCTACTGAGACTTTTACCCCATGTACTGTAGAGTCACTGTGTGACTCTGTAGCACTATGCTATTGAGCTGAAGCATCCAGTTGGGTGAATAAACCTAGTTTGAGCCGTTTTCGGTGTCAGACTGGGTCTGTACCTTGAGTAGAACCAAACAGTGCCAAATAAAGTAACAGGGTTGAAGTTGATCTTAAATCAGACCCAAAAAAAAATCTGCCAATCAAAAAAATTGACATTTCTATGAAACTGTGTACGTTTTACTTGTGGATTTTGAAAATAAAAATCTAAACTCGAGCTAAAACAATGCAGATATCACGTCTTGCCTCAAATCCTCATTTAATCACTGATGTGATCCCTTCCCAACATTACGTATTTGAGTAGCCCACTCATGTTTGGATAAATACCATAACAATCCAGCAACTAAATCAATATATCATATTAATATACATCTACTTCACTCTCTGCGAGGTCTAAGTCATTTATTCATAGCTCTTTTGTCTAACTGTGTGGTGCATTTGTTTTTTTGTGTTTCCAGTCAAATCCTGTCCTGCCCTTAGCGGAAGAGTTGAGGTCTTCCCCATCACCCTCCATCTATGATGAGCCTGTCTTGCACGGCTATATCCTGTACCCCGCAACAGCTTCCATGGTCAACTTGGACAGCCTGATCCCCCAACATCTGTCCATACAGTACCACCTGCTAAAGCCAGATCCCCCAACATCCGTCCACACAGCACCACCTGCTAAAGCCAGATCCCCCAACATTTGTCCATACAGCACCACCTGCTAACTTGTGAAAAATAAAGACTCATTGTACCTTGTTTTATGTGAAGAACCAGTCCATTACTGTTTGGTTACATGTGTATGCAACAGACAAACTACAAATGATTACTTATACCATAAAATTAATTTTATTCTAGATTATACTTGCTTATTCAGTCCTCTAAGACGCAGTTATGTGAACAACCTGTTAATTTATTTACATCGAGGATCATGGATGCAACATAAATACTAAACAATTATTCCTTTTACCATAACATCAATCTTTTATTCCATTCAATACATTCATTATACTTCCGTATTCAGTCCTCCCAGACGCAGTTCTCAATAATCCGCCCTGTTTATGTTCATGGCATCTTGTAATGGATACCCATTGACACAGACTGTCACAAGACCAGGGTAATCTGCCATGCAATGGCATGGCTCTTCTGGAGGCAACTGATAACCGATTGTAATAAATGATGCTGTAATATTGCATGGTAACGCTGATAAAGTATCTCTTACAATAGAACTACAAAGTATCCTACACAAACCTGTGGAATCTGCTGGCAGCAGACGTTCTCCACCTCGGTTGGCATCGTCTGACAATGCGCACAGGTACACCTACATAAATGAACATCAGACGAAAGACAGCATGTCTGTTACTTAAGGTCCAGAATCTCCGGTAAGGACGTAAAATTTCCAGGCAATATCGTCCTATAACACAGCTGTCCATCAAATGCTCAAATTACAATCAGGTACGGTACAGTATAGTTTGCTATGGAAAACATATTCAGCCGAAATCATATCTAGCCAAGATGATAGCTACCTAGCTATAACTTTAGCTTATTGATTGCGATGTAGAAAAGCTTATTTGTTGAGACAGCGCAGACAGGAGAGGAGAATAATATCAGCTCCCCATCACAGAGGCACCTTGGACTGTTACTGTTTAGCGCCAGGACAGGATGTGCATGTTCATAATTGGTTTATTGCCCTCTGTGGTGACGTGGTGGTTTTGCTGACAAATGCACCCTAAGCAAAGGTGGCCAATAAGGGACTACTACTCATCTAGAGAGGCGACGCCCACTTTAACCCCCTCAGTGCCGTGATCATGGTGATCATGTTGACATGAGAGAAGCCAAAGGGAAGTGTCAGCTAGAGAGAGAAAGTGTGTGATTTGTTCTGCATGTTTGAACTACAGTGTGTGTGTGTGTGTGCACAAGTTTATCTGTGTGTGTGTGTGTGTGTGTGTGTGTGTGTGTGTGTGTGCATACGTGCGTACCTGAGATTGTCTGTTTGCTGTTTCTCTGCGTGACACTTCCAGGCCCAGCTCAAGGACATCATTCAAAGCCCTGCCAGGTATCAGCCAGTCAGTCAGTCAGTCAGTCAGTCAGTCAGGCCCAGAAAGACTGGCCTTTGAAGTTTCTCCTCTTCACCCTTCAGACTCTCAGAGGAGGAAGAGGTGGAGAGGAGGAGGAGGAGGAGAGGAGACGCAAGGGAATCAGTGTTTTAACATGCTGCCATGCATCAAGAGCTGTGTTTAAATTGCCCTGCTTTTAGCCATGAGAGATGGCTGCCTTGAAGTATGCTGCCTTCAAAGAGCTGTCTCTCTCACACCCACACAAACACAAACACATAAACACAAACACACACACACAGCAGTGTAAAGGCAGGGCAGAGGCGCCCAGAGCCATATAAGCATGGCAAACCATGACAGCAGTTTTGCTACAGTGCTGTTAGTGATGGAGACAATATGCTCTCTGCTTGGGATGCTCCGGGGCAAGAGCTGCCTTCCAAAGTTTGTTATCATGTAGCCCCGGGTGGAAGCTAGAGGGAGAAGTATAGGTTCTGAATGGAATGGGAGGAGAAGGATGGGAGAGGTGAAAAGATGGGAGGAGAAGGATGGGAGAGGTGAAAAGATGGGAGGAAAAGGATGCGAGAGGTGAAAAGATGGGAGGAGAAGGATGCGAGAGGTGAAAAGATCTGAGGAGGGAGAGGGGTGGCATGAAAGGATGGTGGGAGAGATACGATAAGAAGGAGATGGTTGGGAGGGAGGTGGGAGATGGTTAGGGGAGGGAGGTGGGAGATGGGTAGGGGACATGGAGGGGAGGGAGGTGGGAAATGGGTAGGGGAGATGGAGGGGAGGGAGTGGAGAAGGGATGGCCTAAAATGATGGTAGTTGGTGAGGGAGATTTGGGAGGTGGGGATGGGAGGGAGGGGAGTAGTGGTGATCTGAAGCTAGAGTTGTAAAACATGACAGCCAGCTCAGTGAGAGCCTAGGAGTTTGAGGAAGTGGACTCCGTGTTAGAATTAATGGGTTATGGCCACTGACAGTACACACACACACACACACACACACACACACACACACACACACACACACACACACACACACACACACACACACACACACACACACACACACACACACACACACACACACACACACACACACACACACACACACACACACACACACACACACACACACACACAGGTTTGAGGGAAAGAGGAGGTGACAGAGCTGGGCTGATTGAAAAAGACAGAGAGACAGCTGCAATCAGCTCCTCCCCTCCTGTGAGAGAGTACAAAATCACATCTAATAAACACAGATGGAGAACACAGCTAGCCTCTGCAGAAAACACCCTGATGGCTGCCCGGAACACACAACATATATTAAAACATAAATTGACTGTGTTTACCCATATATTCACTCACATATTGAATTATACTGTCACTCTGCTATTCACTCATACAGCATGCATGTATATGTATGACTAATATTTTCCTCTGTAACCTCAGACCACACCCCTTTCATTGATCAACATTCTGTGTGTTCCATTGTCATAGTAACTGACACTCTGTCATCCTCTCACTTATTCCCTCTTCTCGTCCTTCCATCCTGTAATTATTCTCCTATAGAAAACAGTTTGAGGGAAATGGCATATTTTCACAGATGGGAGGAGAAGAGAGAGAGAGAGAGAGAGAGAGAGAGAGAGAGAGAGAGAGAGAGAGAGACCCAACCTGTTAAACTGTCTAATCAATTTCAGCAATCAGTAGAACATCTTTATTTATACACAGTCTAAACACAGCAATGGAGCAGCACAGGGAGATATTTTTCCCCTCATCACCGTAGCAACACGCTAGGAGACAGGTGTTCTTGCAGGCAAAGATGAGGGAAGGATTAGTCTTGCAATGAAATGTAGCCTTATGAATATCACCAACATCACCAGTAATGTTCTATAACAACTACATCCTCTCGACGTCACTGGAAACAGCTACTACAACTTTTATTGTTTTCAATGATATCAAGTGATTGAATGTAGCAAAGATCGGCAGAAAATTCAAATACCTGTACTTGCCAGTCCAAACTAGATTGGCGCGCACACACACACTCACACACACACACACACACACACACACACACACACACACACACACACACACACACACACACACACACACGCACAGCCAACGTTTGATGACAGCTTTGCACACTCTTGGCATTCTCTCAACCAGCTTCACCTGAAATGCTTTTTCCATCAGTCTTGAAGGAGTTCCCACATATGCTGAGCACTTGTTGGTTGCTTTTCCTTCACTGCTGTCCGACATACATCCATACATTCATCCATCCATCCATCCATCCATCCATCCATCCATCCATCCATCTATCCATCTCACCCCATCCTTAATTCTGACTTCTTATTTCCATCCATTATTGTCCCCAGCCACATGGCAGTAGCTAAAGGCTGTCTGTACCTTTCAGTGGGCACTCTGCCCATTCAATTCATCTACAGCAGAGAGGATGTTTTACCGCCACCGACCCATCGCCACGGAGATGGATGCCCGACCGTTTCCACAGAAGCACTCAATTAGCTTACTGTGGAGAATCCAGGGTATGTTAGTGATCCATTGTTCACCCAGTGACGTCATCATTAAAGGAAAACAAAGAGTGACAGGTACCTAGGTTGAGGATACCCAGGTTAGGACATGTAGGTTCAGGATACCCAGGTTAGGACACGTAGGTTGAGGATACCCAAGTTAGGACATGTAGGTTGACTATGCCCAAGTTAGGACATGTAGGTTGAGGATTCCCAGGTTAGGGATACCCAGGTTAGGACACGTAGGTTAGGGATACCCAGGTTAGGACACGTAGGTGGAGGATACCCAGGTTAGGACACGTAGCTGGAGGATACCCAGGTTAGGACACGTAGGTGGAGGATACCCAGGTTAGGACACGTAGGTGGAGGATACCCAGGTTAGGACACGTAGGTGGAGGATACCCAGGTTAGGACACGTAGGTGGAGGATACCCAGGTTAGGACACGTAGGTGGAGGATACCCAGGTTAGGACACGTAGGTTGAGGATTCCCAGGTTAGGACATGTAGGTTGAGGGTACCCAGGTTAGGACATTTAGGCTGGGGATTCCCAGGTTAGGACATTTAGGTTGAGGATACCCAGGTTAGGACATGTAGGTTGAGGATTCCCAGGTTAGGACATATAGGTTGAGGATACCCAGGTTAGGACATGTAGGTTGAGGATACCCAGGTTAGGACATGTATACACGCATGACTGTAAATCTTTTTGGATAAAAGCATCTGTAAATGGCATATATTATATAATATTTTATTATGACTTATATTATATTTTATTATGACTCTGCATAAATGCTGAAGACTTCTAAACAAAGGGACCAGCAATGCTAGTTATAATCTGTTTATTTGTATAACTGTTGCGCACGTGAATACAACTAACTTCTAGACAGGTACTTGCCTGTGAGAGCCTGTGGTGAAGGAGTACCCCTCTAAACACAGATCTAAGATCGAACCATACTGCCCCAATGTTAATCTATAGCCATTAGAAAATGAAATGCAAAACTGACCTTAGATCAGAATTAAAGGGTAACGTTATCCCGGCCAAATATAGTGGACACTGAAAGCCTGGTTAGAAGCCAACAAATTATTTTTAGTGCCTGAGTCAATCTCTCACAAATGTTCAGTTTGTGGATCAAAAGACTCCCTCTTGTACTCAACATCAGGGTCAAGCTGATTCATTATTTTTAAAAAGTATATTTCAAAAGTAGTACAGTTTGAGCTCGTTGAATTACATGTACATACTACCAATATACACAAGATGAAGTATACCAGGGTAAGCATTGATTTGAGGGGTTGAACAGAACAAATGCATCCCTCTTGGGTTACAATCTGTCTGCACACAGAAGCACACACACACACACATTTACTCAGTCACACACACACACACACACACACACACACACACACACACACACACACACACACACACACACACACACACACACACACACACACACACAGATGTGTGCGTAAGCGCACACACAAACACCCAGGGCCGCTATGAAGTAGTTATAAAGTGGCCCTGAGGGGGTCAGTCAGTCCGTTCGTCCGTCCGTCTGTCCTTCCCAATATCCTGCTTGTTTATAGCCATTGACATAAAAAACTAAATCAACTCATAAAAGTACCAGACAGACAGATGGACAGACAAATATAAAATAAAGTTTTGGACGGCCTGACGACTGAAATCTAGGACTTCAAAAGGCTTTACTTTTTTAATGAAGTCGTTCTCTGAAGGGAGCAGAGCTGCCACATCTTTATTAGAGCACAGCCACTAAGGGCCCCCTGCGGACCCACATAACAAAGTGTGTCATTAAAAATTAACTCTGGGTGGAAGAGACTCATCCACAGAGGAGAGGAGGAAAAAGGAAGCTGCGGACTAGAATTGCCAGGGCTGAGGCTCCAAGGGCTGGGGAGCCAGCGGAGTGTGGCGGGGTCTGAGCTTGGAGCTCCAGGCTCTTATCACGACCATGCCAGACCCAGGCCCACTGTCTCACCAGCCCCTATCTGACCTTTGAAGCAGACAATCAAAGAGGCTTGGACCATCCAGACCATAGGAATGAATGTAGAATATCCTCTCCGCTGCTTCTAATTCTATAACATACCAGCAGATCCAAGTGCTCTACAGAGATACAAGACACCTTTCATTGAGCATCCATCTATTCCTCCAAGACTGTCATGAGTATGTCCAGACAGTGTTTAGGTCAAGTGGTCAGGAAAAGCTTCAGTGTTTTATGGTGGCAGCGTTGCACTTCCCTGAAGCAGCCACAGATTCATTAGTGCACCCTGGCTGCTCTACAGACAGCAGTCAGGCTTCCATTCTTCTCCTCTCCTACAGAGTCGGTCACAGCCTCTCACTCCGTCGCTCCAGACAGACCATAGCTCCAGACAGACCGTGGATGTCTGAGGAAGACGGGGTAGAAAAAAAAAGTGGCGTTCCATCCCGTCTGGAAGCCGTGGTGAAGACTTCTCCCTCTGAACTGGGCCTGGCTGGCACAGCAGGACTGTGAGGCAATGCTGTACCACAGAAAAGGTTGGCTACTGTGTTTTGACTCATAACCCTGGGTAATGTCTGTGATGAGGATACAGGCCCTAATTCATTGTAAACTCTTGACTGCACAATGCATTTTCCTACTGGGGCTATAAAGCCAAGTATGTATTGATTGATTGGTTGGTTGGTTGATTGATAAGATCCCATAGAGAAGCAGTGGACACTGATTCATAAGACCTCATGAAAAACACAGCCTCCTTACATGGTAATGCACCTAATACTTGTATGCACACCGCCATAAAACCCCAACGAAGAAGAACAGCCTCATCACCGAGGGGAATTCTTCGGCCCCCAACCCAGCATCAATCACAGAGTATTTCAGCCCGAAACACTCTCTCCATGACTGCTCATAGTCACACCGCCAGGGGCGGTTTTTATGGACGATTACATGCATATTCATTCGAGTATATTACATTTGGTATGGATTTTTTCTCCCTTTCTTAAATGCCATCTGAGTAATTTGGCTGAGATTCAGATTTAGTATTCCAAAAGGGGATGGATGCACTCTAAGTTGATTAGATTTCTAAACATCCTGATCGGATAAAGCTGACCTCCATGAGTCAAGCATAGTTCTAAACGTAATCTCTTTTGGACCCTACGATGACCTCTGACCTCTAATATGACTCCAATGTGTTTGACAGATGGTTCTGTAGAGAGAGATTATGGGGAATGAATAGACTGTGTTGACCCTTGTCACATGATTGACCTGTATTTATATACAGTGTAAGTGTACCCTCTGAAAATGTTTCTCCTGCTTATCTCAGATCGTAAGTGAGGAACTAGATAAGAATAAATATCTTTGAATTTATCCTGTTGATTAAAACAGGAACATAACCAGTGTCACGTATAACCTCTCATAACTGGACACAGATATTATCTACTGAAATGTAAGCTCTGTCCCCATCTCTACCTCTGATGAAAGAGTGTGTGTGTGTGTGGGATAATTTGTGGCAGGTGTATGGCTCTTTGGTCCTTACCACAGAGAGACAACATCTGGTGTGGACTGGAGAGAGAGGCAACTTGGATCCTCATTACATTTTCAACTGTTCCAAAGCAACCTTAATTTTATGCTACAGTAAGTGCAAATTAGTTTCACAAAAATTATTTTTAAATCACACTCTGCACAGTTAATTTACTGTGTGATAATTTTCTACTTGCTCCCCTTAACCCTCGCTCTCGCACATGGAGCATGGCGACTTTTACTGCGATCTGTGTTAGCCCTAGGTCTGCTACTAATCCAAACTCCTCCCTTGTTACCAATGCTTTCTCTTGCCCACCCCCGATCCCCCTATATACAGTGCAGTTCGGAAAGTATTCAGACCCCTAGACTCTTTCCACATTTTGTTACGTTACATTTAATCGTGGACGATGCAGCTGGGAGATATTGGAAACGCTAATTGGCTTTTAGTGCTGGGCTGAACAGGCTTTTGTGCCTTGCTCACTGGGGCTAAACGTTTTCCCCTTGCTTTTATTGGAAACAGAGGGCTTCAGACGGATACGATGTGCTGTCTGGCTGCAACAAGTCTGCAGCTTCAGATGTGTAGTAGGCTGTGATTTGGGCCCATTGATTTGAAGCTTTTTTGTGAGCAATAATACTAATAATAATAATAATAATAACAATGAAAATAATAATAATAATAATAATAATAATATACCTCAGGGTGTGAGATATAAGAGGAGAGCCGTGTGAGAAGGTATGAGCCACCACAAGGGTGTGTTTATAAGTTTATAACGTACATTACTGCTTACTACTATAAGTTTGATTGATTTTGTTTGTTGGAGTCCTAGGTCTTTATTGCATGGTCACTGAAGACAGTCTTTCTGTCCCCTCGGCGAAGAGTCCACAGAAGGCAGCTCAAAATAATATAAATTCTTTAGGAAAACCGCCAAATTACAAAATTGGCCATAACCGAGATGTTACACTTCCTTCAAGAAGCAGCGCATATGTTCCCCCGGGCAGGATGCTCGAGTCTGACTTGGAGAGAGTACTGAGAGGTGGAAAAGAAGAGGAGGAGAAGAGGAGGAGGAGGAGGAAGTTGGAAGAGGAGGGGGAAGTTGGAAGAGGAGGAGGAGGAGGAGCGGCTCCATCTGTCCATGGATCTGACCATTGTAAGTCCCCCAGGAGGAAGAGGGAGTCTTGGGCAGGACTCGTCCAACACAGCCCTCTCTCTGCCATCTCACTGTCTCTGTTTGCCAACAATAGGATGGACAACAAAACCACATATGGCTCCCAAAAACACACACATATGGCTCAGAAGTTTTTAAAGCCAAGGAAAAATATAAAATTGTCAGGAAGACTCCTTGGATCTGATTGCTAGATGCTAAATAATCTGTTTATGTGTCTCTTTCTCTTGTCTTGCATTTCACATGAAAATAATATTTTTTTAACATATCAAAGTATGTACTGTCCATCTGGAGTTCTGTAGGGGCAGTGTGCATTCGTGTAAGCTTGTGTTTGTATGTATTTAGATATGAGTGTGTGTGTTTGTATGTAGTTAGATATGAGCGTGTGCTTGTGTGTGTTAGCATATGTGTGTAGAGGGGCGTCAGCTTTGCTCCTCTCCCTGGCAGACAGTGACCATCTGGACGAGGGGGTTTGAGTCAGACACTCTCCGTCGAGAGCGGTGACCCTTATCCTCACGCCACCCCAGATGCCCCCTTTCCCCTGTTCCACTGCCCCCTGCCCCCTCTCTATATCTTATTATCAATGAGGGTCCAATCTTTATCTTATTATTGACGAGGGCCTAAATCAATATCATATTATCAACAAGGGTAAAATCTATATCTTATTATCAATGAGGGCCCAAATCTATATATTTTTATCAATGAGGGCCCAAATCAATATCTTATTATCAATGAGGGCCCAAATCAATATCTTATTATTGACGAGGGCCTAAATCAATATCATATTATCAATGAGGGCCTAAATCAATATCATATTATCAATGAGGGCCTAAATCAATATCATATTATCAATGAGGGCCCAAATCAATATCATATTATCAATGAGGGCCCAAATCAATATCTTATTATCAACAAGGGTCAAATCTATATCTTATTATCAATGAGGGCCTAAATCAATATCATATTATCAATGAGGGCCCAAATCTATATCTTATTATTGACGAGGGCCTAAATCAATATCATATTATCAATGAGGGCCTAAATCAATATCATATTATCAATGAGGGCCTAAATCAATATCATATTATCAATGAGGGCCCAAATCAATATCATATTATCAATGAGGGCCCAAATCTATGTCTTATTATCGACAAGGGCCCAAATCGATATCTTAACGAGGGAATGGAGGAGTTTGAACTATTTTGTTGTTGTGCAGCAAGTCAGGTTTCCTCACACATCATTGGCTTTGAGTGTGAGAGACTGTGGTGACATTAGTAGTAAGGGGATGAGGTACTGAGTCATGGTTGGGTAGTTTGGTGAGGGGATGAGGTACTGGGTCAAGGTTGGGTAGATTGGTGAGGGGATGAGGTACTGGGTCATGGTTGGGTAGTTTGGTGAGGGAATGAGGTACTAAGTCATGGTTGGCTGCTGGTTAGGGGATGAGGTACTGGGTCATGGTTGGGTTCTGGTGAGGGGATGAGGTACTGAGCCATGGTTGGGTGCTGGTGAGGGGATGAGGTACTGGGTCATGGTTGGGTGCTGGTGAGTGGATGAGATACTGGGGCGTGGTTGGGTGCTGGTGAGTGGATGAGATACTGGGGCGTGGTTGGGTGCTGCAGAGGGGATGAGGTACTGGGTCATGGGTCATGGTTGGGTGCTGGTGAGGGGATGAGGTACTGGGGCGTGGTTGGGTGCTGCAGAGGGGATGAGGTACTGGGTCATGGTTGGGTGCTGCAGAATGGTGGTAGAACCTCTCCCTACTTTGTTATGGTTATCTCTCAGTTGTTTTGTGTGACAGATGAGGTGGGGACGGTGGGTTGACGGTGGGTTGACTGTAAATCAGACAGATGAGATGCAGTGAGTCCCCCCTCAGGCAATAAACACGACTGCCCTGCATGAGTGGTGCATAGGGAAAATACTGTATATCACTCACACAAAAAAAACTCATAACTACACAGACGGATAGAGTGAAATACAGGCAAATTAAAAAAGAAAGTAAAAGAAAGAGAGATAAGAGGAGATGGAGGTGCGGAGGGGAGGAGCTATATATCTGTCAGGGAAGGACTGGGAGGATCAGTGACTAGAGACAAGGAGTGAGGCTCAAATAGAACATGGCTATAAATGCTATAAAAACTCTGTTTCACCATTGAAATTATGTCTAGATGACAGAGATGACGTTGTATTTTTACTGTAATCATTCAGAGGACTCTCAGTGTCTATCGGCAACAAATGGTGCTTTTGTGAAGGATACGGCCTCCCTAAAACTAAAGGGGAGCATCATTAAAATTGACTCCACACAGTTTGTCAAGGCTGCGTAGCCATTAAATGAGAAAAACTAATTAACTGAAACAATCAAGATACAATATCTGGTTCTGGTTTTTCAGGGTCCAACTATGGAATTCTATAACAGGACGTGATGCCAATTGGGAACACCTGTAAGTTCAGAAGCAAAATGTAAAATAACTTTTCTTTCTTTTCTTAATGTTTATATTTGGCCATGTACAGTGTGTAGCAGACATTAGTTCATGGTAATGGCCACTCATTAAGGTAATATATACACTGTGGGGGTGGAATTGATGGTAATTTGGTGGGTTAGTTTGGGCCGACGTGATTGGTTGGCACAGCCAACATGATTACAAGTCTGACCGTGAGGGTTCCAACAACCTTTCTGGTTATTATGGGTTATCTCCTCTTTGCTGTTAAATGTGTGAGTGTGGAGTGTGGGTGCGTGGGTGCGTGGGTGCGTGGGTGCGTGCGTGCATCATAACTTTGGTTTGATACCTGGTGAACATTTCAGACATGTAGATCAATGTAGATAATTTCTTAGCAATTTAACACAATTAGAAGTGTAATGTCTTAAATGAGATTAACATAGAAGGCACAGACATCAGAGCTCTCCACTTAACAAACATCAACTCAGAAATAGACTCCTGTACAGTAGCTCTCCATTACCATCTTTGTCTCATTAGGATTACCCTGGTTACCACGGTGACGATGCCTCGGTTTCCAGGAACCAGACAGGCCTAATCGAGGTGTGAATTACAGAGGTCATGTTCTTACTCGTTCTCTTTCTGACAGGATTAAATTCCCCCTGCCGCCCCCGCCCACTCCTCTCATTCTGACAGTAATGATCTGTATCAGTCATCATTCTCAGGGTCCTCGTCCTACACAATATTCCCATTGGTGAGTGAGCTATGGACTGTGTATGTCTAGGGAGTTTCAGGGACAAACGGTAGAGTGTGTGTGTGTGTGTGTGTGTGTGTGTGTGTGTGTGTGTGTGTGTGTGTGTGTGTGTGTGTGTGTGTGTGTGTGTGTGTGTGTGTGTGTGTGTGTGTGTGTGTGTGTGTGTGTGTGTGTGTGTGTGTGTGTGTGTGTGTGTGTGTGTGTGTGTGTGTGTGTGTGTGTTTGTGTGTGTGTACCCAGAGAAGAAAATAACGACTGTAGATGTAGGGCAGCTCTTCTAGCTCAGGTCAACATTACACAAGTTCCCCTCCCTCTCTTCTGCTAGAAAACAGTATTCAATGTCCTTCCATGTCTGAGGATGTCGGGAGATTACGTGGAAATAAAGGTATTTTCCATTGCATGTACTATGAAATTATGTGAATAGAATCATTACATGCACTTAGGGGTCCTATGATTATCCTCAAGTACGTGCCAGTATGCACGTAGGGGTTTATGAGTTGGCAACATTAACCTGGGGCATGTATGTGCATTCTTTTTCTAAGAAACTGTTATATGATCTTAAGGCATGATCCAGGTAGCCGAGTGTTTAGAGCATTGGGCCCGTAACTGAAAGGTTGCTGGATTGAATCCCTGAGCTGCCAAGGTAAAAATCTGACCAAGGCAGTTAACCCACTGTTCCTAGGCTGTCATTGTAAATAAGAATTTGTTCTTAACTGACTTGGCTAGTTAAAAAAGTGTGTTATTTTTCGAAGAAACTGTCAAAGCCACGTCACCAACGGAGTTGGCTGTGTGATCCTATTGCGTATCCTTGAAATGTGTAACCATGTGTGGTTCGCTCCCAGGTTGGGGCAGGGAAAAACAAATAGAACTGGGAGTGAACAAGTGCAACTGGGACAGAAAGATAATGGTGTGAGGGCAAATAGCTAATGGATGATGAACAAGTAACCTAAAGGGGAGTGACTATGAATGATATGCAAGCATAGAAAGATAAGTGATGTGGTGGCCAATAGATTTTGAACAAGTACCATAAAGGGGAGTGACTATGTATGTTGTGTAAGCATGAAACTGTATCAAATGAGAGCTCCGAGTCAGAATCGGCCTTGTTACTTTGTAATAAAGTCTATTTTGAATTCACAAACTCCTGTGTCTGAGAAATATCTTTAAGAAGTATTTCCACTACAGAAACCGGCCACTGGGGGCAACGGTGAGCTCTGTTAACTTCAAGTAGGTTTCAGTTTTGCTAGGGTGTTGTGAACGGGGATTTCGGATGGGCATAAGCACCTGCCTCTAGTGGATTAAAGTTAAAGTAGTCCCTCCTCCTCCACTCATTATGAAAGTAATGATCTGCATGAGTCATCATTCTCAGGGTCTTCATCCTATACACTATATCCAGTGGTGAGTGAGCATCTGCCTCTAGTGCCAAAGGTTGCATGTTCGAATAGTTGCTTTTTAGATTTTGTTTAAAGCCTATCCCAAACCTTATCCCTTACCTTAACCATTCATAGATAATGCCTAACCTTAAAATTTCTGAGATAATGCCTAAATTGAACCGTAACCCAAACGTTTTTGGAGTTAATGCCTAAACTTAACCTTAAATACTTCGAAAGTTGACCTTTGGAAGAACTTCGAAATTTGACGTTCGAGAAACATGGATGAACGTCTAATTCTGACATGCAACTGTTGGGATAGACATGATTAAGAGGAAAAGAAGGAACTCCTCGATGTTAACGTGACGTAACACTTTAACATCAGCCCATATCAAAGCCTACCTCTCGTCATCAAAACTATACGGTCCGTGTAACACTTGACCTTTCCATCCAGAAGAGCTTATGAACCCATGGCTGCTCCTCACATCTTATTCGAAGACGTCACTTGGAATGTGAAAACATGTAGTAGTAATGTCAGAGAGAGAGAGAGCTGTGAGAGCATTGAGAGAGCTACTTGGCATGTTGTGTTACTGAGCTGCGCGGCCTACATTCACTGACTGTCAAGCCCTTTGAACAGAAGAGGAGGAGGGGGATAATGCTGCTGAATGGTGCTGGGCTTTACTTTTGATGCATGACCCTGGTTTCTATGCAGGTATACTGAGCTAATGAGGTGTGATATTGGCAAATTGAGAGGCTCATGATCTACGACAGGTAAGCACGCACGCACACACACACATACACAGTGGGAGATTGGTGTAAGTGCCGTGAAGAGGGTTTCATTCAGTACATATTAGTAGATGCAGAGCCCAGGCCTTCCTCTCTCTCTATCTGCGTACATCAGGTCACACAGTGTGGGAGAAGGGCATTCGTTCTACTGCTGGGAGAGAACTGCGTCAATCCAAACCTAATCTTTATGAAAAGTAATCCATTCAAACAAAAATAACTCCTTTGGCCATGTTGTACTGTATTTTAGAGCATTTAGTGTCTACATATGGGGATACTCTGACATGTTGATCTGTGTCTCTAAAGGAGATACCCCCAAAGGAGTACTAAGAAATGAGTCAACATGGATTGTGTAAGCAGCCATCCGTCACCCCTGTATAATATCAGAGTGGGAGCTGCAATGCAGTGTGGATGCCCTGCCTCCTTATTCTATAGCAAATCATTATCAGAGGATGGTAGTCCTTAAGGCGAACAACACTATCAATACTGCGTCTACACGCTGCAATCAATAAAGTTACTCAGGGAATTAGTTCTCTCTCCCTCTCACACGCACACACACACGGTCACACTCTCTTTCTTTCTCTCTACCTATCTTTCTTTCTCTCTACCTATCTTTCTTGTTCTCTACCTATCTTTCTTGTTCTCTACCTATCTTTCTTTCTCTCTAACCGTCTTTCTTTCTCCCTACCTCTCTCCTGCATCGGAGTGAACAGTTCATTAGCAGATGCCAATAAGCCCTACACTGTAAACCCCAAGGCATTTTTAACAAATACTTCTAGTAAGTTGAACTCAAAGTCAGTGAAAAGTCATCGTTACTTAAAATGTTTGCGGTATTCACTCAAAACTAAATGAGAAGTCACATTAACAAAAAATTATGTTGACTGCAGGTGGATTTTTAATGTGTGTTATTGCATGTAGATTGAGTGATTGTTTCATCTCATGCTTACACGAAGATAACATACATTTCTAAACTAATCCACTAATGTAGTTTTTTTGCACCCCCCTGTTACTGAAATGTTTGTTCCAGTTTAAATGGTTTCGGTGGTACATTGTATTGGTCACATACACATGTTTAGCAGATGTTAATGCTGGTGAAGCGAAATGCTTGTGCTTCTAGTTCTGACAGTGCAGTATATCTGTATCTAACAGTTACACAACATATATCCAATACACACAAATCTAAGTAAGGAATGAATTAGACCATTACAGTATACTGTACATAAGGATGAGCGGTATGGACTATTATACAGTAGAAGAGTATTGAATACAGTATATACAAATGAGATGGGGAACGCAAGATATGTAAACTTCAAATTGTTTGGAAATGGAATGATATACTTCAAATTGCTTGGAAATGGAATTGTAACCCCTCCCAGACTCATGGGCATCAAAAGTCTTTCTTCTGAGGGCCTCGGGTAGGTCTTTTGAGTGATGTGTTACCACACACCCATATGGTTAAGACCAAACCAGACCAATTTTCTCTCTAATGTTTTCCAATCATTTGCACTTCTTTTGGTACACCTAATTCAAATTTTAGCCATTTTATGTGATGGTAAAGGTAGGGGTGTCCTAACTTTTTCCCCATAAGGAAAAGGCATTTTTGTTTATTTTAATTGCATAAGTTTTTTTTTGTGTGTGTGATTTGTTAAATTGGGTAACCTTTAGATTATTAAAGTGACTAGTGTTCTGTACCTTAAAGTGACCAGTGATCTAGTCTGTGCCTTTAGGCAGCAGCCTCTAATGTGCTCGTGGTGGCTCTTTAGCTGTCTGACGACCTTTAGATAGAAGCTGTTTTTCAGTCTCTTTGTCCCAGCTTTGATGCACCTGTACTGCCCTCGCCTTCTGGATGACAGCGGGTTGAACATGCAGTGGCTCGGGTGGTTGATGTCCTTGATGATCTTTTTGGCCTTCCTGTGACATCGGGTGCTGTAGCTGTCCTGGAGGCCGTGTAGTTTGCCCCCGGTAATGCATTGGGCAGACCGCACCACCCTCTGGAGAGCCTTGCGGTTGTGGGCGGTGCAGTTGCCGTACCAGGCAGTGATACAGGCCGACAGGGTGCTTTCAATTTTGCATCTGTAAAAGTTTGAGGGTTTTAGGGGTTAAGCCAAATGTCTTTAGCCTCCTGAGGTTGAAGAGGCTCTGTTGCGCCTTCTTCACCACACTGTCTGTGTGCGTGGACCATTTCAGTTTATCAGTGATGTGTACGCCAAGGAACTTGGAGTGCACCCTCTGCTGTTTCCATAGTTTTGCTGACGTTGAGTGAGAGGTTATTTTCCTGGCACCACACTCCCAGAGCCCTCACCTCCTCCCTGTAGGCTGTCTCGTCATTGTTGGTAATCAAGCCTACTACTGTTGTGTCGTCTGGGCTAGCAGCCTTGCGAGGGTTAACACATTTAAATGTTTTACTCACATCGGCCACGGAGAAGGAGAGCCCACAGTCCTTGGTAGCAGGCCGCGTTGGTGGCACCGTTATACTCAAAGCAGGCAAAGAATGCATTTACCCTGTCTGAAAGGGAGGCGTCGGTCTCTGCAACGTTATTGTTTTTCCTTTCATAATCCGTGATTGTCTGTATTCCCTGCCATATACGTCTCGTGTCTGAGCCGTTGAATTGCGACTCCACTTTATCTGTATATTAACGTTAGAGCGTGGATTCCGATTGGTAAGACCAGCGTTGAATAGTCTGTATTACGGGTACTTCCTGTTTGAGTTTCTGCCTATAGGAGGGGAGGAGCAAAATGAAGTCATGGTCTGATTTGCCAAATGGGGGGCGGGAGAGGGCTTTGTAACCATTCCGGAAGTTTGAATAGCAATGGTCGAAGATTTTACTGGCGCAAGGGTTACATTCTACATGTTGGTAGAACTTCGGCAGCCTAGTCCTCAAATTTGCTTTGTTAAAATCCCCAGCTACAATAAATGCAGCCTCAGGGTGTGTGGTTTCAAGTTTACATAAGTCCAATGAAGTTCTTTGAGGGCCGACATGGTATCGGCTTGAGGGGGGGATATACACGGCTGTGGCAATGATGGCCGAAAATTCCCTTCGGGAGATAGAACGGTCGGCATTTGATTATGAGATATTCTGTCGGGTGAACAGAAGGACTTGAGTTCCTATATGTTATCCTAACTCTGGCTGGATTTCCACAGTAATTACACATCCCTATGAAAACCAACATCATGCAAAATTCTGGTAAATTTCCCAGGTTTTTCAGAAATTCCAGTTGGAAAATTCGGGGAAATCCTTGAACCAGGACATTTAGAAAATTAGAACTCACTTGGTTAAGTCCACAAGACTGAAAAGGGATGAATTCAACAACCATGTCTCTGTCACTAACAAATGCAGTCATAGGTGGTAACTACAATTCACTTGAAAAGGCAAGGCACACTAGGAAATTATATTGGAGGTGTGGCTTAGTGGGGGCATTACACTTTTTTTTCAAGCTGATACAACTCAAATTTGGATCCCCTACTCTGACTATCATTTTGAGTAATGACTACAAAATCACTTTAAGTAACTGTACTCAGATACAGTGCATTCAGAAAGTATTCAAACCCCTTGACCTTTTTCCACAGTTGGTTTAAAATGGATTGGAATGTCAATTTTTTTGGTCAACGATCTACACAAAATACTCTGTAATGTCAAAGTAGAAGACATTTTTGAACATAAAACAATATATACGTAGATATGGAAAATAAAACACTAAAATATCTTGATTAGATAAGTATTCAATTCCCTTAGTCAATACATGTTAGAATCCCATTTGGAAGCGATTACAGCTGTGATTCTTTCTGGTTAAGTCGCTAAGAGCTTTGCACACCTGGATTGTACAATATTTGCCCATTGTTCTTTTAGAAATTCTTAAAGCTCTGTCAAATTGGTTATTGATCATTGCTAGACATCCATTTTCAAGTCTTGCCATAGATTTTCAAGCTGATTTAAGTCAAAACTGTAACTAGGCCACTCAGGAACATTCAATGACGTCTTGGTAAGCAACTCCAGTGTATATTTGGGCTTGTATTTTAAGTAATAGTCCTGCTGAAAGGTGAATTTGACTCCCAGTGTTTGTTGGAAAGCAGACTAAATCAAGTTTTCCTTTAGGATTTTGCCTGTGCTTAGCTCTATTCCATTTTTTTTTTCCCATGTCCTTGCCTATGACAAGCATACCCATAACATGATGCAGCCACCACCATGCTTGAAAATATGAAGGGTGGTACTCAGTGATGTGTTGTGTTGGATTTTCCCCAAACATAACGCTTTGTATTCAGGACAAAAAGTGAATATCCAAATTTTTTACAGTATTGCTTTAGTGCCTTATTGCAAACAGGATGCATGTTTTGGAATATTTGTATTCTGTACAGGCTTCCTTCTTTTCATTCTGTCATTTATGTTAAAATAGAAATAGGCCTATAACAGTTAGGATCAGCTTGATCTACCCCTTTAAATAAAGGACTAACCGTGGCTGCCTTCCAAGCAATGGGAACTTCCCCAGAACGGAGAGACCGGTTAAGAAGGTCTTACACATTTCTAAAATCATAATCCACTTTAACATCAGTGACACAAAACCTCAAATTAATCCATTGTGAATTGTAACAAAACAAAATGTGGAAAAAGTCAAGAGGAGGAAATGTTAAACTTGTAGTGTATTTGAGGTTTTAAAAGGCTTCGATAGTTTGAAATGTCCACTTTGAAATTTCAGACTTGATTTTCCCTCATGAAAATGAATCAACCACTACAAAAATGTCCATTAATTATAATCAAATTACTATTTAACATTTCCTGTTGCTGTAGAATTGTTTTCCTTCTGTAGCAAACTGGCTCAAATTAAGATCCTACATCTGTAGCGTGACAACATGTTCTCAAACAAGTTGCCCTAAAGACAACTGGAATATTGTTATTTTCAATTCCCCATCACGTGTTCATTCATCTTCATTTGGATATGATTAGTGTGGCAGTCAAATTAAATTATATCCCAACTTTGGCCTATTGTGAAAACCACACGCACACACATAGACACACAAACATACATTACCCATTCCGCTCCCTCAAGCTATTGCACCGAAATAAGATTTCAAATGCCTTTAGATTAATTTAGGTGATTAGCTCCTTACTATAATCACCAGCTCTCTAAAAAGTCATTAACAGTCACACCAACATCCGTGAATCACCAAACAGTCAACATAAAGTTGTCCACTGGCAGAATTGGTTTGTTTTCATCCATGACACGTACAGTAATATGCTCTCAAAATCTTACACGGCTAAGTAAAGAATGAATAAATGAGTATGTAAATAGATAAAAAGCAAGACATTAAAATCAGAACAAAATTGACATTGTCCTTGTTTGATTGTGCAGCCAGGTGCTCGTGCAGTGAGCAGAACATGTGCCAAATCGGTCAGATCTGTCACTGCTACAACCATGTGATCTAACATCTGTAATAATTAGAAGTTGCGTTTCAGAGTGTGGCTTCATGCCTCTTAATCACTGTGATTGCATCTGATCTCCTCTTAAAACACCACTATTTATCCCCAGCAATTACCGGAGCATCTGTGGGAACACAACACATACAGTACACACCCCTGTCCTGTTCCCCCGTGACATCACTCCATCCCCTGATCATGTCCACTGACAGAGCTGTGGAGAAGAACCTTGATGAAGACTTTCTTTATGTAACATATTGAATTTCTATAACAAAGAAATGTTCTCTCATTCTCTCTCTATATTTCTCTCTCTCTCATAATAATAAGATTTATTTTATATAGCGCTTTTCAATATACAGATAATCTCAAAGACGCTTAAAAACAAAGCACAGAAGAACATATAGTTCTTGGGCTAGACAATGGTGTCAGGCTCTGGCAGTAGCTATGGTCAGAGTCTGACAGTGTCGTTCCTTTCTGTTTCTTTGTGGGTTTTGGGTGGATCTCTAATTAGAGGCAGCTGCTACCCGTTGTCTCTAATTAGGGATCCAATATATGTTGAGTCTGTCCTTCACTTGGGGTGGGTTGTTATCGATGTCTGTCGCAGTCACGTTTGAAGTAAGTGTGTTTGCTTTACGTCCGTTCATTGGTGTGTTGTGTGAGCGGGACGTTAGTCTATTCGTGTTAGTTTTTTGTGTCTGTTAGATTGTCATTTTCGTTTTGTTATTATACATAGTATTGTGAAGTATTACATAGTATAAAATAAACGATGTCGAACTACTATCCCTGCGCTGCGCCTTGGTCTCTCCAACACCCAAAATGTGACAAATGGTCTTCATCAGAGGCTGGCGCATCCAGGTCACATCAACTCTGGTGGGCTGCACTTAGGCCAAGCCTACAACAGTCTCCTGAAAGTCAGTCAAGAACCTTCACTCGCCACCCTCAGCACTCTCCTCTGCAACGCATGCTGTTTTCTCAGCTCCTCTGATGCCCTGAAGCGGGATCCACTCAAAAGTACAATAAGCCTCTGTGATGTCCTAACCTATGCCATCTCCAGTTCCAAAGAAGAACAAATGCTAGCTTGGGCTATGGTGTCTGGGCGATCTTGACGAAACTAACTGACTTGCCGGTCTTATGACACCACTGAATCAATAATCAAAACTTACTAAGCTAACAAAATAAAAAGTTGATAATAATATATATACACTGGGGGCAAAAAGTTTGGAATATTACTAATTCAAGGGTTTTTCTTTATTTTTACATTGTAGAATAAAAGTGAAGACATCACAGCTGTGTGAAGCATTTATTTGGGCTGCAATCTGAGGCTGTTAACACTAATAAACTTATCCTCTGCAGCAGAGGTATTTCAAAGGGTGGCTACTTTGAAGAATCTAAAATATATTTTGATTTGTATATTAATATTATTTACACATTTACAGGAGCTCTCTGCCTAAGTGACCTTGGGGTGCCATGGCAACCACAGAATTTATCAGTGTATCTCTCTAACCACAAATGACACTGATCTACCTCCCTTCACCATTGCTGACGCTACAGAGGAACACCAGGAAGGTGAAGGGATCCTATCGTTCAAGATTCCAGAGTTGTGGGCCTTTTTCACAGCTGGCAAAAAGGCTCTGTACACGGTGGCTGTGTGGGCGGCTCAGAAAGATCAGCTGCATGGGCTGAGGCATAGACGCAGGAAGTAGGGGTGCTGAGGGTGCTGCAGCACCCCATGACATATCATCTCCCAAAAATAGTGAATATTAAAAAATATTAAAAAATAGGCCACCAAATTAGTGCACTAGGCCTTTAATACTCCTGTCTGAGAGGAGCAAAAAACTTGTTAGAAGAGCAGGGAGAAATCATTTTACCACCTAAACAAGGATCTAAACTTAACCTTAACCTTAACCTTGCCTAATACACTAGATGCAGTCGCACCGCAAAAAATAAAGAGAGATTAGCTCCCTGGTCTACAAAATCTCTCCGAGCCCTGAAGCAAGCTTACAGAAAATTGGAACGGAAATGGCGCTCCACCGAATTGGAAGTCTTCCGACTAGCTTGGAAAGACAGTACCGTTGTAACATAGACGCTGGGAGTCAGGAAGCAGGTGCAGTTGGAGAGTTTAATAGAACAATAAACAATACAAAAACAGGAGTAGAGTCGGGACATGGAAACATAGTCAATAATGCCTTATGGGAAATAACAACATATTGCTATATACAGTATATGGTGCTATATACAGAATATGGTGCTATATACAGTATATGGGGAGTAATCAGGAAGGTGATAGAGTCCAGGTGTGCATGATGATGAGGCGCAGGTGTACGTAGTGAGGGTTGCCAGGTGTGCGTTATGAGGTTTGCCAGGTCCCGTGATGTTGAGCGCCGGAGAGGGGGAGCGGGAGAAGACGTGACAACCGTGCATTATCAAAAAGCCCAAAAAGCTGCTCGATCAGCCTACTTTTACAACCTGATTGAGGAGAATAAAACTGTGAAAAGTAGCATTCACCAAGTGAGGATGGCCTTCACTTCAGCAGTGATGAATTAATTCATTTATTTGCCTAAAAGATCATGACCATTAGAAAATAAATTACGGACTACTCTTTGAATATGCATATTTCTCTTATGTTGTCCTAAGTCTGCACAAATCTGCCAGGACCAATGGAGACCTACCATCAATCACCACATTCTTTTGGAGAGATTGGAAACCGTAATTGGACTACGCGGACAAGTTCTTACCTGGTTTAGATTTTATCTGTCAGAAAAATATCATTTTGTCTTTGCGGATGGTTATTCCTCTGACAAATCAAGGTTCTGTTCTAGGACGACTATAGTTTTCACTATATATGATACCTCTTGGTGATGTAATTTGGAAATGTCAACTTTGACTGCTGTGCAGGCGACTCAAGGCTGTACATTTCACAAAAACATAGTGAAGCCCCAAAATTGTGTACCCTGGAAGCCTGTGTTTCAGACATAAGGAAGTGGATGGCAGCAATTTTTTTTAACCTTTTAAACACGGACAAAACAGAGATGCTAGTTCTAGGCCATATCAGAGGCAGTAGAGATTACCAGGGATGTTCTCTTGATAAGTGTGAGAATTGGAAAATGTTACGGTCCTGCTAAGCATTCAAAATGCAACGAGTACTTTTAGGTGTCAGAGAAAATGTATGGAGTAAAAAGTACATAATTTTCTTTATGAAGGTAGTGAAGTTAAAGTAAAAGTAGTCAAAAATATAAATACTAAAGTAAAGTATATATCCAAAAAACGAATTAAGTAGTACATGAAAGTATTTTACACCACTGCCTAAAATTGCACTCATAAACTCACTTGTTGCTGACAGGTGTATAAAATTGAGCACACAGCCATGCAATCACCAAAGCCAAAAATTGGCAGCAGAATGGCCTTACTGAAGAGCTCAGTAACTTTCAACGTGGCACCATCATAGGACGCCACCTTTCCAAAAAGTCAGTTCGTCAAATATCTCCCCTGCTAGAGCTGCCCTGGTCAAATGTAAGTGCTGTTATTGTGAAGGGGAAACGTCTAGGAGCAACAACGGCTCAGCCATGAAGTGGTAGGCCACACAAGCTCACAGAACAGGACCGGCAAGTGCTGAAGCGCATAAAAATAATCTGTCAAGCGTTGACTAGAGTGGTGTAAAGTTCACCGCCATTGGACTCAGGAGAACGCTACCTGCCCGAATGCATAGTTCCAACTGTAAAGATTGGTGGAGGAGGAATAATGGAATGTTTATCACAGTTCGGGCTAGGCCCCTTAATTCCAGTGAAGGAAAATCTTAACAGTACAGCATACAATGACATTGTAGACGATTCTGTGGTTTCAACTTTGTGGCAACAGTTTGGGAAGGTCCTTTCCTGTTTCAGCATGGCAATGCCCCCATGCACAAAGTGATGTCCATACAGAATTGGTTTGTTGAGATCGGTGTGGAAGAACTTGACTGGCCTGCACAAAGCCCTGACCTCAACCCCATCGAACACCTTTGGGATGAATTGGAACGCAGACTGTGAGCCAGGCCTAATCGCCCAACATCAGTGTCTGACCTCACTAATGCTCTTGTGGCTGAAGTCCCCACAATAATGTTCCAACATCTAGTGGAAAGCCTTCCCAGAAGAGTGGAGGCTGTTATAGCAGCAAAGGGGGGGACCAACTCCACATTAATGCCCATGATTTTGGAATGAGATGTTTGACGAGCAGGTGTCCACATACTTTTGGTCAAGTAGTGTATACAGGGGGGTACAAGGGGGTATAGGAGGGCTCAGGGGTGCGGTGGGGGGGTACAAGAGGGTACAGGAGGGCTCAGGGGTGGGGTGGGGGGGTACAGGAGGATATACAGAGGAGTACAGGAGGGTACATGAGGCTATTCACAGGGGTACAGGAGGGTCAAAGAGGGTATAGGAGACTATACAAGAGTGTACAGGAGGGTAAAGGAAGGTAAGGAAGGCTACAGGAGGCTATAGGATGGTACAGCGGTTACAGGAGTGTACAGGAGGCTACAGGAGGATACAGGTGCTACAGGAGGGTACAGGAGGCTATAGGAGGGTACAGGAGGATACAGGGGTTACAGGACGGTACAGGAGGCTATAGGAGGATACAGAGGATACAGGAGGGTCTAGAGGGTCATAGTCTGACTAACCTGGCCACATCGTCACCTCTTATGTAACTGTCACACCTTGGGGGTGTGAAACTCCACATCAGACACATTAACCACACAGCCCTGGCCCTCTGTTAGCGCACTGTTTCTGAAATAGAATATAATACAATCTTATTATCTTTTTCAAAAATAAAAATGCAGCATTTACTGTTCTCTGATTGTGACCCTGACTGCCACAGTTTTGCCTGATTGGAAGCACACACAGCTCTTCTCTCAATGACCTCATGGCTATTTTAAGAATATGAAAGTATCCTCTCAAATCTACACATGGAGGTCCCCTGAGTTACTGTGTAGGTTATAATGACACCGAACAGAAATACTCTGTGTTATATGTGAATATAGGGAATTATATTTAGAATACTATGGCTTTTAGTGAGCTAAGAGTCAGAG
>CM042408.1:8232176-8249676 GCA_023634145.1 Thymallus thymallus
CCTAAGGAAGTTTCGGTGGTCAAATCCCAAATCAACCCCTAAACCCTACACCCTGCAAGATGGCGAAACCTGAACCTAGCCTATTAGAGGGCAAGGTGGAGCTATTACCGTTTTGATTAGACTTATCCAATCCTCTCAGATTTTTTTATTTTTTATTTAACCTTTATTTAACTAGGCAAGTCAGTTAAGAACAAATTCTTATTTACAATGACAGCCTACCAAACGGCGAAATGGCTCCTGCGAGGACGGGGGCTGGGATTAAAAATAAAAATATAGGTCAAAACACACATCACGACAAGAGAGACACCACACACTATATAAAGAGAGACCTACGACAACAACATAGCATGGCAGCAATACATGACAACACAGCCTGGTAGATCTCTATAGCACACTCTTAGAAAAAAAGGTGCTATCTAGAACCTAAAAGGGTTATTAGGCTGTCCCTATAGGAGAACCCTTTAAATAACCATTATTGGTTCCATGTAGAACCCTTTCCACATGCTTCAATGTTTCAATGTCACATGCACAAGTACAGTGAAATGCTTTTCTTGCAAACTCAAAACCCAGCAATAATCAATAACAATGTAATACTAGAAAAAAAACACACAAGAAATAAGAATAGGAAATATGAAGAACACAATAAAGTAAGTGAGTAAGTAAGCACACTATATACAGGAAATATTTATTTTTAAGTCAGTTCCAATACCATATTTACATGAGCAGGGATACTGGGGTGATGGAGGTAGATATGTATAGGGGGACGGGGACTAGGTAACAGACTAGAAGCAGCTTGCATGTGAGTGTGTGTGTGAGTGAGTGAGTGAGTGAGTGAGTGAGTGAGTGAGTGAGTGAGTGAGTGAGTGAGTGAGTGAGTGAGTGAGTGAGTGAGTGAGTGAGTGAGTGAGTGAGTGAGTGAGTGAGTGAGTGAGTGAGTGAGTGAGTGAGTGTGTGTGTGTGTGTGTGTGTGTGTGTGTGTGTGTGTGTGTGTGTGTGTGTGTGTGTATAAGTGTGTGTGTGTGTGTGTGTGTATAAGTGTGTGTGTCAGTATAAATGTGCAGTATGTGCATATTATGTGTGAGTGAGCAAATTATGGAGCATATGATGTGTAGGGCCCTGTGAGTGTGCATAGAGATCAAATAAAAGGTAAATAAAGCTACAGGGTTGACTCAGGTAGTCTGTGTAACACATTTGTTTTATATGTGTATTTACTATTGAACCCCATTAGCTGCTGCCAAGGCATCCTCTACTCCTCTACTCTTCCTGGAGTCCGGCAAAATTAAGGCAGTTATACAATTTTAAAAACATTACAATACATTCGTACCTCTTTCCGTGCGGCAGCAGAGAGAACAGTCTATGGCTTGGGTGGTTGGAGTCTTTAACACCACCTGATATAGAGGTCCTGGATGGCAGGGAGCTTGGCCCCAGTGATGTTTATTTTATTTATTTATTCCACCTTTATTTAACCCGGTAGGTCAGTTGAGAAGTTCTCATTTACAACTGCGACCTGGCCAAGACAAAGCAAAGCAGTGCGACAAAAACAACAACACAGAGTTACACATGGGAAATAAACAAACGTACAGTCAATAACACACTAGAAAATCTATATACAGAGTGTGCAAATGTAGTGCAAAATGCAGTAAGGTTAGGAAGGTAGGACAATAAATAGGCCATAGTGGCAAAATAAATTACAGATTAGCATTAACACTGGAATGATGATGTGCAAATGATGATGTGCAAATAGAGATACTGGAGTGCAAATGAGCGAAAATAATAAAATAAATATGGGGATGAGGTAGTAGGGTGGGCAATTTACAGATGGGCTATATACAGGTGCGGTGATCGATAAGCATCTTTGACAGCTGATGCTTGAAGTTAGTGAGAGAGATAGGAACCTCTAGCTTCAAGGATTTTTGCAATTCGTTCCAGTCATTGGCAGCATAGAACTGGAAGGAATGGCGGCCAAAGGAGGTGTTGGCTTTGGGGGTGACCAGTAAATATACCTGCTGGAGCGCATGCTACGGCTGGGTGTTGCTATGGTGACCAGCGAGTTGCGATAAGGCGGGGATTTACCTAATAAAGACTTATAGATGACCTGGAGCCAGTGGGTTTGGCGACGAATATGTACTGGGCTGTCCGCACAACCTTCTGTAGCGCCATGCGATCAAAGGCAGTGCTGTTGACACACCAAGCAGTGATGCAAGGCGGTAGTCATTGTGGCCAGTCAAAATACTCTCAATGGTACAGCTGTAGAAGCTTTTGAAAATTTGAGAGCCCATGCCAAACTTTTTCAACCTACTGAGGGGGATGAGGCACTGTTGTGTGTTTGGATCATTTTAAGTCTTTAGTGATTTGGACACTGACGAACTTGAAGCTGTCTACCAGCTCCACTGCCGCCCCGACGATGTGGATGGGGGTGTGCTCGCCCCCCCCTGTTTCATGTAGTCCACGATCAGCTCCTTGGTCTTGCTGATGTTGAGGGAGAGGTTGTGTGGCGGAGGTGATGTTGCCTACCCTCATCACCTGGGGTCGGCCCGTCAGGAAGTCCAGGAACCAGTTGCAAAGGGAGGTGTTCAGATCCAGAGTCCTAAGCTTGGTAACTAGCTTGGAGGGGACAATAGTGTTGAACGCTGAGCTGTAGTCAATAAACAGCATTCTCACATAGGTATTCCTCTTATCTACGTGGGTGAGGGCAGTGTGGAGAGCAATTGAGATTGCACCGTCTATGGATCTGTTAGGGCGGTATGCTAATTGGAGTAGGGTCTAGGGTGACTGAGATGGTGGAGTTGTTGTGTGCCATAACCAGCCTCTCAATTCACTTCATGATTACAGAAGTGAGTGCTGCAAGGCAGTAGTCATTGTGGCATGAAGCCTTAGAGTTCTTAGGAACAGGAATGATGGTGTTAATCTTGTCTGGGACAAGGAGATATTTTCTGTGAATATGCCTGCCAGCTGTTCTGCACATGCTCTGAGAACACGCCCTGGAATACCGTTGGGGCCCGCGGCCTTGCGGGTGTTGGCCTGATTAAAGACCCGTCTCTTGTTGGCCTTGGAGAGCGAGATCACCCAATCCTTAAATGCATTGTGTTCGTCTGGTAGAGAGTTATCGTTGGGCAGATCACGGTTGGACCTTCCTTTGTAATCCATAATGGACTGTAGCCCTTGTCACATGCGGTGAGCGTTGGAGCCTGTGTAGTATGACTGGCTTCTTTAAATGGTTGCTTCTCAGACATAGTTAGTATTACGACAATGGAGGTGATTCGCCTCCACCACTCTCTCCAGCTTTCTCTTTTCTCCCTCTATCTATCTATCTATCTATCTATCTATCTATTTTATGTCTCTCTCTCTCTCTCTCTCTCTCTCTCGTTCTCTCTCTCTCCCTCGTTCTCTCTCTCTCCCTCTCTTTCCATCGCCCTCTCCCTTCACCCATCTACACCATATGACCAAAAGTATGTGGACACCTCCTCGTCGAACATCTCATTCCAATATCATGGGCATTAATATGGAGTTGCCACCCCATATGGAACATTGCTGCAGGGACTTCCCCAAACTGTTGCCACAAAGTTGGAAGCACAGAATCATCTAGAAAGTCTTTGTATGCTGTAGCATTAAGATTTCCCTTCACTGGAACTAAGGGGCCTAGCCCGAACCATGGAAAACAGCCCCAGACCATTTTTCCTCCTCTACTAAGTTTTACTGTGCCTTCGGAAAGTATTCAGACCCCTTGACTTTTTCCACATTTTGTTACGTTTTATCCTTATTCTAAAATGGATTAAATAGTTGTTCCCCCCCTCATCAATCTATACACAATACCCCATAATGACAAATAAGAAACAGGTTTTATTTTTTTGATAAATTAGCAACAACAACAACAAAAAAATGCTTAGTATAAAAAAATGCTTTGTCATTATGGGCTATTGTGTGTAGATTGATGAGGTGAATTTAAAAAATATATATATTTTAGAATAAGGCTGTAATGTAACATAATGTGTCAAAAGTCAAGGGGTGTGAATATTTTCCGAAGGCACTGTACAGTTGGTACTATGCATTGGGGCAGGTAGCTTTCTCCTGGCATCCGCCAAATCCAGATTCGTCCGTCGGACTGCCAGATGGTGAAGTGTGATTCATCACTCCAGAGAACACGTTTCCACTACTCCAGAGTCCAATGGCATCCAGCCAATGCTTGGCATTGTGCATGGTGATTTTAGGATTGTGTGCGGCTGCTCGGCCATGAAGCTCCAGACGAACAGTTCCTGTGCTGACGTTGCTTCCAGAGGCAATTTGGAACTCGGTATTGAGTGTTACAACCGAAGACAGACACTACATGCTTCAGCACTCGGCGGTCCCGTTCTGTGAGCTTGTGTGGCCTACAACTTCGGGGCTGAGCCGTTGTTGCTTCTAGACGTTTCCACTTACACTCTGCCCTGCAGCTCTAGCAGGGCAGAAATTTGACGAACTGACTTGTTGGAAAGGTAACATCCTATGACAGTGACACACATTGAAAGTCACTGAGATCTTCAGTAAGGCCATTCTACTGCCAATGTTTGTCTATGGAGGTTGCATGGCTGTGTGCTCAATTTTATACACCTGTCAGCAACAGGTGTGGCTGAAATAGCAGAATCCACTAATCCACTAATTTGTCCACATACTTTTGCCTCCTGTACACTTCTATAGTTTCCTGTACCCCCCTGTTTAGCCTACTGTACCGTTCTGTACCCTCCTGCACCATCCTGTATAGCCTCTTGTGCTCTCCTGTATCCCCATGTATAGGCTCCTGTACCCTCCTGTAGCCCCATGGACCCTCCTGTACACTCCTGTAGACACCTGTATCAATCAATCAGCAGATGTCACAAAGTTCTTATACAGAAACGCATCCTAAAACCCCAAACAGCAAGCAATGCAGATGTAGAAGCACAGAGGCTAGGAAAAAAAAGGCAGGAACCTAGGAAGAAACATAGAGAGGAACCAGGCTCTGAGGGGTGGCCAGTCCTCTTCTGGCTGTGCCGGTGGAGATTGTAAGGGGACTGTGGGGGACTATGATGAGGCACACACACAGGCACAGACACACATAGACATGATAAGACATGCACTCTACACACACGTACACATTTGATAATGTCATGTAATATTTTAAATTGTCTATAACTGCCTTAATGTTTCTGGACCCCAGAAAGAGTAGCTGCTGCCTTGGCAGGAACTAATGGCGATCCATAGTAAACCCCAGGAAGAGTAGCTGCTGCCTTGGCAGGAACTAATGGGGATCCATAGTAAACCCCAGGAAGAGTAGCTGCTGCCTTGGCAGGAACTAATGGGGATCCATAGTAAAGCCCAGGAAGAGTATCTGCTGCCTTGGCAGGAACTAATGGGGATCCATAGTAAACCCCAGGAAGAGTAGCTGCTGCCTTGGCAGGAACTAATGGGGATCCATAGTAAAGCCCAGGAAGAGTATCTGCTGCCTTGGCAGGAACTAATGGGGATCCATAGTAAACCCCAGGAAGAGTAGCTGCTGCCTTGGCAGGAACTAATAAATACAAATACAAATAAGAGTACATAGCCATTAAGGCTAGATAGGCTAGATAGTTCTTCAAGATGTTCAAACTTTTATAGATGACACCTCAGGAGTAAATGTCAGTTGGCTTTTCATAGCCGAGCATTCAGAGGTCGAGACAGCAGGTGTGGAAAAGAGAGAGAGAGAGAGAGAGAGAGAGAGAGAGTGAGAGGAAGAGAGAATTAACAAAAAAACCAGAGCAAACTAGAATGCTATTTGGCCCTAAACAGAATACCTGACCACTGTGACTGACCCAAGCTCCTCTGACTATGTACAGACTCAGTGAGCATAGCCTTGCTATTGAGAAAGGCCGCTGTAGGCAGACCTGGCTCTCAAGAGAAGACAGGCTCTGTGCACACTGCCCACAAAATGAGGTGGAAACTGAGCTGCACTTCCTAACTTCCTGCCAAATGTATGACCATATTAGAGACACATACTTCCCTCAGATTACACAGATCCACAAAGAATTCGAAAACAAACCCAATTTCAATAAACTCCCATATCTACTGGGTGAAATACCACTGTGCCCTCACAGCAGCAAGATTTGTGACCTGTTGCCACAAGAAAAGGGCAACCAGTGAAGAACAAACACCATTATAAATACAACCATATATATGTTTATTTATTTACAAACGTGTACTTACATTTAACTATTTGCACATTGTTACAACACTGTATATATACATAATATGACATTTGAAATGTCTTTATTCTTTTGGAACTTCTGAGTGTAATGTTTATTGTTAATTTTATTCTTTACTATCTACTTCACTTGCTTTGGCAATGTTAACATATTTTTCCCATGCCAATAAAGCCCTTGAATTGAATTGAATTGAGAGAGAGAGAGAGAGAGAGAGAGAGAGAGAGAGAGAGAGAGAGAGAGAGAGAGAGAGAGAGAGAGAGACAGCAGCACGACCAGGGGGACTGGGGACGAGGACAGCTGGGAGTCGTCAGGCCATGTAGTCCTGAGGCATGGTCCTAGGGCTCAAGTCCTCCGGGATGGGAGAGAGAGAGAGCATGAGATGGAGGAATTAGAGGGAGCATACCTAAGATCATTGCGACAAAAGCCTGGGAAGATGTGATGCAACCATCCAAGGGATGGCATGTGAGAGCACTAGCAAGCCAGTGACTCAGACCCCATAATAGGGTCAGAGGCAGAGAATCCCAGTGGAGAGAGGGGAGCCGGCCAGGCAGAGACAGCAACTGTGGTTCATCATGCCAGTGCCTCACCTTCGCAACCCTAGGCCAGACTACACTCAATCATAGGACCTACTGAAGAGATGAGTCTTCAGTAAAGACTTGAGACCGAGTCTGTGTCTCTCACATGGATAGGCAGACCATTCCATAAAAATGTTGCTCTATAGGAGAAAGTCCTGCCTTCAGCTGTTTTTTTAGAACAGTAAGGAGGCCTGCATATTGTGCTCACTTCACCCTCCTGTACCTTCCCTACACTCCTGTACCCCCCGTACCCCCCTTACATTGTAGCCTTCTGTATCCCCCCGTACCCTCCTGTAGCCTCCTGTACCCCTCTGTACCCCCTGTACCCCACTGTACCCCCTGTGCCCTCCTATACCGTACTGTGCTCTTCCGCACCCTCCTGTACCCTTCCGCACCCTCCTGTAACCTCCTGTAGCCTCCTGTAACCTCCTGAAGCCTCCTGTAACCTTTTGTAGCCTACTGCCTCTCTATCCCCACTGGTTCCATTATTAATGAGAGGAAATCGGGCATGAAAGAATAAAGTGGAGTTTCAGTGTTCACTGAGCTTGTTGAGTAAATGATTGAGTAATAGCTCAGTGTGCTTTCCTTTGAGGTAGCCTTGAACGCTCCAAATTGCAGTGATTTGGAGGAAAATCAGGAAGGAAAAAGGCATTGCCATTATCCCAGGCCCTTGTCTTGACCATTAGGGTTGAACTCCAACATCTCCACAAAACATTTTCAAGCTCAAATCCCCAAAGTGACATTAGAACTAATGATGATCAGAATGCCTATTCGCTCCATCCCTTCATTAACCACCTAACTGCCCCCTATTCTCTCCTCTTCTCTCCTATTCACTCCATCCCTTCATTAACCACCTAACTGCCCCCTATTCTCCCCTCTTCTCTCCTATTCACTCCATCCCTTCACCTGATGAAACTGCTGTACAATATGATCTTGTTGCCATCTCATGCACATTCAAATGTCATAAATCAGCACTGCAGAGCTCTCCCTGTCCTCTGCCGTGCCTTGATTGTATTACTGTTGATGATATCTGGTAATGTGCATGTACACCCTGGCCCATCTACTGTTCCTAGCCACAATTCTGACTTGTGCTCTGATATCTGCTTCACTGATTTCTGTTCTCGTAAAAGCCTGGGTTTTCTGCATGTTAACACTAGAAGCTTATTACCTAAAATTAATCAATTGAAAGTGTGGGTTCACAGCTCCAATCCAGATGTGCTGGTCGTTACTAAGACGTGGTTAAGAGTGTTTTGAATACTGATGTTAACCTTTCTGGATATAATAGTTTTCGGCAAGACAGATCTTCCAAGGGTGGCAGAGTGGCAATCTTTACCAAGGATCACCTTCAGTGCTCGGTTGTCTCCACCAAATCTGTCCCCAAACTATTTGATTTGCTGGTATTAAGTATTAAACTTTCAAATAGCTCTTTGTTGACTGTTGCTGGGTGTTATCATCCTCCATCAGCACCGGCCTGTACCCTACCTGCCCTTACTTACACTCTCTCCTCTCCTCTCCTCTCCTCTCCTCTCCTCTCCTCTCCTCTCCTCTCCTCTCCTCTCCTCTCCTCTCCTCTCCTCTCCTCTCCTCTCCTCTCCTCTCCTCTCCTCTCCTCTCCTCTCCTCTCCTCTCCTCTCCTCTCCTCTCCTCTCCTCTCCTCTCCTCTCCTCTCCTCTTCTCTCCATGCTACACTCTAACACTGCTCTTTATACATCTCTCCATTGCGCAGGAATCTCATTCATCAATGGGCTCCCGAGTGGCGCAGCTGTCTAAGGCACTGCAACTCAGTGCTAGAGGTGTCACTACAGACCCTGGTTTGATCCCGGGCTGTATAACAACTGGCCATGATCGGGAGTCCCATAGGGCGGCGCACAATTGGCCCAGCGTCGTCCGGGTTAGGCCGTCATTGTAAATAAGAATTTGTTCTTAACTGCCTTGCCTGGTTAAATAAAAAAATGCCAATACCAGGAGGATATTAGCCCACAACAGAGAGTGTGACTGTATTGTCTTCCCTCTTCAGTTCATCAGAGAGATGCTGTGTGTAAAAAAGTAATTAGCTAAAAGTCTGCCAGGCTGATTAGGCCTGTGTTTAGTTCTGATGATTCATTGCGTGTTGATCCGGTAGACTCTGTTGTGATAAGGTTTGCTGAATGATTGCGGCAGGGTTCCTACTGTCATTAGAAAAGTGTAGGGGGGAGAGGCATGCGGTGGTCTAGCGCTCTAAGCAGCTGCCTCTGAGCACATGTAAGATGTACTGCTCCCAGCATGGGATCCGGTCCACTGCTCTTTCCGCACTCCCTCTCCTAGCTTTCACCTCGATCTCTATCTATCTAATAAACAAACAAAACACTTACAACAAATATATATATACAGTACAGTCATCTGATCTTAAAAAGTAAACACACCAACTGGAAAGTTGTCTTTTATTTTTTTTATTTTCTTTTACATATTTGGACAGACAAATCACACACACACAAAAAAAACCTTTGAAAATGTTTTGCAATTAAAATAAACAAAAATGCCTTTTCCTTATGGGGAAAAAGTTAGTACACCCCTACCTTTACCATCACATAAAATTGCTAAAGTTAGAATTAGGTACCAAAACAAGTGCAAATGATTAGAAAAACATTAGAGAGAAATTTAGGAGGGTCCAGCCTTCCATAAAGATAAGAACATTGGTCTGGTTTGGTCTTAACCATATGGGTGTGTGGTAACACATCATTCAAAGATCAAAAGACCTACCCGAGGCCCTCAGAAGAAAGATTATTGATGCCCATGAGTCTGGGAGGGGTTACAAATCCATTTCCAAGCAATTCGAAGTACATCATTCAACTGTCTGATGAAAATTCCAGACCACTGGCAAACTACCTAGGACAGGTCGTCCCAACAAAGTCAGCCCATGAGCTGACCGAAAGCTGCTCATAGAAGTCTCTAAGAACCCCAGGGTAACCTCCAGGGATCTACAGGCCTCACTTGCCACAATCAATGTCAAAGTGCATGGGTACACTGTCAGAAAAAGACTGCACAAACATGGCATACATGGGAGGTCAGGAAGGAAGAAGCCTCTGCTCTCAAAAAATAATAACAAGACACAACTGACTTTACCCAAGTGTTGTCTGGCAAAAGTCAGTTGTGTCTTGATATTCTTTCATTTTTTTGTGTGTGATTTGTTAAATTGGGTAACCTTTATCTGTCAATAGTGTTGAGGTGAAGATTACATATCCATCTGTCCAAATACTTACTTTTTCACATGACTGTATATCAAATAAAAGAGTAGGGGATGATTGCATGAACACACACACATTAACAATGCGTATGGCGATAAAACATGTGTCAGTAAGTATTTGTGAAGTTAGTCACTCATACATAATACATTCACAAATAAAAGCAAATATTCAAATTTAAACCACATAAGAATGCCTTTCCCTTTTCAAATGCTTAAAAGTGCATTGAAGAAATCTAGCCTTTGAGTCAAAGAGTTGGATTCCAAAAGGGAAACATTTCCAATGCATTTCTCACAGATACAGGCAGCTTTCGTTAAGGGGGCTCAGACATTAAAAGGCCTTTTAACATTATGCCTCCTTTCAGAAGACTCTCTTTGAATCACTTTCCTCCCTGTCTCCCTCCATACCCACAGCTGTGCAGTGCTGCCTGGTTGGCAGTCACGATGGTAGACGCTAGTATTGTAGGCTCAGCAGGGAGAGCAGTGGGGGTCTGAACAAGCCTTTACCCTGTTGTACCTGAGCTGGACCCCCTCTCCCCACAACACCTGGTCTCCTCTCAGCTGGTGACACAGCAGGGGGTGGGGGGGAGGGGAGGACTGTTTGACTCAGAAGTGAGGAAGGTGGCCAGGTATCAGTGGTGTAAAGTGCTTAAGTAAAAATACTTTCAAGTACTACTTAAGTAGTTTTTGGGGGCATCTCTACTTTACTTTACTATTTATATTTTTGACAACTTTTACTTTTACTTCACTACATTCCTAAAGGAAATAATGTACTTTTAACTCCATACGTTTTCCCTGACAACCAAAAGTACTTGAATGCTTGGCAAATTCACGCACTCCCTGGTCATCCCTACAGCCTCTGATCTGGCAGACTCACTAAACACACATGCTTTGTTTGTAAATTATGTCTGAGTTTTGGAGTGTGCCCCTGGCTATCCAAAAACTAAAATAAAAATGTAATGGTGCCGTCTGGTTTGCTTAATATAAGGAATTTTTACTTTTGTACTTAAGTATGTTTAAAACCAAATACTTTTAGACTTTTACTCCAGTAATGTCTTACTGGGTGACTTTCGCTTTTACGTGAGTAATTTTTTATGAAGGTATGTTTACTTTTACTCAAGTATGACAATTGGATACTTTTTCCACCAATGCCCAGTATATACTGAAAAAGGTGACTGGACTCTCTGACTGACCTGGGGGCTGATGACTGGAGTCAGAGTAGCCCCTCTACAAACCCCCTGGTGATGATGGGGTTCTAACAGTAGAGCCAGATGTCAACAGAGATGCTAATGAGGGAACAGAGGCAATTTATTTTATTTGATTGAACCTTTATTTAACTAGGAAAGTCAGTTAAGAACAAATTCTTATTTACAATGACGGCCTACCGAAAGGCAAACGACCTCCTGTGGGGACGGGGTTAAAAATCTGTTACGGTTTTCAGAGAGACTTTATATGCTGCTCAGCAAACCTCACAAAATGTCTGCTACTCTTTTGGACAGCCTTGATTCAGTCTGGTGCTTTTCCAAATGATGACACACTGTACTGTGCACTATGTTAACATGTGAGGCTGCATTTGTCTCCCTCACTGCTCCTCACTGTTATTCTCAGGTGATGGAGTCACTCCCTCAGCTAAGTAAGGGATGAGGTCAAGTATGTGTGTGTGGGTGTGCCAGAGAGAGAGAGAGAGAGAGAGAGAGAGAGAGAGGGTGGTATAGAGATAGGGATAGAGAGAGATGGGGAGCTATAGTTAGAGGTCTAAGCCGTTGCCAACAAAAGACAGACTGAGTGAGCAGAGAAGTAGATGAGCCAAGGGGGTGGAGCCAAGGGGGTGGAGCACAGGGACGATTTGGGTCACAAAACGCCACAAGGGAAGGCTGAGGGAGGGTCTTTGTGTTTGTGTGTGTGTATGGGTGTGTGTGTGTGTATGTATGTGTGTTTGTGTGTGTGTGTGCATGCGTATGCATACAGGGCAGCCACAGTGGGAGGAAGACTGGTGAGAGGGCCGCATTTTGTGTTTGAAACTGATTAGAAGCTTCAAGTATTTCAAAGTATCTAAGACTCAATGTTTGGCAAGTCGACTGAAACTCTGTGGAATGCATTCATTTAAATCTAGATAAGTAAGGAAGCACACACGCACACGCATGCAAACATATAAACACACACACACAAGACACTTCTATTCTCCTGATGTCAGCTCTAATTGATCCAGAACCTGTAATTGCTACTGTAGCCCTGGGTGTCACTACCAAAGCCTTGACTGAACTTTTCAGTGTTAGACGCACAACCGTCACCCTGCATGTACCAACATCTGTGAGTACTGCTTGGGTTTGGGCTAATGCTTTAATTGGTTTGAAGAACAGATAGAGAGCAAGCCAAATTGCTTTGCTATCCCAGAGGCTTTCAGTCCTAATGAGATCTTCTCCCCTCTCTGCATCAGCACTGCCCTGACCCATGTCTCATCTATTCTATGGGACCGTGCTGCAGGATATCTACATGCCAACGATGGAAGGAACACAAAGGTTAATGAGGTCAGAGGTAAATGTTTGTGTCACACTGTGTAGAAAGGAGGAGGGATGTGTGTTTCTTTGACATGGACACAAATGATAGAAGAATAGACTGACACCCATGTGTCATACAGCCAGGCACACGCAAACACCTTCATATAGTTATTACATGCAAGAATGGCTTTAAACATCAAACATACAGTTAGAGTGAGAATGTAAAGGATGGAAATCTACAGGGGTCGTTCCACCTTTCAAAGCACAAGAAAGAAGATTTCGACACCCACTATGTCAGATTGTTCTGAAATCGTTTCTGTAGTTAGTCACAGATATGACTAACATTATTTTGTTTATATAGAATTTGATCTATGAGAAATTAAGACCAATGCCAGACAAGTCTATTTCAGCACATATTGTTGTTGTTGGAGAAAGATTCAATGTTTTATTTTCACTCGACATGAGGTTATCATTGGAGCAGAATTGAGTTTATCACTTGAACAGAATGTAGGTTATCGTGTCCATGTCACGGCTGGTGGTAGGCAGGACCCAAGGCACAGAGCTGTAGTCAATCGACATACTTTATTTTCGGAATTACAAAAACAACAAACGGAAAGGCTGCAACCATGACCTGATGTGCGACATACACAAAAAAAAAAAAAAAGAACCCACACACAGGTGGGGAAACTCACCAGCTTAACTAGGATCCCCAATTAGAGACAATGCAGGGCAGCTGCCTCTAATTGGGGACCAACAAAACAAAACATAGATTTTCCTAGAAACCTCCCCTCTGTCAGGCCCTGACAGTCACCTCTAGACCAACATAAAGATGGCTAGAGAACTCCCTATAGTCATGACCTGACAGTCCCTGTTTATTTTTAATCTGCAGGATCCTCGAGGGGAGAGAAAGGTACAAGTATATCAACTCGATTTAGCCTCATATGGTATAGAACTATGCTCCAAAAGGACAAGGTAATCTATATTATAACAGATCCTGAAGGGGGAAAACTGAAACGAAAATATTAGCTTAAAGTACTTAGCTTCCTCTTTCAAAATATCATTTTGGGAATCATGGGTGACTTTGTGATTTATAACAAGTTTCAGTAAAAAAAAAAATTGGAACATTTCTATGTTGAAGATTTAAAAATAATTTGGTGCATTTTTCTCCATATTCCATCTAGTTTTACTTATTTGTATAATATATTACACTTGATCTTTCTTGAATAAGTTCCTACAATTCTTTTTGTTTTTCCTCTAACTTATTCTGTGCCTCTATGGTACAGTTTATATTGCTATCTATCTGTACTCCATCTATTTCCATTGATAATATGAACTCTATTGATCTAAATTGCTTTTGTTTTAAAGATGAGTATTGAATTGCATGGCCCCTAAAAGGCACATTTTAAAAGTGTCCCATACAATCTGCTGTACCTATTTTATGTTGGAAAAAGTACTTAAATAATTGATTTATAGGATTCAGATAATATTCAATCAATTTAGTACACAACATCCAATTTGGACCAAACTTCTTCCTACTAAAAATGGTTTTCCTACAAGACCAAAACATTTTATGGAGAAAGGGCTAGGGACTCAAATGTTGTGACAACCCTAATAAAATAATAAACCATTGAATGGTAGTCTTATGTTTTTCAATAAATTAGAAAACAGCTCTACATGTAGTGTGATTACCATTAAACCCAATCTAATTCCATTACCATTGCAAAACAATTGTATGCACTGTGTGTTTGGGACTTTTACCATTGAAACCATTATAACTGCTCTAGCCTTATGGTTTGCTCGTTCACCAGGCATGGTTTAACAGTAACTAATCCAGATCTTATTTTGAAGGAAATAAACTAAACACAAGGGGGCCGTGAGTGTAACGGTGAGAGATTAGAATGTCTTGGGGGTATGATATTTGTCCGCCTGTACATTTCTCACTCATCATTATTCACAATTCTTTCAAGATTATCCATAATCATGGTAGCATCCACATTCACGTAGAAGTGTTTAGAAAAATATTATATTCTTATTTTTCAACAAAAGTGACTCCAAAATGACGCAATACATCATCTGAAACACAACCAAAACAAACTGCAAATGCATAAATACTTCACTTTTTACTACTTTAATACATATTCAAGTGAATTTGTCCCAATACTTCTGCTTCCCTAAAATGGCGGGACTATGTACACAAAGTGTTGGAATTTCTAAATGGTTCACCCGATATGGATGAAAATACCCTCAAATTAAAGCTAACAGTTTGCATTTTAACTTTATGGCCATTGTTTGATTTCAAATCGAAACATTTGGAGTATAGAGCCAAATGAAGAAAAACATATTCACTGTCCTGTCAGGTCCTGACTGTGGGTATGTTTGTCTGGTGGCTAAGGTCAGGGCTTGAAAGAGGAGAGGGCTCTGGGAAACTCTATGTTTCTGTTTTGTTGGTCTGCCCTGCGTTGTCTCTAATTGGGGATCCTATTTAAGGTTCTTGCTTTCCCACCTGTGTGTGGGTTATTGTTTGTGCATTCCAGTTTGTGGTTGCAGTCGCTCCTTGTTTGTTGTTTTGGGACTACAATAAAGGAATGTCTCACTATTACTGCGCAGCACCTCGTGTCCTGCCTTCGCACCATGACATGTCCCAATAATTACGGAGGACATTTATTGAATGTTATCTGAAGCCTATAGATTAAAATGGTACATTTGGGTGCAATCAATTAGATTAATGCTATCGTTATTTTTATCTTTCATTAGTAAGCTTTAGGCTACCATTTGCTACTGTTGTCAAAGAACATTGGGTATTGCACAACCTACCTCGTAATGCTTTCAAGAACAGTGAATTCATGAATTGTCACACCCTGATCTGTTTCACCTGCCTTTGTGATTGTCTCCACCCCCCTCCAGGTGTCGCCCATCTTCCTCGTTAGCCCCAGTGTATTTATCCCTGTGTTCGGCTGTTGCCAGTTTGTTTTGTTCTTCAAGCCTACCAGTGGTTTCCCCCTTTATTCCGCTCTCTCTCTAAAGTGCCTGTTATCTTGGTTTCCCGGTTTTGTTTTGTCCTTTCCTTTCCTTTCCTTGCCTGCCCTGAGCCTGAGCCTGCCTGCCGTTTTGTCCCTTTGTCCCTTTGTCCCTTTGTCCCACTACTCTGGATTACTGAACTCTGCTTGCCCCTGACCTGTCTTTTGCCTGCCCCCCGTTGCTATAATAAACATTTGTTATTCCAAACGTTGTCTACGCCTGGGTCTCACATGTACACTGATATGAATTCCCATTCCAAAGCAATGTATAGGAACCAGCAATCAGAAGATTGACAAGATAAAAAGTCGGTTTTGAATACCAACTCTTTGTCCACTCTCTTCCTATTATGCATTTTATTTTTCACTTCCTCAAACAGGCGCACTTAAACGTTGGAAAGACTGAGCTGAAACAGAGCCTACATCAGACATACGTTAAACCTGAGCGATTAAGCTAACAGCTAGCCTGTTTCGAGAACTGTTCATCCACCGCACTGATAATTTCGATGTGTCTTTTGTGTAGCTGTTATTTCTGCAGTAGTTAACGCCAGCGAAATGTCTCCCTGCGTAGTGCTGTTGATCACTCCTCTCACAAACAGGCTGCCTAAACAAAGACTTGTAGCAGCTCTGAGTGATAGGCTGACTGAACATGCCCCCTGTTCCTGTTCCTCTCCATCAACTCCACACAATTAAATCAGCAGGCACACCGCTAATGTCAATCAAACACCTCCACATTATCAATTATAAAGTAATGGCTCTGTGTGTGTTTATATGCCGGAGTGTGTGTTTTGTGTGTGAATTAATTTGTGAGTGTGTGAGTGTGTGTGTGTTTCAGTTTCTCCTGGTAAAATTAACGTGGTGACCCGCGAAAGCAAAGCCCAGCAAGCAAATAACGCGCTGATAATCATGTGTTCCATAGTGAGAGTGTTATTGTCATATGATTATTTTGCTATAACCTCCGCACATATTTCTGGGAATGGTACCAGGTTTAGTTGTTTGGCTTTGGAACATTCTCAGCACATTTAAGGAACTTCACCAAAAAAACAGTTTCCTGGAAGTTCAAACACGGTTACATTTTATTTAAACGTCGGTAATGTTCTAGGAACATTCTCCAACTGGTTTGACATTGGTAATTTTCTCAATTAGTTCAGGGAACTTTAACAAACAACGGGGGTGGGGGATGTTATTTTCAGATCAGCTCAGTTCAGAGTGCAGAGCCTTACATGTGCAATAACATTTAACTTAATCTTATCTCTTCCATCTATCACTGAAGAACCAATTAAAACATTTTAACAGACATGACATACGAGGGCGGTGGGCATTCCATATACTGGGAGGATGATAGTATGAATATATAGTTATTGTATACGTTACATATATAGAGTGTTTGTGGGCATGTGGGCTGAGCTGACATTAAACACAAAATTAAGTATGTCTCTTCAGGCACTATTTTGGACTTTTTAGCTCAGACTCCTCTCTTAATGTACAAAAAAAAACTGGGGATATATACAGTTCCAGTCATACCTACTCATTCAAAGGTGTTTCTTTATTTTTACTATTTTCTACATTATGAAATAACAAAAAAAAATTATAATTGAGATTCTTCAAAGTAGCCACCCTTTGCCTTGATGACAGCTTTGCACACTCTTGGCATTCTCTCAACCAGCTTCATGAGGTAGTCACCTTGAATGCATTTCAATTAACAGGTGTGCCTTGTTAAAAGTTCATTTGTGGAATTTCTTTCCTTCTTAATGCGTTTGAGACAATCAGTTGTGTTGTGACAAGGTAGGGTTGGTATACAGAAGATAGCCCTATTTGGTAAAAGACCAATTCCATATTATGGCAAGAACAGCTCAAATAAGCAAAGAGAAACGACAGTCCATCATTACTTTAAGACATGAAGGTCAGTCAATCCGGAATAAAGTGCAGTCACAAAAACCATCAAGTGCTATGATGAAACTGGCTCTCATGAGGACCGCCACAGGAAAGACCCAGAGTTACC